>VZTE01001676.1:214368-239908 GCA_013397775.1 Eulacestoma nigropectus
AAAGGAAAAAAAAAAAAGAAAAGAAAAGAAAAGAAAAGATGGCAATTTTCCCCTTTCCCAGCTTCCTCAGCTGGAAAGGGCATTGCCAGCTCCCAGCGCAGGCCCAGCTGTGCAGGCACCATCTTTCCTTCCTCCCAGTCAGGACAATCTCTGTCTTTTTGATGAAGGTCCCTCATAATCATCTCAGATTTCATCCTGTGCTGAATAAATCAGCACGGGGCTGCAGACACACTCACACTGAGACTGGGGCTGAGCAGGGACCTGTCCTGGTGTTACTGGTCATGGCCAGCAAGGCACCTCCGAGTGACAGCCAGATCTCGTTATCTCATGGAAATGCTAAATAATATCTGCACAGCAAGAATAATATTAGAAAAAATCCCTGGGGGACACAGTTATCTGTTTTAAATGACGATATCTGGCCGTAATTCCCATATTTCGAGTCTTTCCTTCCTCTGTCCTACACCTGTAGCTCCAGGTCGATGGTTATGAGGTCCTGCACTTCGCATTTCAGTGCCGAGACTTCCAATTCCAGCTGAGCTGGAAAAATCCTCCGTGGAGTCAAGGCAGAGCCCTGCACAAACTATTAGACCCCCTCTAGGGTGGCGCTGGGCACTAAAATGAAAGGGAACAGATCCCACATCCAGTGGGGAGCACCCTGCTCATCGCCAGCCTCCAGCTGAGCCTTCCTGAGCACCCCGGGGTGAAGGTGGGTTGAGATAAGGACAGGGACATCCCTCACCCAACTCCTGTCACAGGCAACACAGCCTCAGCTTCAGGAAGTTATTACCAATCAAATCAGACCACGAGAAATAAACCCAAATCTTCAAACAGCTTTGCCAACCCCCTTCCTTTTTCCCCCCTGGTGCTTTTTTCTCTGCCACCCAGAGGTGCTCCCACCATTGCTGGAGGCTCGGCCTCGGAGGTTTGTGGCAGTTTCAAACCAAAGCCGCCCAAACCTTGCTGGGCACTCCCAGCAGGGTGGCACCAGCACCCTGTGAGCCCCCGTTTCTGGTTAAGAGCGCATCCCTCTGTCTCTCCTCTCCTGCCCACCCTGCAGGCTCAGACGGCAGCTGGGCCTCGTTCTGTGGGGCCACGAGTCACAGACATCACGAGGCCAAACTCGGCCTCCGAGCCCAGGAGATTCCGGCTCTGTTTTCAGGGACGGAGAAGTGCAATTGCCTGACCCTTCAGCTGAGACCTCATCAGCACTCGTGGTGCTGGCAGGGCCAGAGCTGAGGATGACTTGTCCTCCAGCTGCTGCTCTGGCTCTGCAGGGCTGGCAGGAGCCAGGAGGACGAGCCTGGCTGAGAGCAGACGGGTGAATTCGGGATGGAGCCACACTGAAGTCACTGACACCAAGAGGAGATGCTCATCTCCAGGAGAACCCTAAGGAAAACCCCAGAGGAGGAACATTCCACTCTCTCCACCCTGCTGGGGTGAGACAGACAGTGAAGGGACTGGTTTGTACTCAAACCAACACAAATTCACAGCTGACCTTGGGCTTTAGCCCTGTCCTGGTGCGAGTCTGAGGTGCTTTCCCCCAGGACAGAGGGAAGCTGGGATCAGATCCACCAGGTTTATGGAAACCAGTTTGGGATGGGATGGAAACCTTGAAGGCAATCACTCCAATAAAGGAAAGACACCCACTGCAGAAGCACAGAGATAACTGGCAAGGACAGCAGCGGCAGGAGGAGGTGTGAAAATTAAATTGGATAAAAGGCAGGTGCTCAGGGAGGAGCGGAGGCTGAGGGGAGGGGGGAGGCAGGAGAGGTAAGAAACCAAACAGAGCTGGGCTGGGATCACGCTGCTGTCACTGGGACCTCGGAACCTTTGCAAAACGCTCCCCTCCCCTCCAAGGAGGAGGAACAGAAGGAGCTTTAAGCTGCAGAATCAACCCAGCACCCAGTGTTAAAGGAAATTACATTTTTCCCTGTGCTCTGGCCCTGCTCAGAGGTGGAAGTTGGGGAATCCACACTTCCAGCTGGAATTGGGGAACAGAGGGAGGGGACAGCAGCAAAAGGGGCTGCTCCGGCCACCCCACATCCTGCCACACCACGATCCAGACATGGCCAAGGGGGCTGAAAACAATCCTGTGATGCTGGAACATTGCAAAGCCCAGCCTCCAGAAGGAAAAGGCGTGTGTTATCCATGGGATTGTCCCCAAATTGCCAGCATGTCCAGGGCAGAGGGGAGCCATCACCTCGCCAGCAGGGTCAGAGGGAGGGAGAAGGTCTGTGCTGCTGCCTGAGGCATCATCATTCCCTCACAAGAGGGATATTTCAGATGAGGCAGCATCCGTGCTTCAGAAATAATGAACTGTGATTACACAGGATGGTGGCCAAAACACATTAGAGCGAGAGCTGGGGAGAATTTCTCAAATAGTTTTTGTCAAACGAGTGGCCCTCTTCCAAAAATTGGTAATTTTTGCAATTCAGCCCCCTCACCAAGAAGTTTCCAATTTTTCCCACAAACCCCTCAAGTAACACATTCAATTTTCTTGTCTCCTTTATTAAGGGTTACTGGAGAAAACAGCTCTTACCAAAGGCAAAAAAAAAAAGAAAAGGGGGGAAAAAAGAGCAGAAGGGAAAGGAGACCGTGAGAAGGAATAATCAGAGTTTTGCTTTTTCACCTCCAAAACTGCGACTGTTTTTCCACGTGTGTATTTTTTGCTGTTTCAGAGCCTCCTCCACCTCCCACGGGTTTATTTAAGCCTACAGAGAGCCCGAGGCAGAGGGGATGAGCCAGGCTGCTCCGGCTGGGGCAGGACCCCAGATGAGGGAGCAAACAGCAGGAACACGCCCTGCCTTTGCCTCCTCTCCCCAGTGCAGTTGTTCCCGTGGCCTCCGAGACAAGCGCCTGGATTCAGGCGCTCAGCAGTGCTCCCACCCTGCTGGCAGGAGCCAATGCTCCAGCTGATTGTGCCATTCACGTCCTTTTACATGGAAAATGTCCCTGCTTTCCCTTCCACTTCAGGGCCTTGGAGGAGTTTCCTCTAACAGCTGCTGGGAGCCTCCCTCCCTCTGCCTGGTTGCCCCTTCCTGGCTGCACATCTGACACGTTTACACCCAAAAAAAGGAGTCAGTGGACTCAGAGTGAGGTTTATTCCGCCGATTTCTACGTCATCCTCGGGATATTTCTATTCCTTCGTTATCCTGGCAGCGAACAGAACGGCAAGAAAAAGCCTGGTCCTTGCAGGGTGATGTGTGCGTGTCCCTGACCTCTGCTTCCCTTCCCCACCCCAAATACGGCCCTGCCAGTCGCCCTTTCCCTGCTCCAGGTGCTCTAGAGCACAGCCCAGGCTGATGTCCCGTCCCTGCAGCTCCAGGAGCAGTTTCAGCTCAGGCTGGCACTGCCAGGAGCGAGGCGGTGCCTCCATGTCCCCCCTCCTGGGTCCTGCAGGAGCAGGGACAGCGCTGTGCCAGGGTTTGTCCCCTCTGGGCAGCAAACAGGCTCCCAGCCTGTCCCCGCTCCCTGCCTGGCAGCTCGCAGCTCCAGGAGACTGGGGAGAGCGCCTATTAATTACCCAAGCGTAATGAACTGAAGCGATTTGTAGCAGAGCTTGTTCTGCTCGAGTCAGGAGTCTTTTATCTGGCGAATCGGTGACCCGAACATTTCGCCACGGAGCTCACAAATCCCAGGGATTCAGCACTGGGGTTTGTGCTCCCAGCAGTCCCTCTGCCTATGGACAAACGGGACTTCACCGGTTCACAACATCTGGCTTTTTTTACCCCCAGCAAAACCACCCCAAAAATTGTCTGGAGGCTTTTCCCATAAAAGAACAACAAGCAGCTGGTCTGACTGGACGCAGTTCGTCCACACCACAGTCTGTTCTAAAGCTGGTTTCAGAGCCACCAAAAGATTTCAAGATCCTTCCCTTTCCTGTCTCTGTGAAATCTGGTGGGCCATAATCGCTCCACAAGATTAAATTCTGTCATGGCCAGTCCTAGGTCCGGTGTCCTAAACCAAAAAATTGGGACCAAACTGCAAGGAAAAGCAGATTAACTTGTCCTGAGGGAGAATTATGCCTGGCCTTTGCCATCTCCAGCACCAGAAAAATTTCTGTCCTCTAGAATAAAATAAAATATCCTGACTGCATAATAATTTCACTTCTTGTTTTTGATTCCCCCATTGTCCCCGAGAGTGCCCAATGTGAATGACTTTGAACTCAAGGATATCTTGGAGCAGCCAGATCTGCAGGCAGAGGCTGCGTTACGTGGAAAAAGATGAATTCATGGCTCACACGGAGGCTCAGCTGCAGAGCAGAGGGCCAGGAGATCCCAGCAGAGATTCCCCTCATCCAGGGGACCCCAGCAGAGATTCCCCTCATCCAGGGGACCCCAGCCAAAACCCTGTGACAGGGCCAGGGGGAATCCTAATGCTGCTGCTGCAGGGATGTGAGCCCTGCCACCTCAGCCCAACACATCCCCTTCATTGCAAGCAGCAGCTTGAGCTAAGCAAAGTGGAAAGTAAGCAAAACTCTCAATTCATCCCCAAAACCAGTGCAGACAGCACAATTTCAGAGCGGAATAAGGTTCTCCAGTTCCACGGCAAGGCAGGGGAAAAAACAAAGCTTCACCATTAATTCAAACTGCTGCATCCAAAGGAAATCATGAGGCTGCTCTTGTTCCCGTAAAGACTTTTTTCCCTCCTATTAAAAATATTGAACCCCAAACCTTTTCCATTGCAACACCTTAAAAAGAATAAATAAAAAGTCACTATCAGGGAAGGGAAATGCCACGAGGAGGAGGGAAAGGAAACCAGAAGCACAAACCACAGCGGAGGTGCCTCTGCCATCGATGTATTGAAAGCACTAATCACAATCCCATAAAACAGTTAACTTGATTAAGCCAAGCACGATTTAGGCACGGTTCCCCCGCTGCTGCTCCTTGTTTTCCTGACAAGGCTGGATCTGTCAGAGGCTCTGCACTCCCTGTGCCAGGGGGAGGCTGTTCCAACCAGGCAGGGTCGTTTGGGATTCCGGAGACGCCTCTCACGCTCCCCTCTCCCTCTCTCCCTAATCAACTCTGCCACACTCACGCAGCACCAATTCTCCTGCAGCTCCCTTCCCCATATGCCCCCACTCCTGCAGTTGGTACAACTCGTCCCAATTCCTGCCTGCTAATTCAAGGAAGAGCCTGGAGATGATGAGAGGGACGCTCTCCTTGGGTGCAGCTTCAAAACCTCGGCAGCCACTCTGTGCTTGCTGTGATGTTCCCGAGCCCCCGGGGCACGCACCACACATCCCAGCCCTAATGAGGGCACGTTTGTGCTGCTAAAACACA
Organism: Eulacestoma nigropectus; assembly: GCA_013397775.1. Taxonomy (NCBI): domain Eukaryota; kingdom Metazoa; phylum Chordata; class Aves; order Passeriformes; genus Eulacestoma; species Eulacestoma nigropectus. The sequence goes on from VZTE01001676.1 coordinate 219,651, forward strand.
AACAAATAAGCAAACAACACCCAGGAAAACAAACCAATCCCTCTGGGTCTAAGGCAAGGCCCCCCGGCACCGGGATGCTCCAACCACAACAACCAGCGAGTGGGAACGGGGCTGGAGCTGCCGCCAACCCCAAAAACCTGTTGCATTCCCGGGGACACGCTCGCAACAAGTGTCCTTGCCTGCGAGCGCAGCGTTGCTGTGAAGGATGGTGTCTGGGTGATGTACACGGAGCTGACAGGCACGACGGGCTGCTCGCCTCACTTTGAAGGCGTCTCCTGGGAGGCTGATGCTGGAGGACAACATCCTCCAAGCCTTGCTGAGCAGACCAATCTCAGCCCCGAGCCAATAACCGGTGATAAATCAACACCAGCACTTCGCTCTTGCTGAAGTCAGACTAATTACACCACGCAGCACGGCCCAGAGGGGCCCAGGCAAGTCTGTCTTGGAGAGCAACTATTTACAAGGGCACCTGCTGACAGGACAGGGAAACAAATGCCAGTTTTAAACTGACAGGGAGGAGGTTTAGATGAAATATTAGGAAACGAGCTGTTCCCTGTGAGGGTGGGGAGGCCCTGGAATAGATTTCCCAGAGCAGCTGTGGCTGCCCCATCCCTGGAAGTGCACAAGGCCAGGTTGGGGCACCCTGGGACAGTGGAAGGTGTCCCTGCCCATGGCAGGGGTGGCACTGGATCATCTTTAAGGTCCCTCCAACCCGAACTATTCCATGATTCTGTGTGAGCAGCTTCCCTTGCCCTCTGCTCTGCGTTTTATCTGCCTTTGACACCTTGCTGAGAGGCCATCCATGGCAGGTCACTGCAGCCAGGAGTGACCAGCACTTCCTGCACACAAAGGGAAGAACAACCCACCCAGTTAACCAGCAAAGGCAAGGACTGAGAAGGCTGATGGGTTACACAGCAAAGGCCTGACATTTGAAGGGACTGGGCAGAAAACGTGAGAAAAAACCACACATCTTCCCTGTAGAACCAAGCACTGTCAGGCTGCAGCAAAAGGAGCATTTGAATCACCCACTGCAGACAACTTGAAATAAATCTGACAGTCCCAGAGTACAGGTAACAATCTAAAAACCACCTGGATTGAATGTGCTGCTGCAACAACCTAATTTTTTTTTTTTTTGTTTTCAGTCCTCTCACACTCCTGGTGAGTGAATTCCCCTTTATATGCACAAAGAGGGGATGTTCTGCATGGGTAAAATGAATATACACACACAAGCAGCTACAAGGAAATCCTGGCCTTTGTGCTCCCCCGTCTCTTGGCTGTCCTCACTGCCACCACCAGACACCTGCATCATCAGCAGCCATGAAGATTATTAATTTTTTAAAGTCTCGTTTATTTTAGCTGCTTCCCTGAAAGCCAGCCCCAACCTGGAGCCCTTCTGCTGACACAAGGCCTTGAAAAAAAAAAAAAAAAAAAAAGCCTTATTGTTGCTGTCAACGTTTACAAATTCTGCTGTATCCATCTGTCCAGTTAATTACTTTGTGCAGTAGCCTGTTAGCTCCTTAAAAAAATGAAAAAGCACCCAATTATCATTCCGGGCAGCTCGCTGGATCCCAGAGCAGCAGCACATCCCCGGTGCCACGGATGCTTTTGTTACCCTTGCGAGCTGACAAACAAGCGGAGAGAGCTCTGCAAGGATTGCTTTTTCCTGCCTGGGATGAGGGCAGAATTCCCAGCTCCTGGTGACGTGGGGCCCTGTCACCATGACACTGCTGGTGGGTGTCCCTGTCCTACCCCTTCCCAGCAGCTCCCCCTCTGCCCATCCCCAGCCTCTCCTGCACCGTCACCTCCCCAGATCTTCCTCTCTTCCCCACATCCCTGGGGATCAGGCACTTCCCAACACGAGGGAGGTGGCCTGGTGGCCCTGATGGGGACACAGCTCCTCGGTGTCCCTGTGGATGTCCGAGTCGTTCGGCAGGAGGGTTTTGCTCGGGCTCGCCTTCAATGGGAGCATTTTTGTGCTGGAACAAGGGGCTGAATTCAGCTGCTTGGTGCTGTCTGCCTGCAGTTTGTTGCCAGAGTAACCGAGGCACCGGAGCTGCCAGGGCCGTGCTTCAGGGGAGGGCAGGGGCTGCTGCCCGGCACCCGCTGCCATCGCCCTCAGGAGGGCTGGGGACACGGGGAAAGGGTCCCTGGTCCTTCTGCAGGGCGAGCTCAGCCCACAGAGCTCCCAAAAGGGAAAAGGGAGAGGCCTCTGGAGATGAGGAATCACTCCTGGCATCTTCTGGAGGTGCCTCAAACAACTGTGAGCCGGCCTCTGCATCCCCGTGTGAATCCGGGATTCCAGCTCCCACTGCGCCACCCTGCTCCAGCCAGAGCTCCCCATCTCAGACCAGTCTCTGACCCCTCTGTGCCTCGCTGCAGTCACTGCCCAGACTGTCACCCAGGTTTTTCCCAAGGTTTTCCCACATTTGAGGTGCTGGATACCCAACACGAGGGCAGCAAGGAGGTTTGACAGGTCCCTGTGTCACCCCCTCGCCGGGGCGTGCTCCGGTCTGAAACGAACCCCAGCCGTGTCTCCTGCCTGAAGCAGCCAAACCTGGCCTGGGCAGCCAGCAAAGGCTGAACAGAAGTGGTTTTCTTCCACAGGGAGAACATAATTTGTGCTTTGTACACCCGGAGTGCCAACGCAGCCCTGTCAGACAGAGAATGCACTCTCTGCAGATCAAATAAAACACCCCCTGATTTTCCTGCCTCAAGGCTGAAGTTTGCCCATCACAGCTGAGCCCCGAGCTCTGCAGACCACCAGGCGACCCCTGCTTCTCCCTCCTTTCCCTCTCCCCACGTTTATAGCTTATAAATTGGTTTTTCCCCTGTAACCTGCCACTCAGCTCGCTGCCCAGCCCGTCTTTGGAGAGGTTTTTGCAGATGAAAGCAGACAGTGAAAGGACACAAACACAGGGCTCCCCCCCGATTTCTCAGCACTCTCCTATCACAGCACTACGGAGGCCAGGGAAAAACACTCACCAGCCAAATAACTCCAGACACAGGCTCAGCACTGCGTGGTGAGAGTCGCTGTTATCCTGCACATGCAAACGAAGCCACAGCCCTGTCACACACAGGGTTTTGAGACTTCTCTGCATATGAAGGAGCTCTGTCTCTCTGCTGATTCCCTCTCACAGCCTCTGTGAAGTCAGGAGACCCAGCCAACCCTGCCACGCACAGCGACTCGCTCCCTCGCCGCCTGCTTTGCAATTTTAATTTCTCACCTTCCTAAACAGAAAAAGATTTAGCATACCCTAGTCAGAAATATTTAATTTTCCAAAATTCTTCTCCTTTTTCCTTTTTTTTTTTTTTTTTTGCCTTCCAGAGCCCTGAGAGCCTTGAGATAATGACGTTTTCACATAACACCCATCTCAATTTACATAAATCTGCTCGGGAAGGACGGACTGCACATCACAGGGAGCACAACCACTCCCAAAAAATCCTTCCCTGTGGGGTGGGGAGGCCCTGGCACAGGGTGCCCAGAGCAGCTGTGGCTGCCCCATCCCTGGAAGTGTCCAAGACCAGGCTGGATGGGGCTTGGAGCAACCTGGGACAGTGGAAGCTGTCCCTGCCCATGGCAGGGGTGACACTGGATGAGCTTTGAGGTCCCTTCCAACCCAAACCATTGTTATTCTAGAATTACCACTATCTCTAACCAACCAGGGACTCAAAAAGGCCCAAAAATTCATCTCAATCCCTAACAAGACCACCTCTGCTTGTTGCTGAAAGTCTGGCCTGTGCTCAAGAGGTTCAGATGATTCTCCTGAGGGCAGACGGCAGAGTTAGGAATTAAATCTAAATCTGTGCGTTATTGTCAGTACTGGCACAGGTGCCCACAGGGCTGAAACAAAGCACTAAGAGCGAGCCAGCAAACCCCAAATTCCCTGTCCTCAGGGCTCTGCCAGCCCCAGAACCAGGCAGAGGTTGAGTTTAGGGCTGTCTGTGTGGGGAGAAAGGCTGGCATGGGGCAGTGCAGGCCGTGACACTGATGGAGGAACCGTGGGAAGCCGGCAGTAAATGAAGAGCTCTGTTAGCCCTGCCGTCCATCCAACAAGCTCAGTCCTTCCAAGCCATTTGTCTCATCTGTTCTTTAAAACCTCCAGTGACAGATCCTCTGCAAACTCCCTTAGCAATCTATTTTAGCTCTTCACTATTTTTACTGTTCAACAACGTTTCCCGATGTCCAGCCTCAATTTTTCTTGCTGTAATTTCTGCTGTTGAGAGGAGTTTGTTCTCTCTCTTTGGAGATTGTTTCTCTTTGATTCCTGGGGGCTTGTGTTCAGGTTTCCAGGCCTTAATAAATCAAACATTACAGCACAGAACTGGTGGCCCAGCTTAGCTGAGCTGCCCTCTGCAAGCCCAGCTCGGGAATTTGCTGTTGCTCAATCACCAGCCAGACCTTTGCATATGGCCCAGCACAAACAGCAGCTCTGCGGGTCAGAATCCCAAACTGGCAACCAAAATTAAACAGGAACAGCCAAACCTCTAAAGCCCTGATTTTCCCTTGCACGGAGACCCCAGCACCCAGATCTGGGCACCCAAAGCAGCAGTTTCTGTTTCAGACACGTTAATTACCTTCAGAGATGCAAGAGTTGAAAGGTGATTTTTGTGCCCGAACTGCAGATGAGCGCTCCCACCTTTGACACACTGGCTTGTGGCCTTGGGAAAGCAGAGGAGAGGGAAGCCATGCCCTGCCAGAGCTGTGCTGGGACCTAGCAACCACCAGCCAGGGCCAAGGCCACACAAACGAGGTGTTAAACAGAGGAATGGATGGAGGGGAAAAAATGGGAACATGCTGGGAAGCAAAGGGAAAAAGAGCAAAGCTCTCCCAGTAACCACAACCAGTGAGGGGCACAACCTCACACCTGCAAACTGGGGAGCAACAGCGCTGCTCCCAAGCCCTCCTTACACACAGATTTGCCTCTCTGTCCACCCCAGAGCACGAAACAAGTGCTGTGTGGTGAAGGGAGCTGCCTGCACCTCGTCCAGGGACAAATGGAGCGGCTTTGCCGACCCCACGGTGGGCCTTGCCCCGATCCATCAGCCTGTCCCGGTCACCCTGTGCTCCAACACAGGGCAGAGCTCTGGCCCCAGACACCAACTGCAGGGCCAGCTGTGTGTCCTGCAGTGTTCTGTGTGTCCCTGGACCCCTCCCAGCATCCCCACAACCCCGGGGGCACGGGGACAGCTCAGCTGGCACCGCACAGCTCCTGCCATGGCTTGGCAGAGCCACCAGCGCAGCGCTGCCTGCGGCTCCAGCAGTGCCCAAACACCAACAGGATCGTCCCAGAGCTCCCTCACCACAGCAGGAGCAGGAACGAGCCCTCAGCACACCCACCCAGCCCCGGATTTGCTGGGTGTGCCACCCTCAGCACCTCTCTTACACCATTCTCCTGTCTAATGCCGTTTTCGCCGGTGCTCAGCACTGCAGCCTGTCCTGCAGCCTCCCAGGGCCATCCCTGGGCACAGGGACACCCCCACTGCTCCTCAACCAGCCAGCCCCGCCTGGATTTCCCATGCCCAACACCACAAGGGCCACGGGACTCAGGAGTTCATCACCCTCACAGAAGGCAGGGAAAGGAAACAAAGCAGCCAATTTTCCTGCCCGCTGCCTGTGCCAGAGGCGCTGCCACAGACGCACACGGAGCACCCTGCCAACGCCTGCTTGGCTGCACAGAGCTGGGATCCAGGGACTGCCTCCATCAGAACCCTCCCCTCCCCTTTTCCATCCTTCCAGACCACTCCACACCGCCGTTACACCCCCGGTGTCGCTCCTTTATCTCGCTTTAGTCCATCCAACCTTCTTTTCCCTCCTTCCCCCGGGAAGGATGGGGCAGCAGCTCCCAACTAATCACCTGAGACATTAACAAAAGCAGATGCAATTATTTGGAAGCCCTGCTCCCCTGATGAATTCCCTCCCGTGCCTCTGCAGGCTGTACCCATTTGTTCCCTGCCTTTTGCTCCCAGATTCCATAAAGAACTTTTCCCTGTCATCATTAGGGCTGGTGTCTTTCTGTCGTCACTGAGTAACTGCTCCCAGCGGCTCCACATTAAAAAAAATAAGATAAAATAAAACCCATGTAACTTGATTTCAGTTGCAAAACAACAATACCCCGAACACAGCACAATTCTGCTGGACAGGAGTGGAAACATGAGAGGAGAACGCACAAACCCCAGCACACCTCGTTGTGCCAGGCCGGTACCACACCAATCACATCTCCCTGCTGGTTAAATTAAGGAGCTGCATCCACACCTAGGAAAAAAGAACCGAAAAAGCAGCACATGCACAGCAGCTGGTTTGATAATTCTCAGCCGTTTCCCCAATAATTAGAGGTTTTAGATGCTCTAACAAGGCGAGCACCGGTTCCACCCACGGGGCAAAGTTCGGGAGGAGAAGCTGGAGGAAAGTGAACAAAAAAATGTGCAGTGAATTAAAATTCAACAGCTCCTCATCTCCGTGGGAACACCCAAGTACACAAGACAACAGCTTCCTTTAATTAAAAAAAGACTCACTCAATCTGTTTTCCACAATCTTTTTTTTTTTTCCCCTTCTTCTTCTTTTTAGGAAGGGCATTTGAAATTTTTAATAGAAATCCACAGCTGCTGGTCCAAAGCTACCTGTTCCCACACCTCCAATTATTCACAGTCCAGTAGGGCAAAACAGGGTCACAGGAACCCCAATTGTCACTCATCCTTTCTGAATACACAGATCCATTGTTCTTGGAGGAGGGAGTGGAAGGAAGAGGGAGTCAGACATCCACCTGCTCTTCCCAACGTTGCCAAGACCCCAAAGGGTATCCCAGTGAACCCAGCTTGTCCATCACTCTAAAACTGAGCTTCACAGATGTTTTTTAAGCTGAATTTAGCTCAGCAAGCTGCCCAGCTGTGTTGTAGCAGCCAGGGAGAATTATTTATTTAAAACACTCTTATAATCCCTCCTTTTCTTGTTGTTGTTGCCCACTCCAGGAGCATTCCCAGGGTTGCCTGATTTCTGAAATGCTCGGTGCCAGGGAAGCATCAGCTCAGCCAGCCAGAGTTGGGGGCACGGGGACGTGACCAAACAGATGGCACGACAGAGCCTGGGTCAGCTGCTGAGCTCCTCAGCGTGGAAGACAAAGCCTCGTGCAAGAGAGGCAGAGAGAGAGAAAAACCATGGCAGCAAGGAGGCAGAAATAACTCGAGTGTCCCCAGCACAGGTGTGGGTCCTGCCTGTGACCTTGGAAAAACACTCAGAGCTAAAGTGAAAAGAGAAATGATCCCAGACAGGGCATCCTGCTGGGAGCAGCGACAGCAGGGACACCAAGGGGACAATGACCCTCCCACTGTGACACCAGCACAGACCCTGACAGGTTCAAGGCTTCACATTTTCCCTTCAGCCAAGTTCATCCCTTCCCTGGGAAGGATTCGTTTCTTCACCACACTGGAGCTGTTCATGAAAGCCCAAACACGCCAGTAATGGAAATAACATGAGCTGGAAACCTTCCTGCCACGTCTCCAGGAAATGGCAGCACATTTCCTCCCACGCTGCCATCCCTCAGGAGTCCTGGGGGTCCCATAAAACACAGCCCCACTCTGCCAAGGGTTCCCAGGATACAGCATGGGGATGGCACTTCAGCAGAGGATGCACTAATTAGAAATATCACTGAATAACAAAAAGATTTGGGTTGGAAGGGATTTAAAAATCATCTCATGAGCCCAGGTTGCTCCAAGCCCATCCGACCCATGGCCTTGAAGCACCAGCCCACCCCCAAACTGGAGACATCACCCCAGCTTTAAACTTTTGAATCATCCCCTTAGCTCCTGAAGCTCCCAAACCACCCCCTCCTGGTCTGGGGGAAAAAAGGAGGCACAACTTCCCAGCTTCCCACTGAAAGCACCGACTCTGCGGTATCAAATTGTGGGAAAGGAAAGATAAAACAATAAAATTTCCTTTAAAGCAGCTTGAGTGTCCACTCCACAACAGGCTGCAGCAAAACTCTTCGTTAGTCATGGTTGGCAAACTTGAAAGGAATAAAAGGAGCCAATGAGTAATGCAACACCATAAAAATACAACAACCTCGATAATAGCAAAATCAAAACCCAGCTCAAAACCTCCACGCAAACAAAGCCACAGAACCAGGGAGGGCTCGAGCCGAGGTAATACAGCCCAAAATTCCATCTGCACAAGTGCATTTGGAGCATTTCACCCATCCAGAGCAGCTTGGAAATGGTGGGGTTCTCGCCCTGACATATGCACTAATGCACGGATACAGCCATCATCCCCCTCGTCTTGGCAATCCCTGCCAGGAATTACCACTCCAGGAAGGAGCAGGTGAGGGGTAGTGGCTCTATCAAGCGTATGTGACAGCTCTAAAAGCTGCATTTATGCAAGCAAATGGAGCAGAGCAGCTGCACTGCATTAACACCAATGCCTGCAAATGGGACTCGGATATTTTTGTGACTGGAAATCTGCTCAAGGAGAAAAGTGCTCCGAGTTCTGCCTTCAGAGCAGCATTTCCAGCTCCTGTAGCATCATCCCAGGCTAACTCTGCCACATTCCATGAGCACAGGCTTGTCCATGTTTTACAGGCAGAGAAAAAAGAGGAATGAGAGTGTCCCTCACCAAAAAAACCCAGCCCAGAGAGGAGAACAACTCCAACCCCTGCAATTCCCAGCAGGACGGACCCCGCAGACGACTGAAAACACGCAGACTCCATCCATGACCTCAGCTAAGAAGGATTTGATCATTCAACTCAGAATTTGATCATTCAACTCAGAATTTCTGACCTGTTGTCAAAGTCCTCGGCGAAAATCTCCACCTCCACCTCACCAGGCTGATGGAAAACAAGTTTCTGGTTCTTGTGGCCCTCAGGGCAAGGTTAAAGCTGCACGTTGCCAAAAACTGAATGGGCAAAATGAGTCTAACTTATATATTCTACCACCACACATTCCTTAAGCCATTTTCCTGCTCCTGAAGGCCACCTGTGGACAGAAACTTGGGCAATCCTTTCAACTCGGCAACAGCTGCAATAAACCCTGCAGGATTTTCCTCTTGACTTGATGATATTCCCAAAGACCAGAGAGCCATGGAGTAAATTCTTATATAATATGATAATTGACTTGGTCTCCAAAGGATAAGCACGTCAAGATCCTGAAAATCATTTTTTCCCTTACCAATGCAATAAAGATGTGATTGAAAATGTCGTGTTCTGGGTCTGTGAGCAATATTCTCGTAACTCATCATCTAAAACAAATTGTTCTTTCATTTGTACAAGTTAGAGGAGATTCCAAGTCAGACAAGCTGAAGGCAGGAGTTTAAACAGATCCTGCGTGGCAGAAGGAATATTAATTTCCCTCCCCCCCCCTATATAAATGTTAAATCACAGTTCCTCACCTAGGGTTAATTAATCTTCCCAAAGGTGCTCCAGCCCACCAAACACACGCCAGGAAGATCCTTCACACCAGGAAAGCCCCACCACAAATCTTAGAGCTCTGCTGCAAGGTCTGGCAGGGAAGGAATAATTGAATATGCAGAACTGCACCACCAGCCTCGTTCTTTCAGGGGAAAATGCAATTACTCCGGACACGCAGGATCACGGGGTGGGTGTGGGAGAGGAGCCTCGCTGGGTGCTGGGCATTACTGGGATGTGCTGCCAGCTCCTCGGCTGGGGCAGAGGAGGACTTGGAGGACTGAAGGACGCGCGGAGCCCGTGCTGCGCCCATCCCTCCTGCTCCGGCTCACCTTGGCGTGTCCTGCACGGGAACCTCCCACACCTGAACGCTCCCAGCCCCCGCAGGGAGCCCGGGCAGCTTCCCTGGAACACGAGAAGGCTCTGACGAGTCTCCGGTGGAAGGATTAGACAAGTCCTGTCACCGGCACCGCTCGGCCGCGATTACCTGATTACAGAGCCATTTACGTAACAGACACCATTAGCAGAGAGAGCTTTTGGCTTCTCCTTCCCCACCTCCGTTCCCATAAAACACCATTCACTCCCGTAATTGAACCTCCAGCAACAAAGAACCTCTAATGAACAGAGCAATTTCTGGGGGAACTCAGACCCTAAATCCAGGCAGACAACAGCTCCTGGACCGAGTTCAAACGCATCCCCTGCTTAAATACTTGTCTAGGGCCACTTAAAAAACCCTGAAGTATTAAAGCATTAGAGGTGCTTGGGAGAGAACAAGGATGGTGTGCAGGCTGAGCTGGCTCCGAAGAGGAGGAGACGATGCTAATTATCCAGCTGGTAAAATGGAATCACTGGGGGGAAGAAATGAACAGCCAGGCCGGCTCCTGGTGCAAGAGCAGCTCTGTTTAATCAGGGGTAGGGCGCCCGCCCGAGAGGAGCAGAATTACATCAGGGTGGTGACAGGCAATCAATGAACACTCAATTAACACTTACAATATGACTAACTTAAACAAAACGTGGTTTTGCAAATGGTAATCTCTCCCTTGTACTGACACACCCGTAATTTAATTTTCCTCAGCGCACCAGCGTCAAGCACGGAAAGAAAAAGAATGAGGTGCCACCCTCTGAAAGGGAATATCCTTCAATTCTGCAATGAGCTGATTAAAGAGGGGGCAGGAGACCGGGCAAGGCTGTGGGATGCCCACCTGGAGTCACTTTCCATCTGGAAGAGGGGAGGCAGCACTGGCTAAAACCTCCCTGTCCCAACCCCTGGTGAAGCTGGGTTTGCTTCCAGCTGCGTTTTCTTGCTGCTGCTCCTTTCCCGCTCCCACCTCGCTCTGCAGCTTTAAGGTTGGTGAGGTAAGAGGTGAAAGTAACCTTCCAGAGCGGCCCCGTGCCCTAATTAACATGCCAGCCACCCAGCGAACGGTAATGATGCCTCTTAATCTCTCTCCCTGGGTCTGCTGAGCACCTCTCGGGTGGCGGCAGAGGGGATTTGTGGCTGCAGCATCCTCTGTGTCTGTGCAGGAGGATCGGGAGGTTGGTGAACCTCACGGGACAGCGGGAAGAAAGCGGGTCTGAGGAAAGCAGAACCCTCCCGCCACCCTGAACACATCCAAATAGGCCTGTTCCAGTCCTAAAAGCAGTGGGGAAAGGGGATTTTTTAGCTGGATAAGCCCTACACATGGGCTCAGCTGTCAGCAACCCAATCCCTTCTACACTGCAGCCCAAAGCCCTGCTGGATTTTCCATCCCCGCTCTCCCCCACATCAGAAAAAAAAAAAAAAATTCATAACATAACTGAAAGATTTGAAGGGCAATAATGACCATTTTGAGAATCTTGTTTGAGTTGTGACTGACTCACGCTGAGCTTTTCCCACTCCAAACCTGCAGTTGACCTAAAAGAACGCTGGCAAGATGTATCATTTCAATTTAAAAAACAGCAAATGTACCAAGTCCTGGGTAATTTGCTCCTGTGCTTAAATATAAAGCTGTACAAAAATAAAACGTGGCTTTTTCTCGTCTGGGTTTATCCAGCCTGAGCACCCAGCCGCAGAACCACGGCCTGCCTGCGAACCTTTGCCTCGCAGAAGTCTCTTCCCCTGGTTAAGTCCTCGTGGACAACAATCAAATCACTCCCTTTTGTGAGAAGCAGCAGATTGGGCTCAGCCTCTCTCTCTCCAGCCTGTTTTACAGACCTCACATCATCCCTGTGGCTCTCCCCTTATCTCCCTCCAGTTTGCCAACATCATTTTTAAGGTATAGATACCAGGGCTGCACACAATGCTCTTCCTGCTTGTATTCATTATTTCTCTGCTTAGACAGCCCGAGATAGCATTAGCACTCCTGAGGATTCGCAGCACAGCACAAGACCAGCCAGTTATTGATAAGATAATGAAATTAAGCTCCTGCTTCTCACCTTGATGTGGCGGCTCCCGGGGGTTCCTCTCGCCAAGTGTGGGTTTTACTCCCCACTCTCGTTAACGTGGATTAGTAAATTATCACAGGGGCTGCCGGTGCATTCACTCCCTGTATAAACCGAGGGAACTGGCTGAACCCTGCACCCTCACACCCATCAGCGTGGGAACACGGAAAACCTTGGCTCAGGGGTGCTGCAGACACCCCAAAATCCAGTGGTTGCTGTCAGAATTCCGGGCTGGAAGAGGGGAGGCGCTGCCCAGCCACAGCCACAGCTCCCCGTGGCTTCGTGCTGCTGCAGCAAAGCCCCATCCTGGCAGCCAAAGGAGCTCCAGCATCCCAATCCCAGCGCTGCCAGGATCTCCCTGCTCCTGCCAGGATCAAATCCACCACACCAGGACCACGGCCTTTCCACCAGAGCACCTCCCACGACGCAGCGCCGGGTCCGGCGCAGCTCGTGCCAGACCCTCCTTCCCAAGGAGCTCCCACTTCCCTGATTCCAACGGGATTTTGGGCAGCCAGGAAAGGCCCTGTCCCCACTCCCCCGGGCCCCGAGGTGCGTTTTGGGCAGCGCTGCCAGCACCTTGCAGGCTCACGGATGCCAGATGGAATCTGCGAGCTCACCCGGCGCTCCGAGGGACCCGCACCCAGGGGTTTGCTCCCAGCAGCTTCCCCTCTTCCCTGCCCCCGGCCCCACCAGTTGGGAGTTCATATGTCTGGATTTTCTCACCCACAGTCAGAAGAAAAAAAAAAAAAAAATTTGTCATAGAAAATGTGCGAGCACTGACATCTTAAGACAAAAAAAGATGCAGATTTCTCAACTGTTCACAGCACATTATGGAAATACATTCTCGGGGACTATTAAATATGGGATTATTGACTAGATGAGCAGCAGCTCAATGGACTGGCTTGCAAATATGTCTTTAGACAATTCTTAAAATGCAGATTAATTATCTAGCAGACAAGAATATTTTTTTTTCCTGCAGACTTTCTAATGATCTGTTGCATAAACAAACAACCAGACAGTTTTGTTTGCGCTTGTGGTGGCTGCGACGTTCTTCAATAACTAAATAGCGACTGAGGAGACTTAAATCTTATTTAACACCCAGCAGGAACACAACAAAAGGCACGGCAGCCCAAATCACTGAAAGCCACGTCTCCTGAGAGACCCCTGGGAGGTCCAGCTGCCAAGAGACCCCGTTCCCCAAACGCCAAACTCCTGCTATTCCACGGAGCATTAAATTCTTTCCACGTTTGTGTCATTAAAACAACGGCATCCACGTCCATCATTTAACCACCCAAACCCTTTGGAAATGAGCACGGCACGTTAGACTGAAGAGATATTTTTCAGTGCTCTGCAGATTCAGGAAAATGTCCCTGCTGCCCATCCACGCTGGAATTCCATCTGAAGGGACGAGGTTGAAGTTGAGGGAACCATTGCACTGAGCTCTGCCCTCCCCCGCAGATTCCTCCTGACCCGTTCAGCCAGAATTTAGAAATCCCATCTTGATTTCCGGTTTGTCATGGATGTAACATGGAGCACAGTGGTCATTTCCTCGCTAAAGGTAATTAACTTGTTATTTGTCAGCTGTGCCTCCAGCTCCCAACCACTCCGTTCCTCGCTGCCTTTTGTGATGGGTTCCAACGCCGCTGGGTGTCAAACCCAATGGAGAGCAAGTGTGAAACGTTATTATTCCAGCTTCACACCCGCTTTCCCTCGGTGTGAACAATAATGCAAACTGCGAGACAGTGATGAATGGGACCTGGAGAGGACCAGATGCTCCGTGAGCATCAGCCCAGGCTCTGCCCCAAACGTTTCTCAGGCTAAAAAGAGATGTGATAGCTCTCAGAGCTGCGCACACAAGCCTGAGCAGCAGTCAGGAGGTGGGGCAGGAAACGGGAAATAAGCAGAGAGCAAACAAGAAAACAGCGAGGCCAAACAAGGAGTGTGGAACAAGGAAACAGCGAGGACACACAACGGGAGTGGGTAGAACACCAGATATTTTGATCAGCCTCTTTCTTGGGGTGAAAAAAGGCAGTTCTGGCGCGTGGAACAGCTTGCAGATCAGCAGTGGTTGCCATGCACTGAGCTTGCAGCCCCCGGCTCAGCCACTTCACCCGAACCAAGCCGCGTTTAGAGCAGCTCTCTCAGGCACAGCAGCAATTTGCTGCTCCTTCACAGCCTGCAAAGGGAAAGCTGCCCGGCCTGAGTCCCACCAGCAGCAGTGACGAGGAGCCCTGCAGTCCCCGTGTCTCTGAGCAGGGACAGAGAGCCATCAAACAAACCTTCAGCATCAAAACCCCTTCAAAAAAACATTAACTCCTGTCACTGAACTGAAAACTCTTTGGTTTGCAGCAGGAAGTTTACACGAAGGTCAGGGCTGAACAAGAGGTTTTCAGGAATCCATCCCCTCCTGAGGGGGCACGGATTATCTTTGTTATCAGACTCAGCTGTAGGAAGGGGAGAGAGGGTGCAGAGGGATGCAGGGAAAGTTGATTTTCTGCTGAAGCAGCTGAGGTGGGATCACACAGCTCATCAGGCTGCGAGGTTCGTGACCTAAAACGCTCCAGCAAGAGCCAGGCAAGGACCCAGGGATGCTCCCAGGGGGAACCGGTGCCACACAGCACGGGGAGAGCTGTTCCCCACCAGTTGCTCTCCTCCTCCCCGACACACACATCGTAACAGTCCCCAGAAAGGTAAAAAACCTGCTTTTTAAAAATAGCAAACTCTTTAAGGAGCCGAGCGCATGCCTGAGTGGGTGGGAAATTAGTGTTATTATTATGACTTTGTGCTCACAGGGTCTGAGACCTCAGATGACTTGTTTGTGCCCGGAACGGGTTTTTGCAGACTCATTATAAACCCTGGCGAAGAGGGGTTTGTAAGGTCACAGGAGAATTTCCATTAGCTGGAGCCTGGCTGGGGATTGCCAGCATGATCTATGTCTCCCATTTATGCGTGTGCAGGGAGGCCAAGAGGAAGCTCCTTTGCTTTATTTCCACATCATTGTGCTGCTGCTGAGCTCACCAAATAAACAAACTCAAAAGCCAGTGGGGAACGGGGTGGGTGGGGGGGAGGAACAGGGAAAAAAAAAATAAATAAAACAACCCCTGTGCCTGGCTGTCTCCCTCATGAAGGATGCAAATAAATTCTGCAGACTTTGAAGTCGGGAGATCTCAGCAGAGATGAAAATCCCCCGGTGCTGGATGGCTCAGCAGGTGAGGCACCGGGTGGGTATCGCGTCCCAGAGCTGCTCCCGTGCGAAGGGTGCAGGGAATGAATGGTGTTAGCTGGGTGAGAGCTGGCTCAGGGACGCGCAATCCAGCAGGACAGGAACCCTCTGGGCTCTCCCATCCCCCTGCCAGCACTGAGGGACCCTCTGGGCTCTCCCACCCCCCTGCCAGCACTGAGGGACCGCGGGCTCTGCGCACGCTGCGCTTCGGGCGCTTCGAACACGGGACAGCCCCAAGGGTTGGAGGCACCACGGATCTGAGGGGGAAATCACCCCTGGAGATGGGCAGCTCATCTCGGCTCCTTCATCCCTGATCCATCGCCTAGCCCTTGGAAAATCCAGGGGATGGTCCCACCAGGAGGTCAGGACTCAGCAAAGCTCCCCTCCATTGATTCCAAGGCAGCAAATCCAGCACGATGCTGGCACGGTCCAGACACACACAGCCCCTGCTCCAGCAGCAGCAAATCCCTGACCCGGGAGGCTTTGGGAAGAGCAGATGTCACTGCAGAGCCCTCTCTGAAGCACACAGAGATGGAGAGAGCACTGTTTGCCCCAGCAGAGCCTCTCCTGGGGCTCGCCGGCACCTGCAGCTCGTCCACACAGCCCCGGGACCTCCTCAGCCGCACACAAACCACACCAGTTCTTCACGTCCCTGCATCTTCTCCTGCTTGAACCCCACAGAATCACCAAGGGTCTGTTACTGGGGAAGGATTCACTCAGATTTTCCCTTTTTTTCCACATGCTCCAATCTGAGTTACACCAACCGCAGTGGCCGAACCACCCCGCGCTCCAATCCAGCAATTCCCTCTCAATTCTCACAAAAGCAACCCCTTTCTGTGAGCATGTTCACGCTCCCTAACCCAGCTCTGATCCATTTCCACCTCCAAATCATTAAAGATAATAAATAAGCCCAGCCTCAGTGTGAGGAACCCTCACATAATCACATATCTGCGCTCCCATCAGCACTCGGCCATTACACTTCTATTTTCTGCAGCTTAACTAGGAAAGCCAGCACTGAACTCTGCCCCTTATCCCACAGCTATTTATTGCCCACATGTTTATTTCCTAAAATAGTCTCTTTTGGGTGGATTTAATGAAATATCCAAATAAATTAGGCCCGTTGGAAGATGCTGAGCTCTTATTTCCTCAGCCCCAGGAAGGTCAGCTTCCCTACTGGGCACCCATCCTCTGCATACAAACCAGGGTGATGTGACCCCCAGGGATAGACCATCCAAGTATTTGAGGGATAATTAGGCCCTCCCAGCAGGCACAGAAGACAAAACTCACCTACCTGATATCCCAGCTCTTCCTCAGGTTTGGTTTCTGGACAGGCGGAGAGTAGAAAAAATTCCTGCTGCATCCATCAGGTCCCTCTGCCCACTGGGGTTCCTGCCTTGGTAATGGCCAGGGAGAGGAAGGAGGAGGAGGAGGAAGAGAAGGAGGAGGAGTCCTCCCCTTCATGTTTACACCTGCTGCTATTTTACACTTGATTTACCTCAGATTTACAGCACCTTGGGTCCATTCCTCCCTCTCGGAACAATCCAATCCCTGCTAACTCACCGCAGCTGGGCACTGCCAGCTCTGTCCCGCCCAGCAGCCGCTCCCTGTGACCAGCACGGGAACCATCCCGGTTTATCCCCTGCAAGGTGTCCCTGCCCATGGAATGCGATGAGCTTTAAGTTCCTTCCCAACCCCAACCATTCTGGGGCTCTACAGATCTGCCCCTCACTACCTCTTCCTCCTCCTTCATCACAACCAAGCCCCACATCCATCAGCAAACCAAATCTTCCAGAGGCACCAGGACAAACACAAAAATCCCTGTCACAGTCTGTCCTGGCAAGCTCCATCCCATAAATGAAGTTATGATGGGGATCCTTAAAACCGCTCCACGACCTCCTCACAGGTTTTATACCTCCTTTTATCTCTCCCAGTCCACCGTTTTCCCTCTCAGGGAACCCAGGACGGCGTCAGTGGCTGCCCTGAGGGGACAAAGTGGAGTTGGCAGCCTCCTGTGCACAGGCAGGGCTCCAGCAATCCCAGAGTCTCCTTTGTGGACCGAGTTTTCCATCCCTGCACAAAGCTTTCCTCGTGGAACTGCTGGGACCCCACTGATTCCTCCCTCAGGTCTAAGCAACACCCTCCAAGCTGTTCTCATCCTGCTCAGCCACAATTTCACTGCTCCTCCTGTTCACACGCAGCAAGAGGTGCCTTGTTTTAACAGATCCCTCGGCTTTTATGGGCTGCCTTAGAAACCTCTTGCCCCAGAAGAGAAAACATTCCTGAGGAGGCTTGCAAAACTCTTGTCTTGCCTTCTGCCTGCCTAGAAGCATGAAAAATAAATAAAATCTGACCCCAACAAGTGCTGCTCAGGAAGATCTCTCCCCAAAGTCAGTGAAAATCAATATCCACACCTCAGGAACATCAGCAAGCCTTTAAAAAGGGCAAGACATCGACTGTCTGCACATGCTTAGTGCTGAGCAAAACCAGAATAAAGCTGAAATCGCCTTCAAAAAAATGAAGTTTCTTGGAGGAGAGCATTCTGCTCTGCCTGGCCCAGCCGTGTCTGACCCTAAGGATGTATCTGCTCCTTCATCTCTCTCCTTGCTCCTCCTCTCCCCTGCTTTTCCTCCTTCCTCTTCCTCTGCTGACTCCAAAGCCCTTCCCTTGCACCCACCCGAATACCACCCAGCAAAAACACCCAGCTTCTCCTCCAGCCAAGCCTTTCCTCTGGCCCTATCTCCCATGGAAAACCAGCAGGTTCCTCCAGGAGGAAGAGGGATCTGATCCCACGTGGCTCTTGTGGCAGAACGCAGAGATCCCACATCACAGCCAGGTCATTTTTCCCCCCAGAATTTCCCTCTCAGGATCCTCACAGCTCCTGGGGGAGTTTGAAGTTCACTCATCAAGCAGAGACATCAGTGTGAGAGCACACACACACACACACACACACACACACACACACACACACACACACACTCAGAGGAGATGAGATTTCCTGGCACACTGAAGCTTCCAGGGTAGTCTGGAGGCAGCACTGCCCCTGCCTTGCCTCGCTGCTCCTTTGGTGAGCTCTGGGAAGCCCAGGCCCCTCAAATCCTTCCCCACTCATCCCCAGAATGCTGAGTGCTCCTTGGCATCGAGGTATCCAGACCTCTGCCAGCCCACAGGACTCCTTGGCCAATTTTCCTTGCACAGCTTGCAAAAGAAACCTCCAGCAAGAAACTTGCAGCAGCAGCAGCAGCAGCAGCAGCAGCATCTCTGTGCCTCTCAGAGCTGCAGGCAGCTGCTCCAAAGCACCCACTTAGAACCAATGTTTTCAGGGAGATGTTCATGTCTTTACCCCAAGATTTTGGGATAAAGCCCTTCATTTCGGGGTTCACCTTCCTCAGGCAGCCTGTGCCCACCCCACAGGAGCCAGACCACAAAGGGTTTAAGAGAAATGGCCATTTAAAGGAAGGGAAGAAAAAAGAGCATTCTCCTTCCCTGCGCTGCCGCTCTTTGCTCAGCACAGCCTGTCAGCAGCTCCCTCCTCCCCAAAATTCCAGGTGTCTCGTCCCAGGGCGTTCGTTCCTGCCAGGTGCTTGGGAAAGCACCACCTGCGAACCGCACAGAGCCACGCAGCAACTTTCCCAACTTCTGTCTCTGCTCGTCAGGCCCAGCCCTGAAATGGAAACCGAGAGGGGAAGGTGCTGCCTCTCACCATCGATTTCTCCACGCAGATGGTTCCCTCCGAACCCACCGCTTCAGACACACAAATACCGAAGCAGGCTTGTATGGGGACACTTCAAACACGCCTTGGCGCGGTGGGAGCCTCGCTGCAGATGGTTTCCCCCCCTCTGTGAAACAAGACTGAAGCAAAGCACGGCAGGGAAGCCCCCGGCACGGCCACATCCCCCTCCTACCTGCGAGCACACGCGTCCGAGCACCCAGGAGCTGGCGGCAGAGGCAGCTGCCGGCTGCTGTCAGCTCCTCAGCAGAGCCACAGGCTCCGGGAGGATGCTCCGGGCTCTCTCCGACGCCGTAGGCTCCCGACTCGCTGCCCAGGGAAGCGGGGAGGGCTCTGCTCCCGGCTGCCTGCGGCGCTCACACCCAGCCGGGATGTGGCCGCTGAGCCGCTGCCCGGGGGAAAGGCTGCCTTGCCTCGCCGAGACAAAGGGCGATCCTGCTGGGGGGACCTCCGGTGCTGCGGGGGCTGCCGGAGCCCCGGCAGAGCGGGCGGGATGCGGCGGCAGAGCGGGCTGAGCTGTCCCTCGGCAGCCCTCGCTAGCGGCAGGTCCCCGGGGAGGCGGGCACGGCGCTGGATCCTCCGGCCAGCAGCACCTCCCCGCGAAGGACGCGCGTGTGGGGGACACAGCCAGCCCCAGGGGGGTCCAGTTAACTCCCCCAGGGCCACAACCTCGGGGTCTCGATCCTCCCAGGCGAGAGAATCCAGCCCGATGGATGGCGAGAGCCGAGCAGCGCTTGCAGCGTCTCTCACCTACGCAGAGCCCCGGCCCGAGCCGCAGCTAAGCCGGAGTTTGGGCATAAATCACCCGGAATAAAGTTGGGCCTAGGAAGAGGTTTCTGCACGGAGTTTTCCCCCCACGGTGCCCGGGATCGGCGCTGCCGGTTCGTGGAAGGAGTCTGTGAGCATCAGCCCCGCACGTCTGCGCACACAGCGAGCACCTCAGAGATCCTAACGCGAATTATTCCCGAGCACAACTCCGCACAGACGCCTTCCGGAGCAAGGAACCTTTTCTTCCCCATCCAGAGCCTGAGCGAAATCGGAGTTCAGGAGCGTTTTCCTCGCTGTCTCCGAGCGCGGCACGCAGGCTGCGAGCGCAGCAACACCCGGGTCCGCGGGGAGCATCCCTGCCCGCCGCACGCTCCCGCACCCGGGAATCGCTCCCGGCTGGGTGATCCGCAGGACTTGTAGCCACACCGAGTGCCCCCCTCCCCGCGCTCTTTGAACTTCAGCTCTGCTAAGAGCCCGAGCGTGGCATTTTTCAACTCTCGGTGCGCTAAAACACCGCAAAGGGCTGGTCCCAAAGTCCTTCAGCGAGTGCAGGAGGCGGTCGGGAGGCACCGGCCGTGCCCGGGAGGGGGCTGGATGTGGCCGGGGAGGGCTGGATGTGGCCGGGGAGGGGGGCACCGAGCGCCAGCCGGGGGCACCGCCGGCAGCCGGCGAGCGGCGGCGGCTGCGGCTCCGAGCGCTCCCGGCCCCGCGGCTCCGCAGCCGAGGCCGG
>VZTE01001676.1:240199-261451 GCA_013397775.1 Eulacestoma nigropectus
GCAGGGGGCGGGGGGCGGCTGCCGGGGCACCGGGACCGGGAGCGCCGCCGGGGCCCCCCCGCGGGCAGGGGCGGCGAGGGAGCGAGCGGGGTGCGGGGAGAGCGGGGCTGGATGGAGGGATGCGGGGAGAGCGGGGGACAGGGATGGATGGAGGGATGCGGGGAGAGGAGGAGGCTAAGGATGGAAAGAGGAGCAGGCAGGATGGAGGGATGGAAGGAGGACAGGCAGGATGGAGGGATGCAGGGAGGACAGGGCACTAAGCTGTGTCAGGGCAGGTTTAGGTTGGATTTCAGGGAAAGGTTCTTCCCCCCGAGGGTGCTGGGCACTGCCCAGGCTCCCCAGGGAATGGGCACGGCCCCGAGGCTGCCAGAGCTCCAGGAGCGTTTGGACAGCACAGCACAGGGTGGGATTGTTGGGGTGTCTGTGCGGGGCCAGGAGCTGGGCTGGATGATCCTGTGGGTCCCTCCCAGCCCAGCCTGTTCTGTGGTCTGATGATTCTGAGGATGGAGGGAGCACAGGAATCGGGGATGCAGGGCCTGAGGAGGGAGGACAAGGAGCAGGGTGGCACTGGAACTACTGCTTCCAACAGTGACCGGTTTTCCTAAGCCCAGACTAAACGCCCCGGATTGGGACAGTTGGGTTTGGGAAAGCTGCACTTGCTCCCCACGCATCCCAAATCCTCAGCTGCTTTGGGATTCCCTGCCAGCACCCCAAGTCTCCCTCCATGCCCTCTCCTTCTCCCCTCCCTGAGAAGGACACAGGGCGAGATAATTTTGCTCCCAGCTGCTGAAATCTTCCTATTAAAGGTTAATCTCCTCCTGGTGCCCTGAACTGCAACACAGGCTGGGAACAGACATCATCCAGCCCTGGGAAGCAGGAGTGGGACAGAGCCATCCCATGGTGGGAGGCTGGGAAATGCCAGGCGGGATCCCGAGCCGTGGTGTCCCTGTGCTGCTCCAGCCCTGCAGTCCTGTCCTCCTGGTTTTGTTTGTTTGTAACGGCGAGGAAAGCAAAGCTTTTAAACCATCAATTAATTGGACTCTTGCATTAAGAGCAATGAGCTATTATTTGACAGAAATTCATCTTCCCCTCCTGCTGAGAAGAAATAAGCTGGAGGAAAAGAATCCGTTTCACAGGAGAAAAATAAAACGCCTCTGCCTCAGAGACAAATTGCTCATGAGATACACAGGTAACAGGCTTGGGGTGTTTGAGCTCATCCCTTCTACACATCATTTCCCTCAGGACAACAGCTCCAAGTCAGTGGCTTTGTGACAGATCCCCGGGCCTTTGTCCCGGTGTCCCTGCTCAGCAGGCCGTTCCCAGCCTTTATTCTTCCTGGAATTGATGAGCATTTCCCTCATCTGGGCTGCATCTGCTTCTAATTAATGATTGTGGCCCTGCAGGTCCAGCTTCAGCCCTGCCTGGGTGAACAGAGGTTTGGCTGACAGGGCTGGGATTTCTCCTGGACCCAGAGCAGCCTCTGTGCCAGCTCCAGGAGCGGGAGATGGACAGATCCCACCTCTTACCTCAGCTCTGACAGCACCTGGGCCAGGCAGGGCTCCTCCATCCACCCTGATCCACACGGATTCTGCATCCTCCTCACGGCTCCCGCCTCGTGCCACCACCCCGCTCTCTTTCAGACACTTTTTGCACGGTTCAGATCCATCTCTGCAATGCCCTGAGTCCTTCATACAATTACTGGAACCTCAGCCCTGCTGTTGTACACTTAGAAGGCAACTCAAGAGCTGGAAAACTAAAATTTCTCCAAGGTCTCCACGGCACGGCGTAAATCAGAGCAGAATCACCGAAGTTAAAGCACCCTGGCAGCCAACAGGGTGACCTGAAAGCAAGAATCCAGGGGAGACAGCTCCAGAAACTGCCTGCAAAGAAATCTGGATTGGTTTGGGGGAAAAAAACCCCAGGATTCTAACCACAGGAGAGAGGATTCCAAAGTGCCTTCTGCTGGGAAGTGTTACGTGGGGAGAGGAGGGGGAGGGAAGGCACCCAGCGAGGTTTAAAATAGAGTTTGGTCATTTTATGAATGAGGTGATGTGACACAGTTCCCTGCCAAAGCTGGAGGGTTTGGTGACCTAGAAAATCCCGTTTAGGGAAGGAGCTGTTGTTGATGTGAGGCTGCAAATCCAAGTGTTACGGAGCCTGTGGGATCCCACTCACGCTCAGGGCACACGGAGCCAGGGAGGAGGTGCTGAGGCTTCCCAAAGCCCTGGGGGATGCTCGGGGCAGAGCTCTGGCCCCACCAGCCAGCCCCGGGTGTCCCTTCCCGGGGAGTCGCTGCCAAGAGGCTCCCTGAGCTCAGCAAGGCACAGGGGGAGAGCAGCAGGACTTGGAAATGGAGTTAATTGTCCAAAACAGCAGCACAAACCCACGGTACCACTGCAGCTCCAGCTCCGTCCTGACCCAAACACATCCTGGGGTTTCAACCCAGACCCAAACACGCTTTGAGGCCTCAGCCCAGACCCAAACATGTTTTGAGGTCACAATTCAGACCCAAGGCCTCAATCCAGACCCAAACACATTTTGGGGTCTCAATTCAGACTCAAATATACTTCAGGGTCTCCATCCAGACCCAAACACTTTTCGGTGCCTCAATCCAGCCCCCAAACCCCTTTCCCCAGCAGCAGCTTTGCCAGGAGGGTGTAGGAGATCCCGTGGTGCTGCACCTGGCTGAATGTGCCCCGTTTCCCCAAACTCCAGGCTGTTTGTTCCGGGCAATAATCCCACACTTCCAGCTCCCAACACCTGGGACAAAGAGCCCCCAGCAGTGCCCGCTGCTCCCCTCATGGCAGGTCATTTATCCGAGCAATTAAATTCTCTTTTCCCTCCCAGCTGCACGGAGAGGGGCTCTGATCTCAAACTGACGTGGAGGTGAGCAGTGAATCATTTAAAAAACCTGCTACATTTATCTTCATGGGTGGCTGTGTTTCAGCAGAACTGTAAATAACAGCCCCGCTGCAAAAAAAAAAAAAAAGGAGTCAAATTCAGGCAGAGCTGAGAGATTTTGGGGGATAAAAGGCTCTGAAAGGCAAGATTTGACTGAGACACAAAGAATAAATCTATTATGGGTGTGATTTTTTTCACCCAGGTTCATAACAAGTTTTTACTGGTAATAGAACTCGTCCAAATGAGATAATTTTATAGATAAGAGCTGCTCTGAAGGAAGCAGCCAGAGGAGCGAGTAGCCCGTGGTAGTTATATAAAAAAAGCCCAGCTAATTATAAATATATATTTAGATAGCTCCAAGAAGTTGGTAGGACGAGTTAGATAAATAAGGAACATTCTGTGGAACAGTTTGTTTGCCTTCTCTTCCATGCAAAAGGAAAATGTGGGTGAATTTCAACGAGCCAGGAGCGGCATCTGCCATCCTGATGCAGTTTGGGAGGATATTCCTGGTCCCAGCTGGAGGCTGCTCCACACCCTGATTCCCCAATTTGGGAAGCCTTGAACTGCCATCTAATCCCAGAAATACTTGTGGGATTGTGGCTTTCAGTGCCTAAAGCTTCCCAGAAATGGATCCCACCCCCTCTCAGGTGCTGCACACGCAGTGAGGGAACCCTGGGAGATCAGAGCGCTTAAAGAAGGTGCAATATTTAAGGATTTAGGGAATTTTGCCACTTGAGGGATGGGGAACAGAGGGCTGGAGCAGTGACAGGATCTCAGGGAGGTCACACAGAGCATCTCAGCTGGCACGGGATCCATCCCCTCAGACAATCAGAAATATTGGACTGATCATTTCCAGCCTTTCCTTCCATCAGACTTTTCCTTGCTCCTTTTTTTTTGTTCTCCTCCTCGTAATTACTGCCATCAAAGGATGTTTTCTCCTCTGTGCCTTCCATTCACACCCCAAAGAAAAAGCAAAGCAGTCATTTAAGCACGGCAAAAAAAAAAAAATCCAACCAAAACCCAACCTCTCTTTGAAATGTGGGGAAAACAAAAGACGAGGAGACAAAAGATGAAGAGACTCTCAAGAGATAAATGATTAAGAAAAGGGAGGAACGAAGAACGAAATGAGTCATGGGCAGGTTGGGCCAAGACTCGGGAGGAGACCTCTCATTTTTGCAACAGGTTCAGGGAACTCCAGCCCCGGCTGCGATTTTGGGGCAAATTCACCTGCCTTTGAATCTCCACCAGTTTACAAAACCTTCCTTTTGCAGGCAACGAGCGTTCAGCGGTGCAGAGCCGCCTTTTATCCCTGCGTCTCCCCAGGAACTGCACAACTCCGGGTCTGACTTTGCCATCAGCACAGTGCAGGACATTCCCCAGCTCTCGTGATTCCGTGGAGACGTAGGAGAGGAAAGCAGAGAAGGGAAGACTCGGCCCTAGGGGGACGAGCACCTGAAGAGGGAGATTTGGATCTGCTGAGAGCCCAAACCCCAAGTTCTGTGAGGGGATTCCAAGCACGGAGCCCTGGAGGAGCAGCTGGAGCAGGGACCACGCTGCTGCCGTGGATTTTGGGGCAGGAACTTGTGCCTAAATCAGAGAGAACTGGGTTTGCTGGGAAGGAGAAGCCAAGACTGGAGCCTTTCCCCGCTCCTTTGCTGTTCCTGGTTGAGCTCTGAGCTCTCCCACCTCTGTGCCTGAGCAGGGACATCCACAGCCCTGGCTGGGCCTGGGGGGGCTGTAACAGCATTTTCAGCAGGGAAAAATGACTCTGGGGAGAATTTCTCCAGTTTCTGGGGCGGACTGATCCAGTCCAACCTCAGCAAAGCATTTTCTCCCAGCCCAGCAGCAGCTCCCATCTGGCAGAGGGAGACGGATGAGGCAGAGCTCAGCAGTGACAGGGGCAGCTTTATTATGGCACAATAAAGAAATTGCAGAGGAGAAAAGATGAGTTCAATCGAAGCTGCAATCGAGGCTATTTGACTTCTGCTGCATGCACGCCCCAAAAGGATGATGATGGATCGCTCAGGGGGGCTTCTGGAACGTTGTGAACCCGTTTGTTCCAGGAGAGAAGTTCCCAAAAAATCAAACAAGCCAAAAAAAAAAAAAATTAATCAGGATTTAGAGGTGAAAGAACAGGTTAAGGGCAGACACAGGGGAACAGAGAACGGTTCTGGCATGGAGTTTGTGTGGTGAAGAGCAAACAGCAGAACTGGCAGAGAACTGGGATTAAACTCCAGAGTTTTGGAAGACGGTAGAAGGAAGATTTAAAAATGCCACCGAGAAGGGTTTAATCTCCCCCTCATCACAAGGCCCAAGCAGCTGGAGCTGCATCAAACCCATCTTTACGAAACTCGAGAGAAAAGGGTTCTTTCAAAGCGAGCTGACAAAAGAACAGCACGAAGCTCTTTCCCCTCCGTGCTAATTCAGAGCTGGGAAGTTGCTTCAGCACCAGAAGCGGGCTCAGAATTGAAGCTCGGAGAGACAGAAGGAAGGGAGATGTGCTCATTAATATCCCAGCATAACAATAACCCCGGATAATGTGAATTATTGCCAAACCTCCGGGGAGCTGAGAGAAATGGAGCTTTACTCTGGAGCTCCACTCCACGGAGTTTGTTCAGCAGCTCTGAGTAAATATCAACAAGGAGGTTAAAATATTGATCAGGGGAGATGCTCCACGCTGAATGAGCCACAGACATCTGGAAACAAACAAACTGCTGCAAGAAAGAAAGAGGCTGGGATATTTTGGGGGTTTTATTCTGCCAAAAGCCCAGCTCGATGATTTGCAGCTGTAAACTCCCAGCTGCTGAGGAAGAAGGGGGAAAAAAATGATTCAGCTTCCTGACTGAAGGAAACGCTGGTTGGATTTTCGGTTTGGGATATGGAGAAATTCAGGAGGGATCAAGCAAGAGAGGCACTTGGAATCATGGCATTTTCAAAGCTGGAGAAGCCCTTTAAGAGCACTAAATGATGGTATCAACCCATCACCCACAATGTCACCACCAAACCGTGTCCTCAAGAGCCACATCCACAGGTGTTCGGACATCTCCAGGGATGCTGACTCCTCCACTGTCCTGCTCCAATGGAGAAACATCTCCCAGGATCCAACCTAAACCTCCCCTGGAACAACTCAAGGCCATTTCCTCTCCTTCCTGGTTTCCTTCTCCCAGGATTATTTTCCAAGAAGTGATGAAATCAGTGAATGGGGCTGGAAACCAACCTGCAGCTCTGCAGAAAGGCTCAGAAATCCCTCACAAATCACAGCTTTATTTCCCTGCTTGGCTGCTCCTCTCTCCCCGCCTGACCTCGCCAGGGTGGAGCTGAAGTGGGATTAAAACTTTTGGCTCCTTCAAAAACTCCCGAGCCTCCTTTTTTAAACAACAGGTGTCTAAAAGTTTTGGAGGATTTGTTAAACCAACATTCTAACCCAGGCATATGCTCGGTGATAACCCCAGACTCTTTCCCAGCTCAATTTTGGATCACACTTCGAAGGAAACACATCCAAGTTTGGCTTTTTCTTTTTTTTTTTTTCATTCTGGGAGTGCTGGGCCCTCTCTGCTGGGAAACATTTCCCCCCAAAATGATCAGCCCAACTGGCAAAGAACTCGTGCCAGGCACTGGACAACTTCCATCCTACACCAACCTCCATCAATATTTTGAAAGGACAAAAACAACCTAAAATCCATTGAGGAGTTGACAAAAAAAAAAAGGGGAAATTATGGATATTTTTCAGCAAATATCAAGGGGATCTCTGCTGAGAGAACAAATGGAATAAACAGTTGGGTTTTGTCGTTTAGGGAGGTGGATGGATAGAGTGCCATCCTAATTGCTCAGAAAACCCCTGGAATCATGCAATGGTTTGGGTTGGAAGGGATCTTAAACCTCCTATAACCCAAAAATGACTCACAATGACCCAAAACCCACCTGCAGTGACTCCCTGAATCCCCTCACGTCTCCCCTGCCTGGGGAGAGGTGAATTCCAGGACTGTGGATGGGAAACAGCCCCAAAACTGCAGCACAGCTCTCCCCCCTCCCCAGCTGGGATTCGAGGGCAGGAGCCACCGAGCTCGGATTTCTCTGAGCTGCTCAGGTTTTCAATCATTTATTTACAGCAAGGCAGTAGAGGGAACCTATAAAATAACATTTAAATAGGCAAAACACGAAGAGCATCATTAGGAAAGTGTAATAGAGCTCAGATTACCAATTATAATGAAGTAATAAAGAAATCTCTCAAGGAGCTTCATGTACATAATGCAGACAGGGAAGGGGGAAAAAAAAAGGAGAAACTCTGAAGTTTTCCGAAATGAACCTGATTTGTTTTCTATTTTGGTGTTGTTCTGAAGTCATTTATTTTTTGTCAGCTTGTCTGTCAGGAATCGTCACCTTCCAGGGAAGCTAAAGATAGGAATGTCACTAAAGCCAGGGATTCAGGGAAAGCAGCCTCTGCTCAGGAACCACCAAACTCTCAGCACAGATGTTTCCCGTTCCAAAATTCACAGGTTCCCTCAACAGCCGAGTTTTAATTTCACTTCTCTTTTACATTTCTGGGTCAATCCCAGCAGAGGGAAAAAGATCCAGCAGAAGAATGGGAATGCAAATAAATATCTGCAAGATGCTGAGGTGAAATACCACAGTGAAGGGTTGTACAGCAACAGTTCCCAACCTTCAAAGCAAGCTCCCTTTTAAAAGTAAGTTTATAAAATAATAAAATCAATTAAATTAATTTAATTGAATAATGGCTCTGGTTGGATTTAAAAGGACACTGCTGGAAATTCCCAAAGCAGGGAGAGAACCCAAAACTCCTTTGGGATTGAAAGCAGAATCCCTGCTCAGGTTGAATTGTCCCAGAGCATCAGCTGAGCCAGTGACAGCTCCACTGAACTTTTCCCAGAGCTCCTTAAATTGCTGTCAGTGACCAAGGCAAGCAGAAATTCACCCAAAAGGGCAAAAATTCCCTTTCCAAATCTCACCTGGCAGCTGCAGAACCACCCGGGAGGGCCCCAGGCGAGCAGGACACACCCAAGGCTTCAGTTCCTGCAGGGAATGTCCTGAAGGATCATCTCAGCTTGGAGCAAGTGGGGGATTTCTTTTCCTGTAGTTGGTGCTCTGTCAATTAATAATTAATTAATTAATAATTCATTAACTCTGACCAGCAAAAATACGATCAAGGTACTTCACACTCTGCAAAAATTCATCCCCGAGGGAAATTTCCTTTGCCCTCCAAACGCTCCAGGCAATCACAACCAAACCACCCCAAGAAATCCACCAGACAAAACTCATTTTCCTTTAAGCTTATTTAATGATATTTGAAACGCTTAAATTTTCTATTTCCCAGGTCCTGAAAACAGATTTCTTTTTTTTTTTTGTCGTCGTTTTTTTAAGTGACCAATATTTAATTCCAGAAACATACAACCCGATCAGCTAAGTCATAAAAGAGCTATTTTACAAACATACATCTGGATAATTAGAACAATAAAGTCTTTTTAGACATTCAAACATGATCAGTAAAAATACAGGATTATTAATAAAGATTTTTGTGTATTTTTTTTTTTAAAGAATACTTCCAGATTTCTTTTTTTTTCTTCTCTTTTAAAGTAAATCTCTGTTAAAGAGTACATGATTGTATGTTGTACAAAGAAAATAAAAATATTCTAGTATGAAGAGAGCTCCACGAGACTTAATTCAAAATAAAACAGCAGTGTTTTGGCTGCAGTATCCCTTTTGCAGTACATCTGCTTGTCAGTTGGCACCTTTGGGGAAGGGGAGGGAATCCAGGGATTTCTTTGGGGAACAGAGGGAGAAAACACCGGGTAACAGGAGACTGGAATCTTCTAACAGCAGGGAGATGTAAATCACAATATCCAGGTTTTAGGAGAATGCTGGAATAGGCCAAGTGCTGCCTGAGAGCCGAGCCAAACCCTCTGAGCTGCTGAGGCTTGCACTGCCCACCCTTCCTCCCGATGCCAGCTCCCTGCAGACCCGGGGTGCTCAGCAATCTCCTACAGGAGAAGGGAATTCCCAATTCCAGAATTAATCCATCTGAGCTTTTGGCTTGTCCATGAGCTGTGTGACAGCAGAAGGGAAACGACCTCTCAGAAGGAGATGGAGAAATGTTGCTCTATCCCATCCTTGTTCCCAAAGTAAGAAATCCTTGTTCTTCTATTTGGGGAAGGGGAAAAAAAAAGTATTTTTGGGACAAAAACCCCAGAGAACCGTTTGGATAAGGGAATGTCCAACCCATCACCAACCGGGGGCAAATTAAAATGCTTCCCTACAGTGAAAATTTCACTTTAAAAGGGGAATCTTATGGCTTAAAGGAGGAAAAAACCGTGGGAATCCTGAATAGTGCATCTGAGCTGCAGCTCCTTCCTCCAGCCCGAGGTCTGCGGTGCAGCAACGTGCCAGGGAGGAAAAAGGAATTCCCAGGCACTCCAGGCGAAGGGATCCCTGCCCCACCATCCCTTCCCTGTTCGTGAGGATGATCCATGGCTGAGAGCACAGCCAGGACCGAGCCCAGAGCGGGATTTATGGTGCCCATAAAGCTGGGTTCAGACGAGCTGGGCCTCTCCAACACTCCTGAAACCTCTCTGCCATGCCCTGCTCTGGGTTCTGGCTGTGCCAGCTGCTCCAGAGGCTCCTGTGCCACCCTGAGCCTGGCAATGAGGGAATTCTCCCCTCACCCATCCTGAGAGGCGACAGGGACACAGCTGCCCCTCACCCCCTGTGCGTTACACCACGGCAGAATTAAAGCATTTGGGGAAAAATCCACTCCAGCAGGCAAAAATGTGAATTCACAAAACACGCTGCATTCCCAGCTTTTCACTGCTGCCACAACCAGCAGAGGTGAAACTGTGCAACCAGGAACCACCACAGACCTCGGAATTCCGGCAACCTGGAGAGAACCACCGAGGTTTCTGCGTTCAACCACGAGGGCAGGGCAGGAAACACCCAGGCCTCCACAAGCCCCACCTTGGCTGCTCTTCCAGCACGTTCCTGTGAAGTCAGACTGAGCTCTCCCTGTTCTGGAGTTCAGGGGTGATCTCCTGTCAACCATGGAAGCCTCTGGGAAGCTTTTAGATCGCGGAGGTCACAAAGACTGCTCCTGGTTTTGGAGTGTGAGGGGGAAAAGGGTCCAACACCAGGTCTGGCTGTTGCCCACTTCTCTTCCTGGCAGCATCCACGGCAGCATTCCAGCCTGGGGGGTTCTCAGAGGAAGTTCAGATGTCAGGGAATTGTGTGGCTGAGGTGAGGAGGGGAGAGCCCATCCATGAGGAATGAACTGCTGGGTTAATACTGACAATAATCCCACACAACAGGACAGGCCTTGGGGCATCCCAAACAAAAAGGGAGCTCCTGCCAGCCTGCAGGAGAAGGCTTTGGCTGGTGCTGGCAGTGCTGAGGCTGTGCTGGTGGGAGATGATGCTCTTAAAACAACAGGAATTCCTCCCTCCCCTCCAAGGGCTCCTGGCTCCAACTCCCACACCAAAATCCCCTCTGCTCCTTCTGTTTTCACCCAAACTCATCCCTCACAGGATTCTGGGGGAAGAACGAGAGCTGGGATTTTTGTGACGAGGGACAGAAGTGATTTCTTGCCAGCAGCTCAAAGGAAAACGTTTGGTTTAGGGGAGCAGGAGGATCCTGGAGCTGAGCAAAGGCAGATTGCTCTGACTGTCCACGGGATGTGCAGGATGCTCAGTTTGGCTTCCTTCAAGAGCTTAAAACCCGGGAAGAGGGTGTGCTCCTCACACACCTCGCAGGAGCAGCCCCGTCCGGTGGCACTGGGGACAGCCTGGAGCACCCTGTGCCACGCAGGGCCAGCTCAGGGCAGAGGCACAGCTCAGGCTGCCCGGTGTTACCCTGGGACAGCCCAATTCCCATCCCGGCAGGAATTCCAGCAGCAAACCCCCCCCAGGACAGGCCTAAGGAGGTGCTAAGGAGCTGGTTCTGGGTTCGCCAATCTCCGTTTGGGTGAGAACACATTGGCACAAAGGATCGGAAAAATAAAATTAAACAAAAAACCAACCCCACCCCACCCCAAAACAACAACCCCAAACCCCACCCCAAGCCCTCAGCAAGACATACTTTCAGGTACTAAAACTTACTGGCCCTAGAATCAGCAGTACCTGTGGCTAACTCCAATGGCAGCCCTTTTTCATTCAGTAGTGAAGCAGGGGCAGAGCTGCCCCACATCTTTGAAACACTTCTGGGTTTGCATTTTGTCTTTTTTTTCTTCTTTTTTCTTTTCTTTTTTTTTTTTTTTGATCCAGAGAAGAGTTACAAAAGTGCTGCAGGTCCAAGTATTTTTATCACTTTACAAAGGAGACAAATGATCAAAGCCAACAAAGTCAAGAAAAAACAAAAAAATGAAACCTCTTTCTCCTCTCCCATCAAAGGAACGGGAAAGGGGAAAAGGAAAATTTGCCCATCTCAAGTGCCTGGCTGTTTAGTGCATGGAAAATTCCTGTCCCACACGTGGTGACACGAGCAATTCCCATGCAGCTGCTTGGATACAGACAAATTCCAGCCATAAATTCCATCCTAACACCTTCATGAGTAGCTCTTGGCAGTTTGAGTGCCAGCAGGGAGTGCAGAGTCCAGTCCAGTGAGGGAACTCCTGCACACAGGTCCCCCCCTGGCCCCTCACCAGGCAGGGTGAGCCACGTGCAGGGGGCCAGAACTGTCACTACCCAAAAATAGAACAAANTTCACTACCCAAAAAAAAAAAAAAAAAAAAAAAAAAGGCAGATTAAAAAATTAAAATGTGCTTTTGATACACGGAATGAAGTCAAATAAATACATTGATTCTTTTTTCTTTTAAATGTCTAAATACACTTTTTTTTATATCCTACACCCAAAGCTCTGTACATTTGGTTTGGTTTTTTTTTTTTTTTTCTCTGTTCTGAAAAAAAAAAAATGAATTTCTGGTAGCAAGGAGAGGAGCAGAATAGAACAGACTCCCTCACTGACAAGATAGTGCAGATGCCCCACAGGAAAAGCACCCCACGCCCACTTTGCTAGAGAATGGTTCCTGTTTGGATGCTCCAAACCCTCATCCCAGAGTCCACAGGGGAGACAGCGGGTGCTGTGTCCTGATTCTCTTCATCCAGTCTTCAGCCACTCCTGGAAACACGACTAGCTTTTGTCTGAAGGAGCAAAAAAAGGGGGGGGAAAAAAAAGAGAGAAAAGGTGGTGAGAGAGAG
Source organism: Eulacestoma nigropectus (assembly GCA_013397775.1). Lineage (NCBI taxonomy): Eukaryota > Metazoa > Chordata > Aves > Passeriformes > Eulacestoma > Eulacestoma nigropectus. Next base: position 252,298 of record VZTE01001676.1, read on the forward strand.
GGTTGAGTGTGTGGAATTTCTGACCACTCCTACAGGGAGAGAGCTGTTCAGTGAGAGACCTCACACCCATTCCACCTCCAAACCTTTGTCAGGAGTTCAGCAATTCCACCTGGAGAGTGCCCGAGGCCAATGTGAAGGGCCCCAGAGCCATGCCAGGGAAAGCAGAGCCGGGCTCATCATTTCAGGAATCTCCCAGTGGGAATTGCCAGCACTCTGGCCTCGCCTGGCAGGGAAGCTGCACACCCTGGGATGAAGGTCTGGGGCAGCTGGGGGGAGGCAGCTGGAACAGAACCTTTCCAGAGGAGGAACGAGCTCAGCTGAGCCTCCAGGCACGGAGCTGACCTTTTCCTGCAAGCAGCACTGCCAGGGCTGCTCAAGGAGGGGAAACCTTTGGGCGTGTGAGAAAGGTGAGCTGGGCTTCCAACGCTCGGCTTTGTGCTCTGAGTGTGGTTCTGGGGCTCGGGGGGTCCCGGCTGCTCCTACCTGAGGGCTCTCCTGTGGAGGCTGAGCCAGCCAGCCCCTGGCGTCGCAGAATGCTGTAGTCCTCCTCCACCTCCTGCAAAACAACAACAACCACCCCAAAATTCAACTGGCTCTCCGTGTACCAAGCAGACAAAGAGGGATTCAAATAGGAAGAGAGAAGTTTCACTACTGCGAACACTGAGCACCCTCCTCAGCTCCTTTATCAGCAGCTTTATTTAACCTTGATTTGCACACAATATCCTGATTTCAGTGACATTGAAGGCTGGCTACGGAATGTTTCACACATCAAACCTTCTACAGTTATTCTGGAAAGAGAATCCCCCGTCCCATGCAAAAATAATCTGGAATAGACAGAGCCTGAAAACCTCATTACTGGTCTGATACCCTCAGTGCAACTCAGCACCTTCAGCTGACACCAAGAGCAGCAGCACACAGGAGATTTCAAAGAATTAGCAAGGCTGGAAAAGACCTTTGAGATCTTTGAGTCCAACCTATGCCCTAAGACAACCTTGTCACCAAGTGCCACATCCAGTCTGTCCTTAAACACCTCCGGGGATGGGGACTCCAGCCCTCCCTGGGCAGCCCCTCCCACCTCTCTGTGAAGAATTTCTCCTTAATGTCCAACTTAAATCTTTACACCAGGAGTCCACATTCCTCAGGCCAGTGTCTTGTTCAAAACTCCACTTTTTCAGGCTTGTCCCTCAGAATTTTCTGTCCCTCAGGAATTTCTCCAGATCAAAATCAAAGCAATAAGGAGCCCTCCAGCTCCAGCAGAACTACTGGCCCGTCGTGATCCGCAACTCAGTGCACACAAAACAGCAAAAAAGCAAAACATTCTGCTTTTAAAGGCTTCCAGGACTAAGAGCCAGAGATAAAGAGAAATGTGGCTGTGTTCTTGCCCATCAAAATTCTTTTAAAGCTCTTTTCTAACCCAAAACTTATCGGGTATGGAAATGGTCGAACGCTCAGGAAACGATCAAACATTCCACGTGCAGCAATAACAACAATTAACAAAAATAATTAATAATAAAAATAACAAAAGGCAGCGCACCTTGAGCTTCTCCAGGGCATCCTCGATGTTCTGGATGTACTGCATGAGCTGCACATGGCTCTCCAGAGGGAGCTGAGGGCTGCCCAGGAAGGGGCAGGGCTCCTCCAGCCCTGGCCAGCGTGAGCCCAGCAGCTCCTCGGGGAATGGGGAGCTGCCCCCGTCCGACTGGGTGTCCCTTGGGGACAGGGGCTGCTGCTGCTGCTGCTGGGCACTGTCCAGGGAGGGCCGGCCGTGGGAGGTGCACTGCAGGACCAGGGCTGACACCTCCTCGTCCGTGGAGCTCTCCTGCACGGTTCCGTATCCATCGAGGATCAAATAATTTCCTGCGGAGACAACGGGGTTTGACTCAAGAATCCTCGAGAAGCTTCAGGGCTGAAGGGAGCTTGAGCAGGTTTGAAGAGACAGAAGTGGGGATGTCCCACAGCCCATCTCCTGAGACATTTTAAACTGCCCTGAGAAAAATCATTTGTGAAAACTCCAAAGGTGAGTGATGGTATCAGACCACACTTGGTTCTGCGCTGGTTCAGAGATCAGGGCTGGTTTTTACACTGTACCTTAAAAAACCCCGTGATGAGGTGGACAGGACCTGGACTCAATGATCCTTCTGGCTCCTCTCCACCTCAGGATATTCTGTGAGCTCATCACCCCCCTTCCTGCTTGCCCAAAATCTCTGTTTCTATGATCATGGCTGAAAATCCTGCTCCTGCACTCACGGCACCTGACAAATCCAGCTGCTGGATTTCCAAACTCCACTCCCCAGCCCTGGCACTGAGGATGCTTTTGGATGGGTGAGGTTTCAAACAGAGCTTGCTGATATGCTAAAAGATATAGTAATTACAGGCACAAAATGATTTCACAACCTCCACCCAGCAATAGGAGTCTATTTAATGAATTTCTCTCCAGTACTACAGCAAAGCCAGCACAGGGGACTCAGAATTGACTAAAACCAGATCAATCTCATTTCGATGTCCCCGTACAGTTAAAAAAGTAAACAGTGGAAGAGGTGACAAATAAATTAGATGCTTCAAGTTGTTGGCTCAGTTTTAATAATTTAAAATGTCTCAGTGAGAAAAATTATTTGCAATATGGAGTTGGAAAGCAGCATTGGGGCAGTCACAAATTGGCTTACCCACGTGGATATAATCCAATTCTTAAATAAAAGCATATTTATGGATAAGAGACTTCTGTGTGACTGTGAGTGCTGAATCCACCTGATAGCAACAAAATGCACGAGATAAACCTCAGCTTCTGTGCTGAGTTCGGTGTGCTCAGGTAGCTGTCAAATAGTCCATGTGCAGCAATAATAATAAAAATAATAAAATAATGAGCTTTTAGGAGCTTTAGAGCAGGGTAAGGTTCCATCAGACTATTACAGAGTTTCTCTTCTGAAGCTCGATCAGGAAAAGGGCTTTAAAAAGTGCTTTGCCTGCAGGGAAAACCTTTTCCCTGCAGGTCCCTGTAGGCACTAGAGAGATAAAAGTGGTCCAGGACAGCCACGATCAAGGGCTTGGCTTGTGCCTGGTGCCGCTGCAATCCCAGCCTGTCACAGAGTGCCACCCCCAGCATTTCAGCTTCTCCTCCACCAAATAAAGAATTTATCAGGTCTACGTTTGCACAGGGCTAAAATGCCTTGCCGAGGTCCAGAGCTGGGAGCTGACTGTCCTATCCCAGGTAAGCCAGAGATAAAGTGTTAACCCTGGACCTGGCCAGGCCATCACCCCGCGAGCGAGCGCCCCAGGCTCACCTGAGATCCGAATTTGCACCTCCTCGTCCTCCTTCCTGTCCAGCAGCTCGCTCTCGGCGGGGTTCTCGTCGCTGTGGGCTTCCCGAGCATCGAAGAAATGCTCCCCGCTCTCCTCAGCCCCCAGCCCCTCCAGCTCCGAGCTGGAGCCCTCCAGGTTCATGCTGTCCATGGGCAAACTGGCCCTGGCACCGGGCTCTGTGCCCGCCAGCTGCATGGCATCCCCTGAGGCCGGGCACTCCGCTGCAGTCCGGGGGCCGTGCCCAGCCGCGGGCTCTCGAGTTCTGGGAAGGGTTCTGTCCGCTCCAGGCTGCTGGAATTTGCTGTCAGAGGGCTGCAGATCGTTCCCACTCTCTGTCTGGGCTTCCTGGGACACGGTCCTGAACCTGGGCGAGCGCTGTCTGTCCTCCAGGGTCCCCTTCTCAGCCAGGCCGAGCTGCTGCACCAAGAGCTGCCTCAGCAACCCCACTGCAAGGACAGGCAAGGCTCAGGCAAAAACCCCGTGATGAGGTGGACAGGACCTGGACTCAATGATCCTTCTGGCTCCCGTCCACCTCAGGATATTCTGTGAGCTCATCACCCCCCTTCCTGCTTGCCCAAAATCTCTGTTTCTATGTGATCATGGCTGAAAATCCTGCTCCTGCACTCAGGGCACCCAACAAACCCAGCTGCAGGGACAGGCGGCGTTCAGGCAGCGCTCACAGAGCACAGAAGGGATTAGAGCAGACACAAAGGTCACCCTCTCACAGAGGTGTGACTCCTCTCCTTGCTCTTGGCTGGAAAAACAGGGATAAAAATAAATGTATGAAAGGCTCCAGCCTCAGTCCCCTGTTCCACCTTACGGTATGTCAGGACAAGTTGCATCTCCTTGGAGAAAAACAAAGAAATTGTCTCCAGAAGTCACCCTGAGTGCCTGGGTTTTACCCTGCAAAGGAGCTCACAGCTGTGGCTGTAGCAGGGGATTCCCACCTCAAGGAAATTGGGAATATTCCACTCAGGTTTGAAATGACAGAGCGAAAGAAAAAAAAAAAGAAAAAAAAATTGAAGAAACATTTTCCCTAAAATTGGATGCAAATTTATGCCTGGTTGAACTTCAACCCACATTCCTTTAGTTCCCAAATTATCCCCACCAAACACTTCACAATAGGGACATATTGTTCCAAACAAAAACGTGCTGCTGTCAAGAGCCTCAAGATTGTTCATCCTCACCATAAAATGCTCTTGGAACACCCAAAAAAAGCTGTGATGTCACACAGCAGAACTGTCACTCAGCTCAGGCTCCTGTCACAGTGTGAGGGAGCCACTGCTGCCGTTGGGGAGCTGCTCTTTTAACTCTCAACACTCGGGAGATGCTGTAGGATCACTAAAACTGTCCTTACACACCCCAAACTAAGATGATTTTAGCCCTGGTCTCTTAAAACAAGTACCAAGAATATTGGTACAACAGTCAGAACTAGAAGAGAACTTTGAATCCTCTAAGAAGGAGAATAAATGGATTTAAAGATCCAAGATAACTCTGAGACTGCAGAGAACTGCCATTGCTCGGAGAGAGGGATGGAAGAGGCAACTGAGGCCAAGGATGTGAGAGCTCTGCATTTTGGTCAAAGCAAATATTCCACAGGCTCTTCCCTCCAAGCACAACTGAGGGACTTCGTGTCCCTTCCAGAGCTGCCAAGAGGAGATCTGCGGATTAATGGATTCATTCAAATTTCAGGAAGTTCCATTTAGGAGTTGCACTGCCAGAGCTGATCCAGCAGGCTGCATTCCTCCTCTGAAAGGAGAGCAGAGGAAGTGATTAAAAACCTCAAGAACAATTTCAAACAAGGATCTGTCCATCAGGAAAACTTCTCAACACGCGCAAGTGTTGATCTTAGACCCAACCACCTCCCAAGTGCTCAGGAAATCTGAGCCTGGGCTTTGGATATATGTGAGCTTCACATTTGGCAGGATTTTACAAAAAAAAAAAAAAAGGAAAATTGTATTTTGCAACACAAGCAACCTCTCCTTTCTGCTCCAGTGCTACGGAAATTAAGTGCAGGGCTGACTGCCTTGTCTTTAAAAACTGCTGACCAGCCATGGCACTGGACACTAAGTTCTGCAATATAATTTTGCCATCAAAGCACTCCATGGACAGTAAAAATTCATTATCACCCTCATTTGATACATAAAACCCCAGAAAAACAGGGAGGTGCCCAAAGCCCACGGAAGATCAGTGCATGAATTCAGAACTCCTTGCTGTCAGCTCCATTTTGTGTGAAATCCAGCACGGGGGGAATGGATAATTAATGCAAACGGGCTGTTTTAACCATTTCCACCTCCCTATCCCACCCCACCGGGCACTGCCCATGGGTACTCACAGTTCCTCAGAGCATCCCGTGCCCACTGCCCCTCTGGCACCGAGGCTGAGCTGGTGGCTGTGTGCTCATAGCAGGCAGAGGAGTCTTTCAGTGCCAGCTCTGCCTGCTGCACCTTCTCAAACTGTCCCTCGGCCCCCAGCAGCCCTTCCACCTTGGCCTTCTCGGACATGATGGGTGAAGAAGACTGAGGGTTCAGTATCAAGGGAGACTCCAGGCCCAAATCTTTATCTAGAGGACAGAAAACAAAAATTCAGGTGAAACGACGATGATAAAACTGCAGAAAATTCGACTCTGAAAACACTAAAATTCTTGAGCGTGGCTTTGGTAAAAAGGCCAGTTCTTTCCAGGGTTCAAAAAGACTCTCCCAGCAGTTTATAAATCAGATGGAAATAGTAAAAGGTGCATTTCCAAAAGGTTTAGCACCACTTCTCTGAATGACTTGTAAAGAAATCATCCCTTCCCAGAAAAATCTCACAGCTGCCCCAGGATCCCCAAGCCCCCAGGAATATGGCTGGGCACATCTGCACTCGGTGGAGCAAATCTCCTGATCCCATTTCCCTGAATCCCTGTTTTACCTGGGCTTTGCAGGCTGCTGGCAGGAATGTCATGCTGCTCTTTGAGCTTCTGCTGCTCCTCTTCTTCACGCTCCTCTCTGCAGGGAGGGAAGAACGAACACATTGTTTCAGTCACGTTGATCTGCAGGAGGATCCATGCTTTGAAGGGCAATTTTTGAGCAGGAAAAGGGGTGCTGGAGACAGAAAAATCAGCTTTTCTTCTTCCTGCAGCTTTGACTTACTCGCCAGGGCCTGACTGAGGCAATGGGATCACTCTTCTGCTGCTCCCCATCTTCACAGTTCCTGCCATCTGAGCTATAAGGTCCTGCCAGCTGCAGCAGAAACAGCAAATCAAACCATGCAGCAGGTGAAGCAGAATGAGCATTTGTCTGTTTAATCCTCTCAAACCCAGTTAATATTATTACTAAGTTTTTTTGTTAGCAGAAGTGTCTTTTTTTTCAAGTTCTGTTACATTCAGTCCTCCCAGGAACGCCCTGAAATCACCACAGCATAAAGCTCAGCTCCCCTGGATGCTCTTCAGCAGACAGAAATGATAGATAGGACCTTATCACCTGTCAGATCAACCACTTATTTTAAATATAAATACCCACAAAAGCATTATTTCACACATTACTGAAGTGTAATACAGGCAACAACAGCCATGTATCCCATAAACAAAATCTACCCCTGCTTATACTTTAGGAGAAAAGAGTTTTCTCTCCAAGATGAAATAAAGCTTTCAGCCATGGAATCCAATTCCTGCAGTGGGGTGTTTATGATGCCAGAATGTAAATCTGCAAAATCTCTGGTGCTGCATGAAGATGCAGGATTATTTCTGTGTCTGATCTGGCAGTCAGGCACAAAACCCCAGAATTTTAAGGGAAATAAAAGCATTCTGGAGGTCAGACGAGGGTCTGGAGTGAGCCAGGTGGGAGGGTCTATCCTTGGATGCTCCCTACAGAGCCCACCAGGTTTCTAGCTGAGTTTGGAGAAGGAACTCAGGGAATTCACAGGGAGTGAAGGTCCCTTAGGTACAACAAACGGAGCAGCAGCTGGAACTGCAGCCAGTACTTACACATTCTTCTCTGAGACAGTCTGTGCCACCAGCTCGTAGATGTGAGCCCCCTTCTCCGACATGGAGATGACGAAGAAAGCTTTGTTATCTGCACCAACACAGGGAAAGGGAGGATTTAAACAGGTGCCAGGTCCCACACAGCTTCCCAGAAAATCCTAGAACAAGCCATAACCCCAGCCCAAAGCAAGGAAAGAGTCCATGAGAGAACCCTCCAACGCCATTATAGAAACACTGACCTTGCCCGACCAAAGAAATGTGCCCTCAAAGGAAAAAAGCCATTTCAAACCATTTTGAAAAAGCTTCATTTCTCCTCTTTTCCCTTCTAATAATTTCCAGAGTGCTTTTCCTCTAACACAATCAGAGTATTTTCATTTAGAAGTCTATTTAAAACTCAAGCAATGCCTATTACTGATGCAAAGAAGTTAAACAGCTCATCCATACTAAGCATGATGTTGGACAACCAAGAATTAAGCCTACGCAGTTTTCCACGTTCTACTCTGCAAATCTACACAAAAATCATCTTCCTCAACTGAGCTAATCTTTATTTTTGGCTTCTCCTTGTGCTTTCTCAGTGGGCTGCACTGACCTGTGGCCACCTGGCGAACCAGCACAGTGTTGAGTTTGATGATGGGGCTGAAGGTGTGTTTGCTGTCAGCGGTGGATGCCAGGATCTTGCTGTGGCACTTCAGCACCAGTTTGTCATCTTGCTTCTGCAGCAGCACCAGGATGTCCTCCAGCAGCAGAGTGTACAGATCTGCCCAGAGAGCACGAGAGCCCAGAAGGAGTTAAAAGGTTCTATCACAAAGCAGAAAGCTGCAATTCTGATTACTCATGCAGAGGCAGCAATCAGTGCTGTGCCGTTCCAGGCAAAGCTTGCAAATCTTCCTCGTGAAAACTCCAGCAGAAAGCTACAGATGGAATTGGATCAGCTCATGACTGACTGCTGTGTCCCTGCATGGCCCTAATGATACTCCAGCACACTTCAGAATTGACAAGAATAATTTAATCAGCTCGGAGAAGCACACAGGCATTATCAGAGGTGCCAGTACGAAGCAGAATTGGGAGCTGAAGCAGAACTTTTCCCTCCTCTCCTTCCCAGCAAACTCACCCAGAGCCAGGGGAGGGAGGGGACGGCCCAGACTCACCGATGGTTTTGTCACGATTCACCTTCCAAGTCAGGGGCCCTTCGTGGAGCATTTTTCTCTTTGTTAGATCCAGGTTCTGTCACCAGAGGAAAGGAAAAAAAATGAAATTTCTATGGAAGCAAGTCAAGATAAAACACAGGAATGCCAGAGCACTCCAGTCTGGAGATAAGCAGCTAAACCCAGGCTGGGAAAAGAAACATGGAGCAGGAAACCCAAAATCCTGACAGAGATGCTGGTTATCACTTTTCCTCTGCCACTGCTCTTTTCCACAGGCCAGGTGTCACAGGGTGGGGAATTCTCCCACCAAACCAACCTCCTGGGGCATTAGGATGTCACCTGTTTCCTAGGAGAAGTTTTTCCAGTACCCCATACCCAGTTCTAGCATTACAACTGGTTAATGCTTCAGCACTCGATTTGCAAGTCAAGTGCGCCTACAAATGATTTACAAACCATCCCAAGGATCTGACGGGATTTGTAATGTCAATGGATTCTTCAGGCACTTCAGTGCTTGTGACATTTAGATCTGCAGGCAAGCAGAAGTGACAATTTTCACAATTCACCCCTTCCAAGTCTCAGAGTCTACAATCAATGACAGCAAGATTTCAGAGCTGCCAGGAAGTTCTTCCTTTCCTCACTGAACGCTTGCAAATTTATTTGGGGAAGGATACATGACAAAGATTTATAGAAAAGATTTTTTTTTTTTTTTTTTTTTTTTTTTTCACCTTCGTTTTGGGGAGATGGGGGAAGA
>VZTE01001676.1:261473-299923 GCA_013397775.1 Eulacestoma nigropectus
TTTTTTTGATTCACACTGACTTTGAGGAAGATGGGGAAGCAAGCAGCAGGTAACCAGCTTCCAACAAAACTGCAGGGATTTACAGGAGCCATGAACCAGAATATCTTTAATACTGGACTTCAGGCTTTATTTGGCTGTATGGATCTCCCACATTTTTGTACAAGCTCTCCTTTTACACCTCAGGGCTCTCCAAGGCCTCCCCAGTTCCAACAGCATCACTAAGACATGCACTCACATGAGATAAGTATCCACAATAATCTCATTATCCATCAGATATCTCTTCTGTGATACAGTGCTTGAGCTTGCAGGCCATAAAGATTTGTTCCACAGAGCTGAAAGCTTCATCAGCACCACGATGTGCAGAACTGGGCTGTTACAGCCACAGAAATCTTCAGGAAGGTGGCAAAACTCACATTTCTGAGACTAACTGTTTTCATTTTCATACAGAAATATTTCTCTCCAAAGGCCACTTGCTTGTGCATCAGAAGGAGCACAAAGTGAGTGACAGGGCTGCAAACAGAATTTACTCAGGGATCGTTTTAATGCTGTCACTCACCCTGAACTCATCCATCATGGGGTCCTCTGACTGCTTCAAGTAGGAGAGGTCGAGTCGCCGCTGATAATCCTCCAAATGCTGCAGGAAATGCAAGGAAATGGTCACTGGGAGCAGAAAAACTCCCCAGAGTGCAAGTTTATTGCTGTCCCCAGCCCTGGCTGTTCACTCTTCCCCCTCCCACCTGCTTGTTCTCTGACTCTTTGACAGCCTGGTTCACGTGGTTGAGGATCTGGCGACAGTGATCTGCTGCTTTCTTCACTTTCTCCTTCTCCTCAGGCAGCTCTGCAAGAATAAAACAAAGTGTGACAGTGCTCCCCAGCACAGGTTTGAACAGTCAGCCCTCCAGTGCAGTTTGCTGACCTCAAACTGGACAAAGAGGAGTTAAATTCATAGGGAAGCCTATCAACAAAAGCACTGCACTGCACAAGTGATAAAAATAAGATTTGTGACAGGAGAGAATTCATTGTGACCTGCAGATCATTACATCTGATACAACTGCTACTCTCCCTTTTTCAGGGCCTTGTGACAACTACTCACAGGAATCTAAAAACCTAAAATCTTTACTAAGAGTACAGGCCCAGGTGAACCCATCAATTCTCACTAGCACCAGCAGCCACGCTGAGAATTCAGTTAACAGGAACATAAACCAGTACATCAAAGATAATGGAGTATCACATGCTTTCCTAATTAGGATTAGAGGGAACTTGTAGCTGCAGTCTATTTTTATGAGTAATGAAATTACACTGCAGCAGGTAGCAGATAGTAAAGCTGGAAAGGCATTTTGTGCTAGTATTCATCACATTTTTACCTGTTGTGCTGGAAGTATCTTTCAGTGTAACACATCCTAATTAAACCCCACCCTCTGCAAGAGCATGAGGACGTTCTGTGCTGCTTTACAGGTTTGACAGATTCACTTATTTCACACTGAATTTCCTTCTTATTTTACTAAGGAGGAAGAAACACTGGATTTGCCTTTTTATTATTACTTTTTTACACCTCCTGTGCAGAAGGCAGCAGTGAGGTCGCAATGAAAACGGAGAGGGAGAGACATCAAGTGTTATTCAACACATTTACCAAGAAAACCTGCTGAGGTGAGTGCCCAAACCCCAGTGGAAAGGCTTTACCTGTGTATTTAGCAATGTTATCCAGCAGAAGGGGGTATTTAGTCAACCTCTGCATCTCCGTGGGGATGATATCCTTCAGCTGCAGCCGCCGGCACAGGGGATTGCTCTCAGCATCCTAAATTTCAACAGCACAATATCTGCATTTGTCATTTTTATTAAGGCCATAATTACCTGAATGCATAACATCTATTCATCACTTAAACATCTATTACTTCACTTTCCAGTAATTAAATACAAGACAAGAGATGCCAAGATCTATCACCCAGACAACGCATCCCCTCTCCATCTGCAATTACCCGCAGGAAAAGCTCATCACAACGGCAGTGCCTTCCTTCCCTCATTACTCCCCATGGGCACGGGCCCATCCCCAATCAATCTCAGTCAGCAGCACGCAGGAACACATCAGTTTGGGCTTTCACACTGCAGCAAAACACGGGACATTTGTCAAGATAATCTCCCCTTGTACTAGCAGAGCTCCTCCCAGCCGGTGCTAATGGAGATAATGTTCTCTCCTGCAAATGCCACACGGACCCGAACCCCGCTCCTGGCAGGCAGAGCAGGTGTGCATCATCTGTCTCCTGCCCCTGGCACGCAGCAAATGGCACTCAGAGCACTCTGCCCCACAGAACTCGGCATCCTCGGGCAGCAGCCACCTCGAGGGAGATGGCATCTCCTGCCCGGGACACCGTGTGCTGCCCTGCGTTCCATCAGGACACTCTGTGCTCCCCAGAACTGAAGGCTCCTCCCTCCAGAAACCATCAGGAGAGATAAAATACAGCACTGGAAATGATCCTGAGCTGAAGGCAACGTTAGGCATGATGTCGTTAATTAATGTCATTAATCATCAGAACTTCATCTAGGAGGATTCATTGGGCTGTGCTGGCCCCCAGCCACACCCTGGGGCAACTCAAACCCTGGTGGAAAACCCAAATCCTGGTGGAGAATCTCAAAGTCTGATGGAGAAACTGAAAGGCTCATGGAAAAAACTCAAAACTTTGGTGGAGACAACTCCAAGCCCTGCGGAGAAAACTCCAAGCCCTGTGGAGAAAACTCCAAGCCCTGTGGAGAAACTCCAAGCCCTGTGGAGAAAACTCCAAGCCCTGCGGAGAAAACTCCAAGCCCTGTGGAGAAAACTCCAAGCCCTGTGGAGAAAACTCCAAGTCCTGTGGAGAAAACTCCAAGTCCTGTGGAGAAACTCCAAGCCCTGTGGCAAACTCACCTGCACAAAGGTCTGGAAGCGCGAGTCCTTCTTCTGGCGGGACTTGATGACCTCGAGAGCGAAGGGCTGGTTGCTGCAGAAGGTGGCAGTGGCAAGTTTCAGCTTCTCCTCTGCTGCTCCACTAAACTGTGCCAGAAAGCCAAAAAAGCCAAGTTTAGACAGGCTGGAGCTCAGCACGTGCCACCCTCAGCAGGCAGAGCCACACGGGACTGGGCTCATCGGGGAACAAAGGAATTACTGACAAAAATGAGGAGTAATTTCTGCCCTGGTTTATGGCTTTGTCTTCCCAGGGGATCCCTTTACATCTCAAACTCCACAGTTCTCCTCAATCCAGCCCCTCCCACATGAAGGAATCCCAGACTGGTTCGGGTTGGAAGGGATTTTAAAGCCCATCCAGTCTCACTCCATCATGGGCAGGGACACCTTCCACTATCCCAGGCTGCTCCAACCTGTCCTTGAACACTTCCAAGGATGGGGCAGCCAAATCTTTCCATAAAGATCTCAAAAGTGAAGCTTGTAACAGCACTATAAACTCCAAATTCATAAATTCTAAGATCAGAAATCAGTATTTTTAACCATCTTTTAACTGCACCGCAGGCAACACCAGGCTCACATTTCAGTGTTACCGAAATAAATTGTGCCACTCCGTTCTTCAAAATCCCACTCTCACCTTTATGTCTCCAAAAAGTACCTTTCTATTCTACCCACACATCCCAAGGAAATTATTCCTGTGCCTTAAATGACTCTTATCTCCAGTCAGGAGAAAATCCTCTGAGATCTTCCTGCTTTCCTTCCACCCTCATCTTCCAGCTCTGTTTTGGCTCCAGAGAAATGACAACTCCCAGCTCTTCAGCTCCCATAGCTGGGAATTGCCTTCTCCAACCCCTGGCTCTGTGGGTCATTCTAGGAAATAATATTTTCAAATATAAGAAATATTAAAAGAATTTTACCCAGGAGAGCAGATCTTCCCCAATTTGGCCGATGACAGAAGTCTCATTCCTTTTCCGGACAGTTTTCATCTGATCGTTCAGTGCAACTTAAAAATAAGGAAAAAAAGGTAAATTTTATTAATAGTGGTCAAACTGCTGGCTTGATTTTCAGCATTTAACATAAAAGCTATTCTAGGAGAAGATTAGATTTGAAATAATTTTCATTAAATAATAATATCCTGCAACTTAATAAATTTAGGATATCTAATAAAATGCTACGGATCTCCTTTGCACTTCTGTCTCATCTGTCTTCAAATGACCCCTAAGAACCATTCCAAACTTATCTTTTCTGAGGCTCAATATCATTTTCCTATAAACAGGAATAATACAGAAGCCATAAAACCACACAAGTGATTATCCAGGGGCTGAAATTCCTACCGTGAGCAGTCCCTTCCCTAAACAATGAGGAAGGGCCACCCTTCAGAAACAAAAAGACATCAATCTTTATAAATCTGTTTTCATGTTCTCTTCAAGAACAGTTGTAACGTCTCAAACGCTGGCCCATAAGGCTCACTGCTCCTTTTATCAAGCACGAATCAACACAGATAAGGAAAAGGAACACTAGACACATGATTCCTTATCAAAATATCTTTGTAGATCAGAACTGGAACAAGTGTGAGCAAAAGCAGACCCAGGGTAGTGTCCTGAAGAATTCTGCTTTATCTCAAGCGTTGGGCGAAGCTGCCTCGTGTTCCAGGGTCCCTTTGCTTCAACTTTTCAGCCACTGGAACCCAGAATTCCAGCGTTCAGCTGCTCCTACCATGCAGCCCAAGGATATCCTCCAGGTTGGAGAAGATTTTCCGCTTGTCACTGGAGCTGAGGATGCCCTCCCTGGTGACCCTCTGGTAGAAGACGTTGTGCAGGACCTTCAGCGTGCGCACGTGGGCTCGCTCCGTGTAGAACAGCTCTGGGGAGACAGGCAAGCAGGATTGCAGCTGTGGAGCCAGGAATGAGCTCAGAACAGGTCCCCCAGCAGCATTTCCCTCCCTGACCCATATTCCAGGCTCTGCTGTAATTCCATGTTCGAAAGAACAGAGGAATAAGAATTGATTCGTAACTCACAATTTACCCAAACCCAACAGTGAGCTCTGAGCAGCTCACAAACCCACACAGACACTTCTGCAGGACCTGCAACTAAAATCTTCTGAAGTTTGGGAGTAGCATTTCCATCACCTGCTTTCCAAGCTTTTCTTGCTTTCTTTTATAGAACATATTAAAAACCGGCCTTTCAGTGCCTTAATATTGTTCAATAACCCCTTGGTATTGTTTATTTCTTATCCAAGGACTGGATCAATCTCACCTCAGGTTATTTCCCAGTAACAAGCACAAGTTTCACACCTAAGAACTCTTCAACCCAGAAGTTCTACAATTCTCCAGCCACTACTTGAAACAAATGAGTGAAGAAAGACCTAATTGTGAATTTTAAGAACTTCAAAGCTCCAGGGGAAGGTTTCAACTTTGAGCTTGGCCAGGTAGGAAAGAGCCTCCATCTCACCATTGATCACTTCTTGACGCTTGATTTCGTAGGGCTTGAGCCCCATCAGCACCTCCCTGCTCACAAGCTGCTGCCAGTTGGGAGGGTCCATGTCCATGTCGAAGTCATAGAGCTCATCCTCGCTCTGCACATCTGCAAAGCCAACACTGTCCATCCTGATGGGAGGAGGAAAAACGTGAGATAATTCCCATTTCAGGGAAAAGCTGAGTACATAACTCAGCATTATGAATGCACTGTCCCTGCCAGCTGGAGGCTGTCTGCTGCCTGAACCTCTGGGCACATTCTCTAATTCTGCCCTTTACAGACTGCCTGCCTGTTCTGACAGTGGTTTCATCACCCTCCTTTTAAATGACACAGATCAAATAATTTGCAGGCAAATTATCAAGTCAGTGAAAAGGGCAGGTTAGAGTTTCTTGCCTCTGTCTATCTGCAGGTACAGAGCCAACAGCAACACACAGGTTTAAAAGGAAAATAGGGATATCTCTACTCCCCAGCCTAACTCCCACCCATTCAAATCAGTGGATACAGAAATCATTCTACTTCACTCACGGATCAAAGGGGTTTTTTTTGCATGTAACTCACTCCACCTGCCCTATAAATGGCTGCCAGTGTCTGATTTCATGTGTTCTTAAAGAAAAAACATCACGCAGACGACTGTGCTGGCTCAGAACAATGAGCTCTGCTGCATTCTGCTTCATAACCTCTTGAAATCCAAATAAATTCAGTGAAGTTCAAACATTTCTAAGCACACTCACTTGCGGAAAGGCTTTGGTGTTCCCACATCAACCATCCTGCAAGGAAGGAAAAGAAATCATTAGGGAAGCTCGTGCCTGAATTTCTCCCTGCTCAGACACTCAGCACGACTTCAGAACAGTGGTTTGAGCTCCAAATCAGAGTATTTTGTCCCTCTCCTGAGAGTTTTCTACCACAGCAGAGACACGGACCAAAGTTCCTTAATTCTCCCAATAATACTGAACACAAATGACATCACTATTGTTTTATGTACTAAGTTTCAACAGCCACTGTCACACTGACACAGGAGCTCGACTACAATGATCTTTTCCAACCCATTCCAACATTTCCTGACTCTCTCTCAAGGCTCCCCCAAGCACCCAGAGTTACCTCTCTGATTCTCCCTCCTCCTCCTGCAGGTTTTCCAAAGGAGAGGGGAACTCAAAGGTGTTGTTGGGTGTGCGGGGAGTGCCATCCACGGAGTCACTGGCAGGAGGGGCTTCCCCAGGCTGCTTCAAACCTGGACACAAAATAAACGTGAAAGGTGAGGAACCAAATTAGAGGACATTAGAGAATTTCCCAGCCTCTCCAGAGCCTCTTGATTCCAGCTTCATTTCAGCTCAGAGCTGGAAGAACTCAATGCCCAGGCTGGGAAGAAGAGTCTCAGTGACAAAAGCTTCCAAGTGACACAGGCTGGCACCTGAGATGGGGCTTTTCCTGTTGGATGATCCAATGCCACAGGGGCAGAACCCACTAACAACCATTTCTGCTCATGGTAAGATTCCCTAATTGAGGAAAGCTAACCAAGGTGAGGAAGAGCAGCTCTAATGACATCAAAGCATTTCCTAATTTGCCCAGCTTGTTGCATCAGTGCTCTGCACATCCTGTTCCCAGCACAACCTTTAATCATTCTGCATTCCACCCTACCTGTGTCACTGTCCTTGCTGCCCTCAGGAGAGGCAAAGGGCCCCACTGCCAGCGGGGACATGGGGTTGGCAGGGGGGTAGGGAGCGTCTGTGCCATCGCTGGAGGAGCCGCTCTGGCGCAGCTTGCTGGCCTCTGGGGGCTCTGGGCTCACAGAAGAGGCCGTGGGTGAGTGCTTGGGGTGCCTGGGCTTCTGCATCTCCATGGCCCTGCCAACTGAACAAAAAGCATCATCACACTGCTGAAAGGACTTTCGCCTGTTCCCAGCGGTAACAGAAGCAGCGTTTCAGGACCAGAACAGGTTTGCGCGTCTTCAAAACGGTATTTTAACAACAGAAAGTTTACTGGGTCGTCCTGGCATGAATTTTTAAAGGCAGCAGGGACTTCCTGTGGCTTTCAGGCTGCCAGGGCACGTGGGTTTCCTGGGCTGACGTACTTGCACTGCTGTCGTGTCGGCTCGGTCTCCTCGGGGGGCCCAGAATGTTGGGGAAGCCTCTCCTCTTTCCTTTCTCCTCTCCTTCTTTCTCCTTCTTGATGCTTTGCTGCAGGTAAAGAAAAGCAAACTCATCACTCACTGCTTCAAATCCAGCCGTTTACTGAGATTTTCATTAATTCTTTAAAGCTGCAGAAGGGGGAGGACACAAACCTTCAAAAGGGTTTCACACTGTTTCACCTTCTCACAGATAGTGCAGAACTGCTTGAAACTCCCTTAATATTTCAAAGGAAGCTGAAATGCTGATGGAAATAAGCAGCTACTGTGACCAGATACACCCCCATGCTATGGGAGACAAGGGATCACACCCACAGAGATGAAGTTTTGGTGGAAATGTTCATTATATAACCGGAAAAGTGGGGGTGGCAGGGAGAAGAGCTCTCCTGCATCGCAAACCAGGAGGGTTTGGGCAAGTTTCTGCAGAAAAAACTGAAGTAAACAAAGCAACAGCTTTCATGAGACCCTCCTGTGGGTTCAAGGTTGTGTTCTATGAAACATTCCCCACCCAAAATTTTAATAACTGCGAAAAACAAGGTGAATTCGGGGGTAGAGATAAGGGAAATAATTCTAATTATTTCTAATTCACGTCTGCCAAACAGATGCAGAACCCGATTTCAGCTCTTAGGTTTGCCGTGCAGCTCGGTAATCCCAAAATCTCTTAAAACAGTGGGAAATCACAATGGTTTTTTTAATTTTTCCTGCAAAATTGAGGTTTGAATTGCACACAAATCCTCTGTGGCCACGCCAGCACTACCTTGATCTTCGGCAGGAAACCAATCCGGCCACGCTTCTGCTCCAGGTTCCGAGGCTCTTTGACTTTGACTCCCAGGTGTTTCATGTAGGTGAGGATCACATACTGCATTGTGGAGCTGCCAATTACATAAAAAACCAGTGAGGTTGAAGAGAAATACACTGGGAAAATAGATTTAGTCAAGAAAATGAAAGTCAAGTGCCAAGGTTCTATTGAGAAGTTCATTTTTAAATTAAAGTAAGTTACGAAATGAATTGAAATAAACTCTCAGACATAATGGGAAGGCTCAGCCACCCATCAGAATTTATCCTTTTGTAAATTATGGACTAAATAAAGATGGAATATATGGATGGGGAGGCCTGGCACAGGCTGCCCCATTCCCGGAAGTGTCCAAGGCCAGGCTGGATGGGGCTTGGAGCAACCTGGGATAGTGGAAGCTGTCCCTGCCCGTGGCAGGGCGTGGAATTAAATCATCTTTAATGTCCCTTCCAACCCAAATCGTTCCATGATAAAAGGCACAGAAGCCCAGGAGATGCAAACATAATTTTGAGAATTACACAGAAGGTCCTAAAATTCTACACTAAAACCATATTTGATGTCACATGCTGGTTTTGAGTTACGGTAAAAATAAGCAGCAGTAAAAGGTTCCTGCAAAGAGCGGAGGAAAAGCTGCTCAGATAAAAACCGAACAGGACAAGGCACAAACAGAAAATAAATGCTAGAGCAGATTGAAGCAGTTACAACACAAAACAAAAATAAACACAAACTGTCAGTGACAGTAATTTTTAAGATGTGAAACACAGGGAACAAACATCAGCAAAAGAGAGGCTGATGCTCTGAATTCCAATGATTTATGCCAGGGGATTTAGGAGATGAGTGTTGCAGGTACAGCCAGGAGAGGGCTGTCTTGTTCTATCAGCACAACACACCAGCACTGGCACAGCCCGAGCTCCCCTGACTTCCATTACCTCTTGTCTTCTTCCAGAGGCTGAGATGACATCCTAGAAACAAGAAAGGGTTTTAAAATGAAACTCAAAACCCAATTATCACCCGGTCCCATCCACCCAGAGCATCAGTAGTTGTGTTGCAGCGTCCTTTAGAACGTTCAGCAGTCCCAGCAGGGGAAAAAAATAAAATCAAAAATCAAAACTGAAGGTTCAGCTGCGGAAATTGGATTCAGCCCACGTTAAAGGAGAAAATGGGTTGTGAAGCTGTTGTTTCTACAGGAGAAGGGCTCTGATCTAATAATGCACGAGCTGACAATGGCAGCACTCCCTGCACTATGGAACAGCAGCCTCCTGGACAAAACAGACTTCACTGTTAGCTTAGTTCTGGCTGTCACTATCCCCACAAACTCTCAGTGGCAGAAATATAAACGCAGTGATGTCAAATTCCACTCCCCACTTCCTTTGTCCTGCTCCTTCCAGGGCTGAGGCAGCACCTTTATTATTTACTTTTTGCTCCCACCATTCCATTTGCTGTCACTTACAGGACTTCCTCAATCTTAGCAATGATCTGCTCTGCACAGGTCCTCTCCTTCTCCACGGCGTTGCGGTCCCGGAGCCGCTCTGCGTCCAGCCTGGTCAGCTCCCCCTCGGCCAGGGTCAGCCCCATGCTGCGTTTCTGCCTGGAAAAGGGCACAGGGAGCATCCCTTGGAGCTGGGTATTGCCCTGGGACAGGGAGCAGCAGCCTTGTGGCACTCAGGGTGTCCCACAGGTTTCATGATGAAAATGGGGAAGTGATGGAAGGGCTTTCGGGATGTTTAAAGCATTTACGTGACTTGAGAGACTTTTAGGTATGGAATAGTTCATTACTGAGCTTGTCTCATGCTGGCACAGAGCTCTCAGGACTCCACAAGAAAAAGTAGATTCATTATCAACTTTTACTCCATGCCCATGACAACTCTGTAAAGGGGATTATTCCCTGCCCAAAGGGGAGAGGGAAGGAAAATAGGGAAAGGAAAACAAAAAGATAAGCTGATTATAAACACAATCGGTAAGAGAGATTTATACAGCAACACCTAAGAAAACATATTCTGACATTTCCTCAGACAGCTGCAAGGAATGAAGAATCCAAGCTCTAGGATTGCAATTGATGACTTGATTTAAGGACTGGTCACGGGGGGACCTGGAGGTCCTCTCCTGGTAGATTCCTATCCAATCCAAGAGGAATTACTGTGTCCCTCAGGTTCTCCTGTGCAGGACATGCTGACTGAAATCAAATATGAATTAAAAGGAAACTCCACAGAGAGCTGTTGGTACCTGAAATCCTCCAGGTTCCTCTGAACCTCTGGACAGACTTTGTCCTGCATGGTTTGGATGAACTGGCGGTGGAGCTCTTCAGGGAGCAGTTCTGGCCTCCTCCTGTCTGTGAGGCAGAAAATTCAGCAATTATTCCTCTGGGAACAGTCCCCACCTTCAATCAAGTCATTTCACCCACCCTTTGCCCTTCACTCCCACAAACACAGCACCCTACCTAATTCCAAGGAGATTTCATCTGGAACTGGGACTTTCAGGTTCTGCAAAAGGAAAGAAAGGCTGGGAGAACCAACAGAGCAAAGAGCACCACAATAAAACACACAAATCACGCACTGAATTCCCTCAAAAGCCAAAATCACCCAATCTGAGCACCTGCTGGTTTGAAAAGGAGAGACTCCCATGAGCATGTTGTAATTCACAGGGATTATTTAATCTGAACACGTGGCATATAAACCTCTGCTGCAGTTTCTGGGAGTTTCATTCACGACAGCAAAGGATTTTCTCAGCTTTCCAACAGACCCATAAAGTTTCCCAATCCTCGGAACAGCCACATCAATACCCACAGCAATTATTAACTAAAAAGCAATGCAGAAGAGCCAGAACTTGCTTACCTACCACTCAATTATTTCTCCTATCAACAACAAAAAAATTCCCTGGGATTTGTTTTGTTACCAGGCATCTGGGGCCATTCATTTTCCTGGTAACATTTCAACAAAAATAATTCAAACTTTTATTACACTGTTAAATTTTATGAAGTTATTTATTAAATATTATTCCAATTGTTATTTTAAAAACTATTTATTTTTATTTTAACACCTTTAGTTTTTCGCAGTTCAAGTGAGTGAAGAAAGGTCAAAGTCAACTTGCTGGATGTGTGTGAAAATGAGGAAAACAAGTGGAACCTACTGCAGCTCTGTCCAGGAAAAACTGGTAAAACTCCAGGAAAACACGCCGGGTCTCTTTGGAGTTGGTCTGTTTGTACAGGTCTGTGTAAAGGTAGCACAGCTGTGGGGAACAGGAGGGCAAGAAATTAAGTGAAAAGCATGAAAACTTCAAAGTTTTCTTTCCACTATTTCAAGGGATTCAGCAGTGCTGGGTTGAAACCCTTCCCAGCTCCTCAGGGAGGTGCCCTGGCAATGGGGGGAGAGGGAAGGGCCTGGAAAAGGAGCACAGAGAGGTCAAACCTTCCCTGTAGACAACTAATCCCACACCTGAGGGTGGAATGAGAGGCTTTCAGGAGATAAATAATTATTTGTAAGCAGCCACACGTAAAGGAGGCAATTCTTTTTGTGCTTCTCCATTTATCTGAGGAGATAAATGAGGATTTATCACCCTCAGGCCTGCACAGGGTCCGAGTTTCTCTCCTTGCCGAGCCAAGGCACCGAGTGCTGCACAAGATCTGGTCCATTCTGGTGAAGATTCCCAAATGTGAGCCAGGGAAACAATTCCAAAGCTTCTCACCAGTGCTGCAGGATCAAACTGGGACACCACGTGGTGCAGGAGAACAGCCAGGTGAGCTGGGCGGGATTTCAGGAGCTCGATGTTCTGGAAGCAGCTGCACTGCCCATTGATCTGCAGGGACACATGGGAATTACATCTGAATTATTCAGGAGTAAGAGAAAGGACAGCTAAAATCATTCAGAGTAAGTATGTCAAAGCCCACACTGCCATGACAATAATTCAGGATTTAACGGAAACTAAAGAAAATGAAATAAGGCAAATTAATTTCTAGAAAGCTTGAAATTAGGAGAAGGAAGATGGATATTGTCATGAACTCCCCCAAATGTTTCTATTTGGCAAGATCAGCAATAAGAGGAATCCCATCCCCTAATTCTTATCCCACTGCTCAGTACAAACAACCACGGAGCACTGGCAGTTCAGGAACAGGGGAACAGAATTCTGGTTGGTGGGAAAAAAAAGGCTGCAAGTCATTCCCACCTGCTCCTGCTCCGTGTCAAAATCATCATCCTCTGCTCCAATGATCTGAGTCCCCACTCGGGACAGGGGACTTCCAACACTGGACTGGGAATCCTGGGGAAGAGAAGGAAGGAAAGCACAATGCTGTGATTGTCCTTCACAGTAAAACTTCGAGATATTCTGATCATTTTAATTCTTCAAAAACTCCATGGAAACCCACACGCACTCTCTCAATCTTGGATCCCCCTCCCAGAAGCTTCTCCCAGGATCCAAACATTCCCAAACATCAGATCAGGTGGTTCAAGAGCAGCTGCATCACCTGCAGCCAGGAGCACACCAAGCACGTGCCAAATGCCATCTCTGCACAGATGGGGAAATCTGGCTTTGGGAAGACAAGCAGATGAGGGGAAGGAGAATTCAGGAGTCATCCCAAGGATGAGGATGTGTTCAGACAGGGCTGCACTTCCTGCTGTGTTCCACTTGTAACCCTGCTGGAAATGCCAGCCTCCAAATGACTGAATACCCTAAAAAAAAGGCTGGACTCAAGGAATAAAACATGTGCAACTGCTCTGCTTATTCCAGGCCCAGCTGTTTTACTGCTGATTAGATATTTCTCGCCTCTAAATGGCCCTGCTCTTAAGCTCCATAAACATTTACTCAGCTAATTAACTTTCCCTGCACCACTTTAATTGCATTTTATTTTCTAAAGCAAAGTTCAGGCATGCTCCATTTAGAAAGTGGGGGAAAGCAGCAAGATTTTAATGGGCCCATTAGAGGAGATGCTGTTGTGACACTTGATGTTTTGTACTCACAGTATCTTGAAGCTCAGCCTTTTCTGGGCTCTCATCTGGATAAATCCTCTCCTTCAGGCCACTGCGAGGACTCTGGGAAAGAGGGAAGTTCAGTTCTGGCAAGTACCAGCAAATCCAGGAAAGGGAGAACTGCACAGCACAGTTTGTCAGCCACAACAGCCAAAAACTTCTCCTTTCTCACAGGAAAAGGAGGTGTAAAACACCAGACTAAAATCTGTGTCCTACATGCACAGCTGACAAACAAAAAAACCCCAAAACACAACTGAATGCAGAAGTACTGCTCAGAAATCCGGTGACAGTGAGCAACAGCAGAGCTGTAAAATCCCCAGCCCTCGGCTCTCTCCTTGCTCTCTCCACCTTCTCTCACAGTTCAGCTCTCTTCTCCCATCTCCCAGCAACCTTCTTGCTCAGGAAGCCCAGCAGAGCCTTATTTGCAAAAACCACGTGCTGCTGGATCATCTTCAGTGTGGCCAGGGGTTTTTCCAGCCAGGCTACTGCTCAGGCTCTTGCTTTCCAGCCTGGCTTCTTCCAGCTGCAGGACCCTTCCCACTTCCAAAGGTTTCTTTCCTCCCTGATCCTTAAGTTTCTCAGAGCTGGATTGAAAAGCTGGAATGTTTGGTGTGCCAATCCCCTGCACTGATCAAACACCATCCCCAATACTGACAGGATTATGATTATTAGGAAGGTAATTATGAATTTTGTTGTGCATTTATTGTACACAAACACTGAGTGGGAGCTGGTCAGATTTGGAGTTGGAACGTTTCAAAACGGAGTCGTGGATGCTCCCACCTGACCCCCCTCCCTTTCACTTCCAGCTGCTGGGACAAATTTAGCTCTCACATCCTTAAGTTAATCAACAAACTTAGGCCAAATCCAAGCAGAGAGTCTCAATTCCCCTGCACTAATCAGACAGTGACTTAATTAAGGATTAGGCACCAAGGGAGAGCACAGGAGCACCCAGATTGATAACTAATGAGTGAAGCCACTAAGAGCCTTTGCTGGTAGCAAGAATTGAAGCTGATTTGGTAGAAGGAAGCTCTTTCCCACTTTCCTGGCAAGCTGCCCACTGCCTGCATCTGAGTCAGTGCTGCAGTTGGAATATTCCCTTCAAAGATGCTCTAATTGGCAAATGAGTTTTGAGAAGGATGCTGGCATCCATCTTTCTATGGTTACAGGGATTAATGCCAGGGCAATCTAATCCTGGATAAAACCCCAAAATCTAGCTCCCTCCCAGTCTCCAATCCCAGTCCAGTATAACAGGTTTTGCACAGGGAAAAGGTTCTGGGGGGGAACTGAGGGGCCTGTTCCAGTAATGCACAGTGTTACCCAGGACAACACACACAAAGAATCTGCCAAGGAAACCCAGATGCAAGAGGGAGGGAAGCAAAGCCCTGCGGCTGCCCCACACTCACATCAGCAATGTCACTGTTGGGTCTGGAGGGGCTGTCACCACTGAAATCCAGTTTGCTGCCGCTGTCCCCACTCTCTGCCTCCCCCTCACTGATCTGCAGCGACTCCGACACAGACCTGGAGGACAAGACTCCATCCTGGAAAGGTGAAAGTGAGTTGGGGAACAGCAGAGTATTTCAAGAGACCATCCTTAAACATCAACTCCTTCAAAAGCCAGTTAGCTCACATTACTCATAAAACCTTCTTCAATTATCTAGAAAAGGCTGCAGTGCTTTTCTAGAAGAAAACAACAAAATCCACACCGAGTTTTCAGCACTTTTAACACAAGGGAAAAAGGGATAAAATGACACAGCCTACATTTATTTTTTTTCAGAAGCGAAAGCAAAATTGTTTAAAGCTTCCAAGAACGACTTCATGGGTGTATTTTAAGTTGCACTGACAGATAATAAACACATCATTGCTCGCACTTGTTCTTAAAAGCAGTTTTTTCACAGATGAGCTGAGAGCCCACTGTAAAATCTACTCCACATCCTAACTGACATCCCTGTGCCTGACAGCCAGCTGCAAACCTCAGCTCTAGAGGGTGCAGCCTGCCTGTCCAAGCAACTCCACAGCCTGCCCAGAACACCACTGACCCCCAGAATTCTCCCCAGAGCAGCCTGGCAGCCCGTGTTACCTGAGTGCAGCCCGTGGCCTTGGACAGCTGCTCCTGCAGCTGGGGAATGTGTTTCTTTGCCTCCTGGATCTCCTTGAGCAGGCGGGTGGAGGAGGTTCGGCCGTACTCCTCCTGGAGGAACTGGAACAGAATTGTGCGCCTCTAAAACGACCACCAGCACATCTGCCCACCCAAGGAGCTGCTACAGAAAGCCTGTTTCACACAGCTCTGCTAAAAAACTGTGATTCAACGACCCCTCCTTGCATCACTTCTCTCCAACCTGCACAACTCCAGTACCTGCAGCCTCTCCTGCTCCTTCTGGAGCATCTTCCTCAGAATCTCCACCTTCTGGTTGTGCACAATGTTATTCTCCTCCTAGGAAACACAGAGAGATGAAGGGTTGGGGTATTTCTGGTGGAGCTGGGCAGACAAGGAAAATGGACGTGCACATTTTTCACCTACTTCCTAAACATGGGCTCTGAAAAGCCCTGTGAGAAGCAATTCAAATTTCCAACCCTATCCTAGGCATTCTTTCTTAATTTTGAACATAGCTACCAACACTTTAAAAACCTGCATTTCTATTATCTCAGACAGGACTAGATATTTTTAGCTGCAAAATGCTTCTTCACAAGTGAATAAATACCCACTGACAGGACAAATATCCCATTGCCACTTCAAAGTGCAAAAAAATTCAGGCCAAAACCACCCGACTCCATTTCTCCGTTGCAAACAGAGCTTTAAGCCTTACCCCCATGAGCACTGGGCTGGTGATCCTTTCTGCATTCCCTGACGTGCCAGGCGAGTGGGGGGATGTCATGATGGGAGACATATGCCCAAAAGCTGCCAGATCCACGTCGGAATCCGCCAAGGGAATCTGGGGCGACCCTGGAGGGCGCCCCTGGACAGTGAGAGCTACATAGGAACCCGCTGTGGGGACACAAGGACAGGCACAGGTCACACACACGGGGACATTTCCATGGTCCTCTGGTTTCCCTCACTGGCATTTCACCCTGCAGACACAACTCGCACCATTCCTCCTCCAAACCAACGAGCCTGAGAGCACTGCCTGGCTTAGAAATCTGTTTAAATTTCAAATATTCCAAAAAACTTCATGAGAATCGTCCCTTACAAAAGCAAGCAGTCCAATTTCCAGCCCAGCAGGTTACATTTACAGCACACACGCGCAAAATAAACCACGCTAGGCTGGCAGGAACCAACACCACCTCCTTCCTTGTAGAAGAAAATCCACCAGGAACGTACTTCCTGCAGTGCTGTGCAATGTACAAAATGGGCAAAGTGCCTGCCCAGCTGTGGTATTTCAGGTGGAAACAAAAGATGGGGAAGCACCCAGGCAAGGCTTGATGGTAATTCAAACATTAAGTCCAGGAGAAGCTACAGGAGAATGTATCGGCTTTAATTCGGGATGTCAGAATAAGCCCAGTTTCCCTTCCCTGTTTCACACACTCCCTTTATCTCTCAGCACTGACCTCACCCTTGGCACTCGACAGGGCCCTGGGAATGATGCCTGTCATGCTTTAGAGGTGACAGAAGAGCCACCTGCCTTTACTTACACTTGATCAGCTTGACCACCTCCAAATGGTTCGAGTGTGTTACGAGAGTCCCGTTCACCTGGGCAGGGAGAGGGGAAAATTCAGTGTTTAACTCCTGATTTCCAAGCAGTTCCACACATTCCACAACAGGCAGCAGGACGAGGAGCAGCATTTTCTTCTCCCCCATCTCCATTACTGCGTCTTTCACGACATTACCAGAGGAATAATTTATCCTTCTAACAGTTTATCTCAGTGAGCAGAGCTCTGCCAAAACAAAACCGTGCACACACCAAAAGAACCCAAAGCAGGCAGGGAAACAAAAAAAAAAGCAATCCATCTCTGCCTGGGCAGAAAAACAACAGGGTAGCTAATTTAATTCATTAATTACAATGCCTGGTTGAAGTCTCAGCTGCATCTGTGTCAGGAGCTGCCGTAGCATTTGCAGCAATAGTTCACACAGTCTTTTAAGTTACTGACTTGATTTCTTACTTGCTTGGGACTAAAAAAGAACGTGGATCTGGGGGCAGTTAGAGGAGAAAACAGTAATTCAGGCAGGCTATTTATTTACAGGTCATTACTAACAACTCTCTTTTCCTTCTCTTCCCTGCCATTTCTGGTTTTATTGTGTCTGTGATACTCGAACCTGGCAGGACGCTGAACTTGTCCATAAAATTCTGAAATGAGGAACACTGAAGCTTAGACCATTCCTAATGCCAACACCACAGCAGATACATCAATGACTTTTTTTTTCAGGGAAAGAGCTCATTTAAGACAAAGGACCCATTTCTCTCACAATTTAAACGCCCTTACCTTGATAATTCTATCACCTGTCTGCACTCCAGCCCGCATGGCTGCTCCATCTGGAGAGGCAAGAAATCATTTAGTTCCCATTTCAATACAATCATTTATAGCAAAAATGGCTTTACGACTTCTGTAAAACATGCAAAATACTCCTGCACTCAGCCAAGCTTCCTCTAACTGCTTAACATCTCTGGGTATCGAGTCTAGAGATGTTTTGCTTTCACCTGGCCCTGGGTACACCAGGCCACAATCCCACCATGTGCCAAGGACTCATTTCCTCCCCCCTGGGATGCAAGAGGTCAGCTCCAAACCCACCAGATCACAGAATGAACCAGGCTGGAAAAGACCTTTGAGATCATCAAGTCCAACCTACGACCCAACACCTCCTCATCAACTAATCCATGGCACTGAGTGCCACGTCCAGGCTTTTTATAAACACCTCCAGGGACGGGGATTCCACCAGCTCCCGGGGCAGGTGTTTCCAGAGCCCAATCACTCTTCCAGTGAAGAATTTTTTCCTGATGTCTAACCTAACCCTCCCCTGGCACAGGTTCAGACTGTGTCCTCTCGTTCTGTCAGTGGTTGCCTGGGAGTAGCTCCAGAGGAAGGGATTCACTGCATCCCCCCAGCTCAACCCCGACCTTACACATCCCTTCCCAAGCTGCAGCCACCCCATCTGGGGAGGGGTTTGGGAGTTTTCTGCTCCAGCTCACACCGATTTCCAGGATCCCCATGGAAAGCTGGCAGGTGTGGGGGTGTTCTCACCTTCCTTGACAGACTGCACGAAGACGGGGTTGTCCCCGCTGACCGTCAGCCCAAAGCCGTTCTCATCCCGCTGGATCACCACACACCTCTGCACCAGGCCTGAGGAGACAGGGGAGAGGGCAGCACAGAGAGGAGGAGAGGAACACAAAGAGAAACATGCCAGGCATCAGTCCAAATCCTTATCTCCCAGATAATCACAGAGTACTCAAAGGAACCAGGACGACACAGCAGAGGGAAAATATAGGAGAGACAGGAACAGGGCAGCAGGCCAGACATGGAGAGGGATGTCAAGACAGGTCAAGCTTATTGCTCCAGCTACACAAAACAAGAGGAATCTCACAGCAGAGATGCAGACAGCTCTGGCACTTCAGACATAACCTGAGGGAAAAGCAGCTTTCAAAGAAGAGCAGCAGTACCCACACCAATGAGCAGAATTTCCCTTTGTCTGCATTAATAGTTCAGAGGGATGTCAGGTGCCACTGCACCACCAAAAACACCTCACAGCTTCTACAGGCTGCTCTAAAACAGAAGCACAAATCCCTCAGAGTATTATGAGGCGGTTGGACTCAAACAGATTTATTGATCAGGAGAAGTTCTCTCAATTCTCAGCCAAAATCTCCTCTTGGGGCACCTTGTGCTCCAGGTGAAATATTGCACAGAGCCAGAACAGCAGAGGTGAACAAGTATAAGCCACATTTAACTGCTTTGAACAGGACTTCTGAAATAAAGACCAGTTCAGGGTCCAAATCCCAGGAGATGAGTTTGAATCTGCCCCTCCTTTAACCTGCTGTGAGACATCAAAGGCAACTGGTTTTGTTTCCTGGTACACTCAGTATAATGTGAACACAAATGCTGGTGCAGAGATAAATTCACTGCTAAATAGTAGGTGCAGCATCTGGACCAGGTGGAATGCTGGGGATGTCTTTTGTTCACCTGGAAATGAAATAAGGGAAAGAGAAAACAAAAGCAAGCAGCAGCCCTGGCATATTCCTTGCCAGGCACTTTCCTAGGAGCATCTGCAAAAAGCCTCCCACAACGGAGCCCTCATGCTGAAAAGTGACTTCAGGAACTCTGTAAAATGCTCCCCCAATGTTCTTTTATTTACACCACCCTTCCTTCTAACAGCTTGCTTTGCTTCTCCATTTCTAAAGGCACAGCAGGCAAAATTCCTACACTGGCACCTTGAGAAGGAAATCAGAGCTCTCCTAAATCAGATTCCAAAACTGCAGCAGTTGTGTTCGGTACGGAGGGAACACAGGGAACTGGGAAGATGCTGTCCCAGCCAGACTGGCTTTTCTGGAATGAGTTTTAAGGGACGAATGGTAACAGAGCAGGGAGTCATTCCCGTGTCTCAATGCTCCCAAACCACCACGGCTCCTTTCACTTCTCTGGAGCAACTCCCCATGGAAATGAGGCGCCTCAAGAGCAAACACTGCCTGCCCAGTCTGTCCTGTTCTCCTCCAGTGTGGCACAGATGAAAATGGGCGTGGGAGCAGCGGAAAAAGTACTCCGGGCCTTCTGCAGCACCGTCACAGCCCAGTAATTCCCCTCCTGCCAACGAAGCAGGGCAAAGCACGGGACACCTGGAGCTCTGCAGGGCTGGGGAATGGATGGAAAGGAAAATCCCCCCACCTTGCACCCTCCCGGCACAGGGATGAGTGAAGGAACATGCCTCTCCCTCGTGCACCTCCCCTTCTTTTATATGACCAAGCTTCTTGAAGTCTCACTTCCCAAGAATGATGCCTGGGGCTGGGGTGTGGGAACTGGTGCTATTTCAGAGAAACAGCTCCTTTCCAGCCCCCTGCCAGCCCCACAGGTTGGATGAGTAAGGCACTAAACTCAGCTCTTGACTCACGAGGACTGTCCTTGTTTAAAGACACAGCAGAGCCCTGAGTCTGCTCTGCCACTGGATTTCTTCTCCTCCAGAAGCAATAATCCTTGGATCTACTGATCAGCTTCCTCCTGGGATGAGCCTGACGCCAAAGCAGAGCCAATGCAACATGAACTGACCTGGCAGAATATACTTTAATTCACAATTTTATTCCAGTTAAACTCTCTCACTCCACAAGCCTCCATTTCACCCAAGAATTTAAATTTAGAATGGAGAGACAGTTGAAATTAGCACAACTTGACCTGAAATTAGTCCACAATTGCTTTTTCCTGTACTTGTTTCCTTCAGATAAGGAGCAAACACTTAACCCTTCTCCTAAGCCAATATAAAAGGCTGGAATGAGGTGTAGCAGATACCATGCTTGACTGAGATACAATTTATAGTGATTTTACTGAAGTTTTCTGAAAGTGTCCTGGAGGTAACACTGCAGAACTAAATCAGATCTGACAGCACTCCCTGCCTGAACCACCCTTCACGTGCTTTTACGCTGCTCACTTTGAAATATCTCACTATGATATTTCACTTTTTCCAGCTGAAACCTAGTGAGTATTACAAAGTCAACAGAATTCATCGCTGACAGCACTCAAAATCAAATCAATAATCATCTTATTCCCATTTTTGCTTTCCCTTAACAGAATCTTTATGTTATGACGTGAGGAGACATCACTTAACTGTGCTTTAAAATCTCTGTTTGTCTCTTCAGTGGATTCATAAAATTCTGGAGGAAAAAAATAATAAATCTTAATCTTTTTTTGTCCTCATGCAGATGAAAATTCCCCCAAACTCACTGGTGTAGCCTCAAGCCAGGAGCACAACAAAGCAGCCAAACGTGTGCTGGAGTTACAGAGGTTAAAACGAAAAGTGAAAGCAGAGAGAAGAAGGAAAGCTGAGAGGAGCCACTCTGCAGTAGGTGGCACTCGTCCCTCTCCCTGCTGCAGCCCTGCTCCAAGAGTGCCTCTGGGATGGTGGAAGGGCAAAGCCTGGACTTCTCAAGGTCACTGACACCCCAAGGGCAAAGTAATTGTCTCAAAAAGCCTGGCCAGACGCATCTGGGCTGCCCGACAGCTTCTCTGGGAAGATCATTTTTATTTGTCTCTTCTACACAACCTATCTGGAAGTCATTTAACAAAATAGGGAATTTCTTTAGCAACAAACAGAGCAGGGGTTCTCTCTAAAAACCTGACTGAGAGAATGGAGAGACCAGGATGGACGGGGTTTGGAGCAACCTGGGCCAGCGGGAGGTGTCCCTGCCCATGGAATGGTTGGAACAAAATCATTTTTAAGGATTCTTCCGACCCAAGCCAGCCTGGGATTCCATGGGACATGAATTCCATCTCCCAAGTCTGCAGGACACAGCCAGGGAGCTGAGATTGGGGAACTAAAACCTCCCCTGGGGGCATGAGGCCACGATGGGAAAATGCAATTTAATAGAGGGATTTGAAATGAATCATTCCATAAACAAAAAAAACCCAAACTCCTCGGGGTTTTGAGAGGGGCCAAATGTTTCACTTCATTTGGGAAGCTTTTTGTCTATAAATTATTGTCAGAAATGCTGCTCCACAAAGGGAAATGGATCTTTTATAAAGGCAAATTTCTCTGAAAAAACGGTGGCCACAACATAAAGATGCAAAGCTGGTAAGAACCGCAAAAAAAACCCCAGAGAGAATAAGTTTCAATTAGAAAACACCTCAAATCTGGGGTTTCAAAACAAAAACCCAAAACTTATCACAAAGTTGGAGAAAATATCTGAAAGAGTTTGTGTCAAGTCTAGGCTGATATTTAGGCCAGAAGTTGATTACTGCTGAATATAAAGGAAGATATTTTTGGAGGGCAACCAAGTTGTGAGGAAAAGGGAAGAGAAACTGATGCCTCACCTACCTACCACCCTGAAAGGTTAATTTCAGCTTTAAGTTCATTTAAGAGATGAAAATTCTACTTTGAGAAAAAGATATTAAATCATGTGGGAGATCATGGCACTAATTAGCAAATTACAGCATAACAAACTACACTCAGTCTCTCTCCTGATAATCCCAATTTTGTTGAATACACAAACATGGCATGGTTGGATTTATGAATGAAGATCTCTCACTGAGAGCTTCATGTCACTATAAATTAACTTCTGTACATCAGAACAACTTCCCTCCCTGACCACTCTGCCCCTCCAAGCCACTCACACACTTCTGAGAAATTCTGGCTCCTTAATTAAAAATTTCAAGAGGTGAGAACAAACACCCAGCAAAGCCACACCTCCTTTTCCTGTTGTCATTCCGGCCTTCCCCATTATTCCCTTTCCAGCGGCCAGCCACCATCCAGTGAGCAGCGAGGAGAATATCAGTACAGGATTTCTACTTGTAGGGCTTGGAATAGTTTGGTCCCTTCCAAAGCAAACAGCGGAGCTCTGCACACATTCCAGAGAAACCTGGGCAAAGCAGACAAAAGGCAGGGCAAGGCCCCACAGAGCCAAGGCCGCTGGAAAGGAAGGATGAGTGGAAGCTGCTCCCACGGATCCTGGACACGGGGACAGCATCTGCAGGAAGCTTGGGGGAAGTCAGAGCTTACGTTAGGAAGCTGTGTTTGTTTCTGGCACACAGGGAAAGCCAGGCCGCTGCCCAGGCTGGGGCAGAGGGACAAACACGGAGATGTTCCAGCAAAGCCAGCAAATGTTTCCTGTCATTAACCCACAGCACCTCCAGCACTTCACGGGGAAGCAGCACCGGGCAAAAACGAGCACAGGGATCTGATTATCCTGACTAACCTGGCAGGGGAGTAACAAGGCTTCAACACCAGAAAATCATCCCCAAATCCCTGCTGTTCCAGCCCTTTCCCTGCTCATTCCCTGTGAGGGTGGCAGGAGGAATGACAAGCTGCAGCAAGCCAGCTCTCCCTGAGACAGGTTTCCATCCAGGCACCCTCCAAAGCTGTTTACAGCTTCTGAAGGAACACTCTCACACCCTCAGGAACATGACTATCACGTTACTTTTCTTTTTTTAAAAAAAGAAGTGTGTGATTCAAAATTCCAGGGAAGAGATCTCACAGAAAGAACAGGACACACCTCCCCAAACTGCACCAGCTTTTCCTAACATGCCTATGTTGGTTTAAACTCCCCAAGGCTGGTGTTGTTTGGTTATTTTTTAGTGTTTCTTGCTCTGACAGTATCATTTGGTATTCCAGAGGTGGGTTAAGAAGCTGGAGCACAGCCGTGAACACCTGGCAGTTTTATTCCAGTGGAATGATAAAGTTGATGATTCTGGAAGTCACTGCATCCAAAATCCCACAGCAGGCTTAGCAGCAGCAATTTTCTGAACAGATTAAAATCAGAAAGTGTCACAGACTGTTTTAAACATGAATTAAAAAAAAAACCACAAGAAAGGAAGAGAAAGGCAACCCATGGCTGGAGTCAAGACATGCACATTTGGAAATAAGAAATGCAGCCAGATTCAGCCCAAGGCCAAGGGTCTGAAGATGCTGACAGGATCCAAAAAAACAACTTGTGAAAACTCATTACCTTCTAAATTCTAAAGTATGAATGCAAATATCTACAGAGACTGGAAATGGAGTAAGTCATTATAGGATGGGGAGCGTCACAGCCCAACACTGACACATCTGGGAAAGCTGAGGGAGCAAACAGGCCCCTCATGGGGAAGGGACAACACCAGGATGTGTGGGGATATTCCCATCCCAAACTCAGTATGTGCCACTTGTCCCAGCCTCCAAGCCCAGGAGTGCAGGGTCACTCACGCCCTGTGGGACAGAGCACGGGGAAATTCACATCCTCACATTCATTTAAATCACTCACAGATACGTTTTTCAACTTCTGTTCAAAGGAACTGACAGAGACAACCTACAAACAATGCAGCAAAGTGAATTTCTTGCTCCCAACCTCCACGGTGAGAATATGGCACAGACTTTCCTACAAGCACAAACCCCTCCGGGAGCTGCGCCCTCACGCTGCCAGGAGCGCCCAGTGACACCAGGAGGGCACTCCCAGCTCTCCACAGGCACCAGATCCAACATTTTCCAGCCACTACCACACTACAAGCTGGGAACTGAAGCAGGATTGAAGGGCAGTCCCTGCTGCAGAGCCAACCATGCGGATCAGGGAAGGGGGAAAAGCCTGGGGTGCACAGACAGGAAAAGCAGGAGCTGCCCAGGGGGAGGCTGCAGCTTTGGCTTACCATACGTCTCGGATCTACTCTCCTCAGAACTAGACTTTGTCTTCTTGGAGGAGCTATCTGCACAAGAGCAGGAGAAAAGGAGAGAGAGATATAGAAAATATGGAGACCAAACATGAGAAAAAAAAACAAAAAAAAAAACAAAAAAAAAACCAAACTTCATGAAAAACACAAGACTTGGATTTATTGGGTTAAATCGTGCAAAACACAAATAAGATGTGAACAAAACACAGGTGGAACACTTGGAATAAGGGGTGAATAATACACGGAGACACAGGTAACAGCACACAGAATCTGTTACAGGAGCTAGGACACAACCAAAGGAGCTCTCTGCAGGACTGCAGATAAAAAACCACTCCAAGCACACAGACTCTGGCAATGTTTCTCCCCAGAGTAAATAATCAGCACAGGCACAGCAGTTCAGCATCCTGAATTCACCCCTTAAAAAGAAAAGGGTTTTCTGAAGGCTGCACTGCAGAGTTCCCCTATCAAATCAACAAGCACGGGGCCAGGTAACAGCTCTCAACGTTGGAGTGACTTTCTGCAAATTAAGATTAGAGGATTCCAGAAGTTCGTTTCTGGAGAAAGGAAATTCCTTCTACAAAACGAGTTCACAGCCTGAGACCTCCCCCGACCTGAAATAATTCTACATTACCTATCCCAGATGACAAAAGGAAAAGAAGATGAGCGCTAAATCAGGTTTTTTCCCCATACAGGACATTTTTAACGGGCATTTAAAGCCCATTTTCATTTATTTTGTGCACACTAGAAGGACTCAGGCAGCCAGTAGCAGAAACCATTACCGGGTTTATAAACATCAGCCTTGTGCACAAAAAACCCACATCCTACAAGCTGTGCCACCCTTCCATTCACCTCCCCTGTGCTCCCCAAGCCCCAGGAAGAAGCCTGGATGCACAGACAGGAAAAATGCACCTTGCATGGGGCCAGGGGGCTCAGACAGGAGCCTGGCAGGCATTCCACGAGCAGGCACTGGGTGAGTGTTTCCGAGAGAATAAGGATCCTGTGTTCACCCTTGTTTCCCTGATTTAACCTTCGGGAAGGCTAAATAAAAGTAGGATAGCAAATCCTGTAAAATGAGGTGTTTATCTGCAAATGTGTCACGTTGGGAAGCACAAATTCACTTCGCAAGTGGCAGAGAGGGATCAAAATCTACTAAAGAACAAAACAAACCTCCAAAAACTAAAAACCCCAACAGGGAAACCCCCAGCCCTGGCTGAGCCAAGCACATCTCCAATTTCAGACTTCACTAAAGAACTCCTCACAGCTCTTTACAGCTTTTGCCTCCTGACTTTCCTGAAAGTGGAAGTTGTTATAATTATTTACTGATACACTAATCCAGGTTGATTATGAGGGTGTTTAAAATCAAGCCCACATTCATTTCAATGCCCACAATGCCTCTGCAGAACAACACAGCTCTGAAAACCACAGTTATGGCCCATTAAAACCATTTTTATTCTGCTTCCCAGTGCTTTTGTTAGGGTTTCTCCTTGAATTTTAGGACTTTACCTGTGGGATCAAAGTCGTGGGTGCTGCTGCAGCGTTCAACCTTCTGCTTCTTGTCAGCTGGAGACTCTCTGCTCAGAATGCTGCCGTGTCTGGGGCACAGAAAAGCACAAAATCCTCACTCCAGAGCCCACAGGAGCTGCCTGACTGCTCACAAACAACCTCACCCAGCTCTGCCTGCTCACCAGAAATTCAGATTAAAATGTAGGCATCGAGTTCGTTTAAAAAATTTATTCCCAGGCTGAATGCAAAGGGGAAAATGATCTCTCTTGCAATCTCTGGGAGCGAATCCAAGGTTCCAGGAACAGTCTTGGTAACCTCCAGAATTGGTAACAGCAAGTGCCTTCTCTTTATCACTCAGCATCAGCCCATATTTTATTTTAAAAACGAAATAAATTTAATGGAAAAAACCCTCCTGAAATCTTAACTCTCCCAGCAAACTTTAAATACCTCAGCATGCCAAAATTAAAGATTTAGAACAGCCCCAGAAGGGAAGCACCTGTACATGATGTACCAACAGCGTCCCTTCCCTGACCATCTCAAATCTCAGGTAAGATGAGCCCCCAGCCATGTAAAAGAATGCAAATGTTCACCCTATGCCAAGGACACCACCACCAAATCTATTTTTGGCACCTTATCCCCATCTGGATATTGATTTCCTCACATCTGTAATGGGCACTACAAGCTGTGTTTGTATATATATATTTTTTTTAATTTTTAAAAGCATTCCCCCTGCAAAAATGCTGCAGCATAATTTACAATACAGACTAAAAAAACCAAACTTCAGGAACTCACCTCGAAGGTTTTTTGAGAGGAAACCTGAAAAAAAAAGAACAGAAGTTTAATGAACTTTTGTTTTTCAGTATAAGGTTTGATACCAACATTCATACTTAAATACCAACAGTTATTTCACACTTCTGTGATCCCTTCACCATCTCTATTTCCATGGAACACCATGAACTTGCCATCTTTGAGACAAATGCAACAAAGCTGAAATTATATTACCTATTCCAAGTAGTGTTATACATCCAGATAACAAAAGCAACAAAGTTGAAGGGAGAAAAAAGTTTGTGTTTTTAACTGAGGAAAACGTGGGATTTATGAATCCAGGACTTTTTTTCCCTTGAATTACTGACAGGACAAGGTGGTGCCATCCACCTCGAGGCAGCAAAACTTCTACTCTCATAAAACACAACTATTTCCTTCTCAGACTTAAAAGTTCAGCTCCATTCCTACTCGTTTTGTGGTTTAGATCCTTCAGTTGGAAGGCAAAACACACATTTTGAGCTGTGTAAGGAAAGAACAGGTAACTTAAATCACTTTTTGTTCTAAATGGAGACTCTACAGATGGTTTATAGCTGATAATTTCCCCCTGGGTATACAATAGTTATTCTTAATGCATTTTCTCCTATTTATATACATTTTCCAAGAAGTGCTGGGGTGAGGGATTAGAGGGAAGAAATTCAAGCCCACACAATTCTAACGCCACAGAGGTTACCAGGGCAAGAAATGACCATTTGTTTTTTAATTTTATTTCGAGTTTTTAGTTGCAACAGATCAGTCTGGTAGCAATCAACAGTCCCATGGGAAGTCTGGATCAGAAAAAGACAACAGGAGAGGGACAAGGAGCAGCTCCAAAGCCAGGCTCAGCTGAAAGGTTGGAGCCGAGGGGGTTTGGAATCTTCTCCCAGGCAACGAGTGAAAGGATGAGAGGGAGCGGCCTCAGGCTGTGCCAGGGGAGGGCTGGACAGCAGGAGGAATTTCTCCATGGAAAGGGTTGTTAAGACACCAGAAGGGGCTGCCCAGGGAGGTTCGGAGTCCCCATCCCTGGAGGCATCCAGGGAACACCTGGACGTGGCATTTCTGTGATTCTGAGCTGAGCCCCATCCCAGAAGTTGGTCCGGCACTCAGAACCAAACCATTCTCCCAGAGCTTTCCAGATCATTACATCCAAGATTCCTTGACTGGCACCACAAAACTGCCCCAAATGCTCCTCTTGTCGCCTCCTCCCCTCTTCTTTCCTCAACAGCTCCACCTCAAGTGGCCCAGGCAGGAAAAGCCCAGTCCTAAAGCTCCAGTAACTCCCTCCCCATTACCTGAAAACCGTAACTGGCTGCACAGAGCCAGCCTAATCCCTCTCTTGGAGCAAGAGCTGTGCCATGAAGTGTGGATCCACCCAAAACTGGCCAGCTCCCACACGCCAATCCCCTGTACAAACATGCACTAATATGGAACTCCAGAATGAGCATCTGATGACACATTAGGCAAGGGAAATTAAAATGCTGTCTGCCTGTTCCTGAAAATAATTATACACAGCAAGACACTTGCCATCTTTCAGATAACAGCATTGAATTTAGCTGAACTACAACAGCAGCTTCCAAATTAAGGGGGTAGATAGGGCCTGTGATTGCATAAAGAGCAAAAAGTTAATTAATTGAAGGCAAGAGGTGGTAGTCCTCCTTCTTCCTGCCCCCAAAAGCTCTATTTTAATCTGCAAAGTCTGGGAAATCCACTCCGAGTCAAATAAGAAACATCCTCTCCTCGTTCTGCTCTACCTGCAAAGCCACATCTCTTTAGCATCCCATCCTCCCATTCACACATTTCAGCCAGTGAAGGAGGACTTGGTGCAGGACAGACAGCTTGAATCCCAAAGCAAAGCCAACAAAAGTCATCTCAGGCCAATCTAACCCTGCCTGAACCCTGAGCAGTCAACAGATGCAGCAACAATCAAATGTTTCACTGAAAAGCAGAAAAGAGGAAAAAAAAAGGAATCCAGGGAAAGACAGGAAAAGATGCTTAGGATGAATCTTTTTATCTTTTTATCACCCCATTTTTTTATCTGATGCATTTGACCTTTTGAGCTGCAAAAGAAGTCCTACCACCACTGATAATTATTTTAATGAAGCATTTCAGTGACAAACTTTATCCTGTAGAGGTTCTTAGCAGCAGCCAGAACTGCAGGCTCTGCTCCTGCAGCAAGAGCCAGAGCTTGTGGACAACACAAAGTGAGTTCACTGTTGTACCTTTTGGGCTGGCTCAGAGCTCTTTATTCTCTCTGAAACACAAACGTCCTATTTTCCAGGTCCAGAAGTTGTGTAAAACTTTTCTGCTTATTATACCTAGGCTGGTGATTCATTATTTAGGAAGGAACTTTAAAGTTTTTGTAAATAAAGCAGCACTGAAGTCACTGGAATTTTTTCAGTGCTTTGACGTTACCAGTGAACATGAAGTTCCTGTGGGGTGGGAGCCAAAATCCCCACGTTCCTAATCCATAGCTGTGCTCACAGCTGGATGGTACAAGGGGTCAGGATCCAGCTGGCTTCGGAGAATCCTCCTCCCTGGGAAGAGACCCCAGCCCAGGACTTCCCCCCAAAAAACCTCCCCTCCTGGAGCTGAAATCATTCCTGGGCACAGAGTTATGAAATCACAGAAATTTGAGGTGGAAGTCAGCTGGGCTGAGGCTACACCACCCACCCTTGCTGGGAGCATTCAGCACCACGTTCCTGCCCTTCTCCCAGTTCCCTGCCTGAATAGCACCTGGGAGACATTCCCTGTTTCCCAAATGCTGTGTCACTACAGCAGGAAACAGAGTGAAAGTGGATAAAATCCGAGCAAATACCACAGAGGAGCTCCCGTGAGCTTATCTGTGTTTCGGGGCAGCTGATCTTCACTTGGAAATATTAAATTCGAAAGCAGCCCTGAAAATCCCCTCCCCGTGTTAGAGCAGCCAGCACAACACAATTCAAATTAAAATATATTTCACCTCCTACTGTAAACAGCAGCAAGAAGGCAGAGCGGGGTGTGGTGAACAGCTGGAGCCTTAATTCCAAATGGAGCTGGCAAGTTTAGGCTCCACGATAAAAACCCCGTAGACATTTTGTCTGATAAC
Source organism: Eulacestoma nigropectus (assembly GCA_013397775.1). Lineage (NCBI taxonomy): Eukaryota > Metazoa > Chordata > Aves > Passeriformes > Eulacestoma > Eulacestoma nigropectus. Next base: position 291,402 of record VZTE01001676.1, read on the forward strand.
TGATGAACATCAGCACATTTTCAAACGAGTTGTTCCACTCTCCCAAATACCAGCACCAATTAAAAGCCAAGTCAGATTTTGTTTTTAAAATGCTGGGTCCGAATAATTTAAAAGTAATTTAAATGCATCAAATTACTGAAAGTGTGTCTTCTTAGTCATGCTGCATTAGGAAAATCTATTTAAGTGAGGAAAATACACCTACAAGCAGTTACACCATGGATTAAACATTGTATTTCAGGTTAGCTCACACATCTACACCACCAGAGCCTAATAACCACCTTGAAGCCAAGCAGAAAAAGGTAATTTTAAGACTTAATGTGTCAAATAACAGGAGAGCAGGAAGGATTCCCAGCTTCCAGCAGTACAAAGCATTCCATTCTAGCCCGAGAGGTTGAAAATATAGCTGACCATAAATAGCACAGCATCCAGATAACCATGCTGGGGTTTTTTTCTCCTCCCCTACTAAAATATTACCAGAATTCAAGTATCTGCTATCTCCAAAGCTGATCAAAGAGAAAAATATTTAGATTCAGACAAGGGCCTCAACCTCGGAAATATTTATTCATGTGCCTAACTTTAGTTGCAGGACTGCTCACATGCCTGAAATGAAGCTTGTGTGTGTTTGCACCGCGCAAGGAGAAATTACTCCAACTTGTGCCCAGATGAGTAAGAAACGTTGTGAAACCCATGCAGGAGAGAACAGCCAAAAACTGCTTGCTTGACAGAACTAATCTTTAATTAGGAGATGAACGGTTGCAATAGAAGCTGCTTCAGTGCTTTATTAGTTTCATTTAAATAAGATGTTGCTTGTTGCAGAAAAACCCTCGGAATGAATGCTAAATCTGAAAAATTTAAACAAAGAAAAGCAGCAAGCACAGCTGAGAGAGATTTCAGGAGAGAGGAGAAATACTCCAGGGTTGATCATTTTCATTTGTCTTTTTTACACATGTAGAAAGAGAAGAGGGAAACCAGAGGTTAACTCCAAGTCCCCTCAGTAAAAACCCTAAACTATGGCCCTTTTAAAATCTCATCCTAATTCAGGTTTCCACCAAGTCACGAGTCAATGAGAAGCCTCTGGCCAGCACCAGCTCCATGGAGTTTGGTGAGAAGTGAATTTAGCTCACTTAGAATTCCAGAATGTTTTGGGTTGGAAGGACCTTAGAGCTCATCCTGCCGTGGGCAGGGAAACCTTCCACTATCCCAGGTTGCTCCAAACCCCATCCAGCCCAGCCTTGGACACTCCCGGGGATGGGTGTTCAAGACTGCAGAAAGGCTGAGCTGGATTGTGCTCTCCTCTTCTTCATACGTCCCCAAACAGATCCTGGAAAAACCAAAGTCTGTTCCTGGGTGGCAGGTAAAAATCACTGAACAATTCCAGGACTATTCCTAGTGCATCCAGCTCCTTTAATACCTATTAAACTTCATTTTCAACACCCTGATTGGACCTCACCGACAGCACTCAAGAGAAACGCTGCATTTTCTGTCTAAATCTGAGGTTTTGAGTGCTCTGAAAGCAGAGTAAGTATTGTCATAAATGCTATTCTGCAGATAATTCCCAGAATTTCATCTTGCAAGAGACAGAATGAAAGAAAAACACGGAAGGGAGTTTGTTTTCCAGGGTTTTAGAGGCACGGATCCACCAGAGCAGGTTTTTAAAAGCCCTGACAAAGGCATTAGGGGAGAGTGCTGACACGAAGCAGCACCAACACGACCTTTCCATGGAGCTAAAGGCAGTTTTGTGTTCCAAGGAAAAGGGCACAGGGCAGTGGGAGAGCCGAAGGAGCCGAGGAGATAACAACTGACAGGCGCATCCAGGGAAAACACGGATGCAGCAAGCGGGCAGCTCTCGGCAAGGGGGAGAAAACGCAGCCACCAACTGCAGCTGGAACCACACCAGCCAGCCTGGGACAGTCCTGATCCAACACATCCAGTCCATTCACCTCGGCATTAACCCACGGAAAGAGCAGCTTTCTGCTGGCTCATCTTTTCCACGGATCAAAGTACAGAAGCTCAGGAAACCACTGAGGTTTTTTTTCCTAAATAAAAACCCCCAAAAACCGCTGCATACCGAAGGCAGCAGATTGGACACACGGAGCAAGGAAACAGGGATCCAAATGGGGAGGATTCCTGGGAGCTGTCAGAGCCTAGGGATGGATCTCAGGGACTTGCAAGGAGGCAGAAGGGAGGGAGGCACTGCAAGCTCCATGTTATTTTTGTGGGAGTCCGAGGCAGGCAGCACAGCTGACGCAGTGACTCATGGAGGAATCCTTCCCGGCATTATTAACCTTGCACTGCTGACAGCTCCATGAACAGGAGTCACTGCCTTTGGAGAAGGAACACAGGGAATTTAGGGAAGTGACCTGAGAGCCCACAGAGCCAGTATCTTGAGTCAAACCCCCTTGAACACCCCCAGCAGCCTCAGTGTTGCATTTGCCTTAATAAAGCATCAGCAAATGCCTCGCACTCAATATTATATCATTTTTCAGGCCACTAATGTCTCTATCCATAACCAGAATATGCTATTCAATTTTCCTTTTAGGAGAGAAAATGCAGAGTAGCCAATACAGCCCATCAGCAGATTTCCTGATGGATCAGGATATGGATCGATGCAAGGGACTGGTGCTATGGCAACCAACGTGCTGAGCGAAACACTTAAACTAGGTTAAGATGAATTTGATAAAAATCAATGTCTGGAAGGCTGGCAAGTTCCATCTGTAAGTTGGGGAGGGTCAGGGCTCCAAGAGGAAGGTATTTCTACAGGCAAAGAGAATTCCACTGGTGCCTTGCCTTCACAGGATGCTTCCTCTTTGAGCTTTAAAGAATTAAATACCTATATACACATTCCTCTTTCATTCTTGTGGTTGGCTCTGGGTGAGGGCTTCATCAAGAGGGGTGAAGAGAAGGTGGCAGCATGAGAAGAGAGCAAGAAAAGAGGAAAAGAAACCAGCTTAAAATTATGAAAGAAAAACAGAATGCAAAGATAAACCTTCTCCATAAAACAAACAGCAAGAATTTGGAGATTTGCCTCCATACATGGAATTTCCTGATGATACAGGAATGTATCATCATAGCTATGTCCTGTAAAAATGACAAACAGGGTACTCTGAGTTTACTACAGCCAGCTGTAGCCCGTTCCTCAGTGTCCCTCCCTGTAAAACCCCGAGATGGGCAAGGTTTCAGTCCCTCCGTGAACAGCAACATTCGGAAAAGGGAGAAGAAAAGCATCTCCAGAGAGGTTTCATCCACAGTTCAGTCATTCAGTCCCGGCCCAAGCAAGTGCCTCAGCTATTTTCCATGACACAAGCACTTGGATTTTTCCAAGAGCTGATGTCAGGGCTTTTCATGGAGAAAGAGCTGCATTTACTGGGCAGGCAAGGAAGGAGGGCTTCCCCAGCAGCTATTCTCAATGTGGCCTTTGTGCTGCTCTGCTGCTCAGGCCAGGACCCTGCAAGAACTTTTAGTCCCCGCAGAAACTCTCCAGAGGGGAGGGGACAGAGACATTTTCAGCAGCCAGTGCTGTTCTTCCACTCCTGACTGACTTCCAAGGCTCAGAAGCAGCAGCTTTCCCTCTCCAGGCCCTGGAGTTGTCACACAAGGCCATTTATTGTTTAATATCCCTACAACAGGGTGGGAGCAGCCGAACAAATGAAAACTGGGGAGGGGGCTCTGGAGGGAGCATAAATAAACCAGGTTGCTCATGTTTCCTTAATGCTGCCTTTAGATTCAGCCTAAAAGCAAGATTTGAGTAACGGGGATGAGGTTTGGCCACTGAATGTAGCTCAGAGCAAGCACAAACCCCGCTCAGAAATTGGTGGCGAACAGAGGTTGCCAAATCCCAGGCGATTTCCTTCTGGTTTCCCAACGTGACTGGTTACAAATTACTGAATCTCTCCGCTTTCACCTCTGGGAGAGAAAAAATTGACAGCTTTGAAATGGGAAAAAAATCAAACACCACAAATGTTGAAAGAGGCCAAGTGTTTTTCTGAAAAGACTTCCAGAAAATGTTATCATCACAAAAATTTAACCAAAACGAGTGCAGGGCAGAAAAGAAACATTCAAGATTTGTTCCTTTGCAAGCTCTTACTGCATGACCCATTTAACAAAAGTGGCCAGGTACAGGAGAAAGGTCAAGCCTGTGATTTCAGAACTTATGCCCCAGTTTTCTCACTCATTTATTTATTTTGAAGCAGGCCATACACAAATATTCCCAGGCCTAGAGAGCTCAAGCTTCCCTGAAACGAGAAAAAGCTGAAATATGCAGTTTGGCCATATTACAAGAGCCCCAAAATATCCCATTTTCTCCCCATTTTCACATCATCTTTGCATCCTGAGCTCCAGCTGTTTGGAAGAAGGGAAGGAAGAGGGGCAGAACACGTTTGTTGTGATTCATTCCTCCAGCTTTCACTTCTGCAAAAACCTTTTAAACCCCTTTGACCACAGCCTGAAAGAATCAAATCAAGCACCGGGGTTTCTTGCGCAGACAGGGCGTGGAGTCCAAATTAACCTGCCCTCCCTAAACTGCAGCTAATTACGGGGAAATGAAATGTTTGCTCTGCTTGCCAATAATTGCAACGCAGAGCTGGCTCGGTGGCAGCAGCACCGCTCCTCCTCCACGGCGTCTGCAGCAGCTTTCCACTGAAATGCCCCAAAAAAATCAAAGGAACAAGACAATTTTATTTTCCTAAGCAGACCAGAGAGACCCAAAGCTGTGCAGTACCACGGGATTTGCTTTCACCTGACACACACACACACACCCCCACCCTTGGCTGGGATCACTCGTGCTGCCCCAGCGTGGGGAGCAGTTTTTGCATTTCATTAGGCACCAAGCCGAGTTCCTTATTAACGCCATACCCAGCTTGTGGTTGTTATGAACCAGCAACGAGCCCAGTGTGGAAACAGTGCTTAAAAACAGCAAAAGACAGCAATTAGAAAGGGAGGAGAGAAAATAAAAAAACCCAACCCCAGCACACAGGGCATGTAATACAACTGGAAATGTAGCTTTCAACATAGCGTAACGCTGCTTCCAATTAGGCAGCTTTAAGTTTTGCAAATATATGTACAAGGTTCAGAGGCACAGAGGAGCATTTGGCCCAGAGTTCACATTTCTGGGGAGTGAGTGCAGTTGCCTGGCACAGGAACACCACACCTCCATGGCTTGGAACTGCTGTCAGTGTACTGAAGAACCTGCATTAAGACATTTATTATTCCTCCAGTGTGTCTTCCGAAAGATGTTTTAAAGGAAAGACAAGGCCTAGCTGCTGTTGTGCTCTCAGCATCATGAGCTTTGCCTGGTTTAATGTGGCACTGGCCACCCAGGTGAGCAGAGGAAAGGCTGGGAGAATTGGGATGGTTCAGCCTTCAGAAGAAGAGGCTTTGGGGTGACCTCGTTGTGGCCTTCCAGGACCTGCAGGAGCTGCAGGAAAAGATGGAGAGAGACTTTTTACAAGGGCCTGGAGTGACAGGACAAGGGGGAATGGCTTCAAGCTGACCAAGAGTAGGGTTAGATGGGGTATTGGGAAGGAATTATTCCCTGAGAGGGTGGGGAGGCCCTGGCACAGGGTGCCCAGAGCAGCTGTGGCTGCCCCTGGATCCCTGGAAGTGTCCAAGGCCAGGCTGGACGGGGCTTGGAACAACCTGAGATAGTTGAAGGTGTCCCTGCCCATGGAACTGGATGAGCTTTAAGGTCCATTCCAACCCAAATCATCCTGGGATTCTGTGATTTACCCTGACACAGGTGTCGCTACAACCTGACAACATCAGCAGAAGCACAGGAGCTCAGCAGCACCTGCGCCCATGGATTTACACATTCCAAAGGTATGATCAGTTCGTCTGACCTACCGTACAACTCCAAAGTTTCATTAAGTTACTTGTATGACAAACGAGGTCAGCAGGCACCTTGTCTTAATTTAAATTTTCCTTCAGCCCTTGTTGGGTTGTTTCAAAGGTTCATGTGCGTTTACTGCTCTGGAAATGAAAGCCAAGACTCGCCTGCTCATCAGAACCTGCAGTTTATGAGTTCAAAGCTAAGCAGACACTCAACCCAAAAGCATTTCCAGCCCTGCCTTCCCTTCTCCCACTGAGGGATGAACCTTTGGCCAAATTACACCCATTCCGCATGGGATGTGCAGACAACATCCACCCCTCTGACCTCTGCAAAGCTTCTAAATATTTCCCAGCTGCCATAAACTAATTTACAGCTAATATGTCTTAAACCACCCAAAGGCAAAGTGCTCCCAGTGGCCTAATTTACACCAAGGGAAAAACTGGATCCACAATTTTACAAAGGAAAGCTGCAGCACGGAGAGAATCAAGAAATCATTACCACAGTGTTGCTTAACCTGTACAGTGTATTTTTAGCTCTTAGTCCTTCACAGCTAATTCTGGTGAAGTTTTACTCCTGTAGATACAAACACCAAGGGCAACCAAACTGTTTGAGCCTAAATTCAAAGTATGCAACTAAATGAGCATTTCACCTTGCTTGCTTCCACACCTCCCAGGAGGGTTTCTGTCCCAGCACTCGCTCAGATTTTAGAAGCATCCATGGAAAGTTTCTCCACCATACACTGCAGTTTGTCAGGATTTCCAAAAAAAGAAAATGTGATGTCAGCTGAGCTATAAAGAGATTAGCAGTGCTGTATACTGGAGTTGGAGCTGTCTCAGTTGTTTAAATGGCCTAAGAAAAAGAAAGAGCCTTCTGGGATATGCAAATCTATTACTTCTCCCCTGAAATGCAGCTCTGGCCCATAAAACACCAGAGAAAAGATGCACATAGCATTCATTGCACGAGGAGGGAAAAAATGTACACAGGCATTCGTGGCATGCTTTGCTCCTTCCCATTTCATCTCCCCTCCATCTAAAGTACAGCACAAATCCAGAAAGACCGACGGGAGCAGAACACAGGATTAGGATTTCTCAGCAACATCAAGCCCTGTTTCTTTTGACTGTAAAATGAAGATAAAAAACCAGGAGTGAAGCTCCTTGTAAAATGGCTCAAGATCCTGAGAACAGCCTGTGAGTCAAACACAGAGCTATTAATAGGCCTCTGAATGTGTCTGTATCAGTATTTGCCTCTTGGGTCTCGTAAAATAAATAAAAATACAAGCAAAAGGAAAAAAAAAAAACCCAAACAAATATTTACTTAGGAAAGCTACCAGCTGCTAAGAGGTGACTGCAGCAAATTCCCCAAGATATGTGGAAGGGGTATGGAGAGAACCAAGAAACAACAATGCCAGACTGGAGTTGTTTCCCCACTGGGTTCAGTGACACCAGATCTGGGTGCCTCCCCCTCAGCCAGGCAGGATGCTGAGAACTGCCAGCCCTCACTGGCTGTATTTGTATTTATATTAAAAAGAAACAAAACCCCCCAGCATCTCACAGCCTTTCCACATCAAAACCTCATATATTAGTACAAAACACTGCATTTTCTCTCAATGCTCATCTGATGGCTGTCACTGTATCAACACTGCCTCAAATCTGTGCACATCATCTTTGTGACTGATGCAATTTAATTTTTAGAACACTTTACAATAAAATAAAATTTTAAAAATATATAATATCAGTGAAAACTGTATTCAGAAAAGAAAAAACCCCACCCAAAACACTCAGAGATAGTTGCTTGAGCAGCAACAGCTAATTTAACATCAACATGGATAAAATATCAGCTTATCAAAAATCACATTCCCTATGGCTGGTGAGAAGGGTCTGGTATGGAATTACTGGGAAATGGAAAGAAGGGAGTGCTGCCAGCATCTACATCTAAAGCATCTTTCCAGCCTGTCAAAACCTTTGTTCTTGAGCTCAGACACCAAGTCACAGGTTTTCACAGCAAACATATTAAACTGGCCATTTTCACAGTGAAAATACAAAGGAGCAACTCAGGTTCACATAGCAGCTATTAAAAGAGGAAAGGGGAAAAAAAAAAGGAGACAAACCTCCCCTCCCACCCTTTTTTCCAGTAGATATTAAAGGAAAAATCCTTTCTCTCTGCTCTGCATTCAAGGAAGGTATTCCTGTCTCGGGGAATAGGAACAAAGGCTCTGTATTACCTGTTTCACACGCCAAAGTCAGCTGAGCAGGGAGATCCCAAAGGCCCATTCCCAGGGGGAGCGCTCTGATCCCAAATCCTCCCCCAGGAGCCTGAGCTGCCCTCTTCGGAAGGTTCCCGGTGTTTTCACGCTTCTCCTCGGATATCCTTGGGAGGCATCTGCCTGATTGTTCACTGACCACTCGAGGGGAGGGAAGAAACTCCACCTCTTCTCTCCCACCTCCTCCCAAGCAGCATCAGCCGGGGCTGCTCATGGACACGGGGAGAGCAGCATCCATGGCCAGCCCACAGCAACAGGGAAGCAGGAGAGAGAGCTGGGATTTCAAAATTCAGCATTTCCAGCTGTCCTGGGGGGCTGAAAAACGTACATCTCTAGATAGGTTTATGTATGTGTGATGGATGGAGGTGCACGTTCCGAGTGCATCTATACGCATGCATATAAATGTATATAAATAAATATATATATAAAAAAATATAG
>VZTE01001676.1:299961-318881 GCA_013397775.1 Eulacestoma nigropectus
ATAGATCTGTGTGCATTCCCGCCATTAAATCCCAACACTGATCCAAGGAGCTGCATCACGAGGCACAGGAACAAAGGCTTGGCAGAGGGCACCGAGATTTTCCCCTCAATCCACTTCCAGCCCTTCCCGGGGTCACGCTGTGCCAAGGCTGGGCACGTATTGGGTTTCCAGGCGTTTTGCAACGCGTGGCACCTGCAAAAGCAGCGCCCACACCGGGAAAACGCAGCCTCTGGATTGTTTCAGGAGTGGGGAGGCAGGGAACGGGGTGAGAACGAAGCACTGCCCCTTCTCTGCCATCCACAGAGGGAAACTCAGAGGTCAAAACAGGGGGGCTGTGAGGTTTCTGAGCTTCGCCGAGTGGTCAAGCCCTGGGGAAGGATTGGAGGGTGAAGGGGCTGTTTTCTTTTTCTGCCCCAATAACCTAATGAAGTTTGGGAGCAGTGCTGGCGGGATAGAAATTTCTTCACGCTACACTGTCTGTTTGTGTTTGATTAATGTAAATCTTCCCAGGGCTCCAAGCACGCCCCGGGCTCCGGCTCTCCATTAACAAGCGGCCAAACTGCCACGTACAGACAGAGCAGGGAAAAACCAAGATCTCTATTTCAGTCCTTGCCATAACCCCAGAGAACTCCACCAAATTCATTCTTGGTGAATTGACTTGAATTATCCTACTCCTCATTAAATTCCACTTTTTTGTTTTTCCCCTCTCAAATCACGAGGCCTATTAAAAAGATGAAACTGCAGCAAACCACTTTAATACATTAATTGGAGTTATTTTCTTTTTTGCATTTCCTCAGTTCTCATGACCAAATTTTTTAGCCTGCCCAGTCCAACACACGCTGGTACCAAACATCATCTCCAAGCCACAAGTGCAGCAAGGCTGCAATTACCCAGAAGACAGGAAGCCAAAGAAATCAACTCCTACCCCTCCATCTCCCTGCTCCATGCAATAATTTCCCAGCCAGAACTTGTATTTTCCATGCTTCTCCCTTTTCCAGTGGCATGCATTATCATTTTCAAAATAGCAGAGAGCTCCGTCTCATTGGTTCCTATTTTGAAACGTTTGCCCAGCTCCTCAATTTTCTAGGAATTTCACAAAGCAGAAAATGTCAGCTCTCCAGAAGAAAATGGTAACCAGAGGGAAGGGAAAAGCCAGGCCAGGATCAGCTCAGATGCTCACAGGAGCACCCCTTCCTGTCACAACCCTGGGGAAGCACAAGGGAAAAAATGATCAATATTGGGTTTTTTAACCAATGCGGAACCACAGAGTTAAGGACGCCAGGGAAAAGGGGCTGCAAATCCCAGAGCAGGGCTTCACATCCAGTTTATTCATGCCTGAGTAAGAATCACATGCACCAAACAGCCTCTGCTGAGGGTGTCAAAGCAGAGATATTTTTAAACCTGGGTTACATTCTAAAATCACGGATTTCCAAATGTTTCTCCCTAACGCTCCTCATCATCAAGTGAAACACAGATGGGACAATCTGACAGATCAATAAATCTTAATTTACTAAACTATATCGTGGTTAAAACATTGATCGTTTCTATTTCCTTCACTGTACAGAGCAAATTCCCATTTCCCAGCTGCCTGCCTCCATTCATCCTTACCACCAATTTAAAGTTGCAGGCTGCTTTACAATCATAAAAATATGTAAAACATTATAGAGTATTATGTCTTATTTTTATATATTTTATGTATTTTATAGATTTGTCTTTTATATATTTATGTCTTTTATATATGTATTTGTGTCTTTTATATATTTATATATATTAAATATCCTTGCAAAAAACCCCTCAGATTCATCCATTTTAAATTTTGATGCAAAATATTTAACTTGAAGTCATTACAGTCAGTGAGGAGGAACCAGGAATACAAAAGGAATATGCTTCAAGGCTTTTAACTCAAAAGGGACATTTTCAATTCCCTGAAACATAAAAATTCTGTTACTGGCACGAGCACTTGGGAAAATAAATGCATTTGTACCATAAAACAAGCTTGAAAGGGTCAGAAATGGATATTGCAGCTTCTCTTCATTATAAAGAAGTCAAACAGACTTTGAAGAATTCAAATGAAATTTCAGTCTATCAGGAAAAACATTTAGTGTAAAATAAAGGACTTTAGGGCACAGTCATGTAAGACTTAACTGTTGTCTGCAATTTTTTTGCTTATGGAAATAATTGACTTGAAAAAATTACAGAATTAATTTTTATTTCTATTTTATCTACAGTTTTTTGGGAGAAAGCAATACAATACATCCCTTTCAAGTGCAAACCAACGCAGCTGCCAGGAAACAGTGTAAAAACAAGAAAGAAGCTTCCATTCCTGAATCTATCTTGCTTCCTACTCTGATTTCCCAGATTTCCTTCCCCCAGTACGCTCAGTCACAGGACATAATAAGAAAACAATTTGGAGGAGGAAAAAAAAATGACCATAAAAAGCAAGAAAGTCTGATGCAATCAGGTTTTTAGGAGAAATCAGAGATAGCCAAGAAATGGTGAGGACTGTAAATGGAATATCACTGTTTTAAATCCACGGGGATTTCTACAGTCCTGGAGAACAGCAGGAAAGGAGGATAAGGAAAGGAAGTATAGAAAAAAAATACATAATTAAAAAAGAAATCTCTCCTAAGAACATAGGAAAGATGGGATAGGAGTAAGTAGTGAACAACTCATTTAGAGAGTTGTGTTTGCCCGTTTAAAATAAAGAATAATAAAATGCATGAAAATTAAGTTAAGTAAGTGCTTCTAAAACATCACACCAGTTCCAAGCCTGAATATCCCAAGTTTCACTTTCCAGAACTATGAAATCTCTGTGCTCCATCCTTCTTTGCAAGGAACAGCAATTCTGGTCCCCCGTATTCCGTATGGATTAAGGAATTCTTTCCTCCTTGCCCATCAGCAAAGCTCCTCTCCTTGTTCAATCCCAGCTCTCCGCCCGTCAGGCTGGGCTATGGTAAATATTTACACAGAATTTCCAGACCTTTACCCCAATAAGGAGCCAGGCCTGGGAAAAGCTGAGCTTCCCAGAGCGGAAGCCAAGTGGTCCCCAAGGAACGGAGTCCACATCCCTGTGGAAAGAATCCACGGAGCAGCAGCAGGAGGAGCTCAGCACCCGATCGTGCTGCTGCTGGGGGAGCCCTGCCAGGAAATCCTCAGCCTCCAACACACCAAACTCTCAGGATCCTGTTTGGGATGTGGAAAGGCCCTGGCACAGGCTGCCCCATATCCCTGCAAGTGTCCAAGGACACGCTGGAGCAACCTGGGATAAGGGGAGGGGTCCCTGCGCATGGGACAAAATCGTCTTTAAGGTCCCTCCAACCCAAACCAGTCTGGGATTCCATGGTGTGAGATTTGCAGCTCAGCTGGAGAGGCTAAACCTCACTCAAAATTTTTGGGAAGTTCAAACAGGCATGGATGAAAATACCTGTTATTGACAAAGAATTCCATACAGACACTACCAGGATATGGGACAGATGGACACGTGCATCAGTGAATCCTCAACGTAACACATCAACAAATAAAAAGCTTGCCAACACATTTTATTAGCCCCAAAAATCACCCACTAGAGAATGGCTGCCCAGTTCCCCCATCAGAGTATCCAAATACTCCATAGAGCTTCATAATATAAACACTGACCCTCATTCTCTCCCTTGCACTTGGGCTCAGAACGTTCATTTCTCCTATTTTATATCAAGGAACAAAACTCATCCCACACATCCTAAATAAACAGGAACTAGCAGAAGACTGCTATGGGGGGTTTTGAGAGAATGTGTAAATACAAAAGTACAGACAAGAAGAAATGTGAGAAATCTGACATATTTCAGCAAGGAATCAGAGTCCACTCAATGACCTGCATCTTTTAGACACATCTGAGAAACACCTGAGTGTTGTCAAGCACAAAAATCATGGGCTGCTCTGTCAGTACATCCTACAAGAAGTCATAAAGGTGTTAGAGGCACAGAACTGCGCTTTAATCAAATATGGGGAATTTTATATTTTCTTTTCTCCATCACAAAAGGGTCTGTGTGTTGTCTCAAAACCTTTTATTGGACTCAGCCACTCACAGGCAGCAAAGGACTAAGAAATCTTCTCTCGGGCTGCTCTGGGTATGTTTTATGGAAAGCAGGAGACAACCTGATGAACAAATGAGTTAATATTTCATTTGAGTATCCCAACTATGCTGGGTTACGTAAGAGGCAGTGGAAGTTAAAGACACAGCAGCTTCCTCTTAGGAATTTCTGCAAGTCAGAGGAGACAACTTAAGGACAGCTTACAGCAGATAAAGTAATCATTTTCCAAACCCACTGCTTCACAGAGACAACCCTTCATTACTTCAGCTCCTTCAATTACTGGAACTGAGCTGGAAAAACAGAAAACTGAGGTACAGAAACAGGAAATTGTTTTTGCAGTAAAAAAGGAGATCAACAATTGAAGTGGAAATGCTGTCCAGCTCAGCCATTCTACCTTACATCAGTACCAGAATTCCTTTTTTTAAAGACAAGTGACAGAAGTCTGTGGCACCTTGTGATGTACAGAAAATATCAGAGATATCTGGCACATGCAACTTACTTAGGAATGCAATGCACATGCCAGAACTCCTGCGAACTTTCAATTTCCAGAGCATTTTGCTATATAAGAGTGAAGCAAATATTTTTATGATGCAGATGAGAAGGGCCTAAGAAAAACCCTCAATTTTTCAAGTACAATCATGGACATAGCTGCAGCAGCCACTGAGTGAAACCTGAGGACAGCATCTGCAGGATGCCAGGGAAAATTCAAATTAAAACTGGCAGAGAAGAAATAGAAGATTAAATCACATGCAGAAGTACTACCCACAAAAGCAAAGGTGATTTAGACAGGAGAGAAACTGCTGAAGTGAGTGGGTGGGAAAATCAACTTTATTGCTGGAGATACAACTCAAATTATTATTTAGGATGATTCACCACCCAAATCCTGTGCCCTGAACAAAGCCCACCTCACGGGCTGCAGGCAGCTGAGCAAAAAGCCCAGATCAGCACAAGTTAGGATTAGACTGGCAACCTACTTTAGAGTCAATCATTACAAGGCTGAACCACAGCTGTCTGCTTTTAGTGCACTGCTGCATTAACCCTCAGCAAAGTGCTTTAAAAATCAGCTCTCAAAAAAAGAGAAAACACTGAATCATTAAAACTTTCAGCACAAAATTGTGACTCTCTGCATTTGCTGCTAATAGATATTACTGAAGTGATCTAAGCCAAGAAAAGAATTACAGAAAATTATCATTTGCTACTGTGTCACACAACAAGCAGCTGAATGGTTTCTACAGACAGTAATTAAAATAAGAAAGTTCTGGTACAAATACGGAAACTGATTAAAAGACAGCTGTAAAGTCTGCTAAATCTGTGATAAAAAAAAAATAAATCTGCAAAAGCAAAACATGAAAGATCCTTTATGAAAGGGAACCCTCTTTCAGTTTCATTGTCTGGGCTGACTTCTGGCATAGGAAAATGGGTTCTATGGAGCTGCTTTTAAAAGGTCACAGAGTTTCCTTCCTTGATCTTTTACCATGAACAATTTTAGACGGCATTAAACATTTCAGAGCAGCCTATCTAAACAAATTTTTGCTTATCCTGTCATTGAATTAAGCTCAACCAATTCCAGTAAGTCTGATTAAAAAAAAAAAAAAAAGCCCCCCCCAACCCAACTCCAAAATATAATATTTACACCAGCCACTAAATGCAACCTTGAGTCCATGCCAAAAGAGCATAAATTAGAGAAACGTAATTATTCTATAGCTGACAACTTGAAAAGAGAGCAGTGAGAGCTGGGAAACTCCATTCGCTAAGACAAAATCTATTCCATTCACTGCAAAGTGAACACAGTTGTTAAAACTGTGTCGTAATTCAGAGAGAGATAAAAAACACAAGACCGATTCCATGGATTTAGCACTCAATACCTCGTTCTGGTTCACTCCAGAGCTGGGAATTGTCAGCAATAAATACTTCCAGGCCTGTAAAACTCTATGAACTGCTCACTATTCATCGAGAACCAGCGAGGGAGGGGCAGAGCTTCATTTATTCCTTCCAAAGAATTCTGCAGGTCCTTTTTAATTCACCATAAACTTCATCCCACCCCAGTTTTACAGCACAAAACATAAAAGTGACTCAAGGACATGATCAACATCAAAATGTTGACCCCATAAGCAAGTCAGGACTGGCTTTATCATTATTCTGTCCCACACCTGCAGCCTTACAGTCCCAAATTCAAAAAGCAGGGAAGAAAAACCCAAGGAAAAACGCGAGGTAGCAATACCTGTACTCACAGCCCTGGCCTCTGAAAAGGCAGAAATCCATTTTTTTAATGCACTAAAACACACTTTCATTTTCCCACTGCCCCAGTGCAACAAGGAGCACACTAATTTAGAGTTCCCAGCGTTTCCAGAGATTGTTGATGAGCCAAACACCAGCTGACCTCCCCCAGAATTCACTTTATTTCTGACTCTGTCCTACTGACAATTCCTCCTCTGCTCTCAGCCAGAGGATAACCACCAGCCTTTTCCAGGGCTCTCCATCTCCTCCTTCCCCTAAAGCCCAGCACCGAAGGCACACACAGGGAGGAAAGGAAGGTTTCAAACCTTGCCAGGAAGCTTTATTGGTTTAACTCCAACCCTGCATCTGCCTCTGGTTCGAGACTGCAAAGCAGGAACGTTCACACAGCTCACTGCGCCTCCTCAGCGGGGCCTGGCAGCTGATTCATCTGAATTTTTGAATATTTGCTCATAATATGTTTGTACTGTGCTGCACACGAAGTGCTTCCTGCTTCTCTGGAGGGGCAGCAGGGCAGAAACCAGGCAAATTTTAACCCAGTGACTGCTTTCCAGGTAAAAATGATGATCAAATATACAACATGAAGTGCTACTATTTCTATTTAAGCAGAACATGCACACAGTTTGCCCACAGAAACTTGAATATGCTGGCTGTTATCAGCTAGATGAGAGTCACCCATGCCTGAAAGAAAACCACAACTCTCTCCCTGCTGTCCTGGCCAACTCCAAATGCCAAAACAGCCCTTCCTTTCCAGTTTCCTCTGAGGAACCGAATTCATTCATCACCCATCAGCTGTCCACAGTCAAACATCTCCCAGGACTAACAAAATGCTGTGTTATCACCAGAAGCAACAGCTGAGCTTAAGGAATTGAGATGATCCATGCTACCACATGTGGAAGAAACCTGGAAATGCAAAAATTAAGCACTGGTCACCAGCAGAATGTCAGTGCTGAGTGCATTAAAGCAAAGGGAAATGCAGTTTTCCCTCAGTTCAGTAAGACAACTCCTCCCAAGGTATTTTCTGCAGCAGGGAAACCACCAGGATGCCAGAGAAGTGCTTTAATCTAAAGCAAACATCTCCACGTGATGGAAAAGAGAGAGAGGGCGAGAGCCCAGGCAGCTCCTGGTCCTACAAGACAAAATTCATTTGCTCCTGGGCAATTCTCCCTGCACATTATCATGGAATTGGCTGCCACCAACCTCAGCAGAACTGAGAGTGTATTCCCTAAAATCCCACAGGGAACCAGCTTCCCATGGTGGGGTCCCAGATATGTAAGTAGGTTCCTCACTGCCATACATTGCATTTTACATTTATTCTAATTTACTGCCAAGGCAAAGTGATCCAAATACAACTCAGAGGAGAAGATGAAGAGATTTTGCTTTTAAATTTACAATTTAAATACACAAGTCACAGTCCTTGTTTGAAGTGTCCAGAGTCCCTTTGTGCTCATCCCCACAACCAATTACAAACTACCTTTTTTATTTAACAAAAAGAAAAGAAGAACAACAAACCCCACCTCATTATTTGCATGTTCTTTGTTATTTTTTCCTCCCTCTTTGAAATGCTCTTTTGGGGCCAGCTTTTTGATCTAAAAAGCATTTAATTAAAAAAAAAAAAAAAAAGAAAGGAAAACCCTAAATCCCTATGTCTACTTTATAGGAACACTTATTTTGGGGGAAAGTACTCCCCAAAATTATATATGTATTCCTAGGGATTGTGCCTGGATTATCAGGGCCAGAACACAGCCAGATTCCCCAATAAAAAAACCAGAGAAACCAACTTCTTTTAAGTGTAAACTTCAAGTTTCTCAAGACCTTTGCTGATCAAATCCCATCAGTATTCCATGAATCAATTTAGAGAGATGAAGGAGCCATTTTCTCTGTATATGGTGAGCGACAGATGGAGCACAATTTTCAGCACATTCTGAGTTGCTGTGATGTTCCTGTCATTGCAGCCAGCGAGGAGGCTCAGCAGAGCTGCCTCCCAGGAGCTGCAGGGCCAGGATGATTAAAAAAACAGATATTAATTTAAAAAAAAAAAGAAAAAAAAAAAGAAAAAAAAAGGGAGTGGGAAGGGACAGGTTCTCTTCATCTGGCTGAATTCCAGGGAAAGGATTTAGAGTTTTGCAGGCAGCCCAAAACTCAAGCCTGTTGCGAAGCTGTTTCTTCTCCCCCTCCCAGCTAAGTTTAATTATCTGCTTCTGCCTGGCTTGGGAGAGGGAAGAGCCTCCTCCAGAATGCCAAGTGCCAGAGAAGCACCCAGGGACTGTCCCCTCCACTCGGAGCCCTGCTGACCTCCCAGCCAGGCAATCAGATCCACCCTGCCAGGAAGAAAGGGTTTTCCTGGCCTAAACCTGGGATTGTGCCTGGATTACCAGGGCCAGGTGCCCCAGCGACAGAGGGGAGGCCAAGGCATGGGGTGAGCAGGTGCAGACACCAAAAAACACTGCTGGAGTGTCACTGATGAGTGTGAAAGCTGATAATGAGCCTGCTAAAAGGGAAAGGGAGAGGAGGTCAGGGTTTGCTGTGCCATACATACAGCTGAAGTTGCACTGGTGAGCATCCAAAGTAAACACCACTCCAGCATTTACAGCCAGCACCAACATTCCTACATCTTTCCAGACTGGAAGAAACATGTGCTGGCCTTTTTTTTTTTTTCCCTTTTCCCCCTAAGTACTTCATTCTTACAGCAATTTCCATAATATGAGTGACCTATCTGAGTGTAAAACTTGAGGCTTTCAGTTGTACTCCAAGGGGCCGCTGTGCTTGGCAAACAATATTTACCAATTCCAAGTATTATCAAACTCTTCCACCAAACCACCCAGCACTGAAGCAGCAAAACCTGTGTTCTAGAGAGCTAGATACCTAGGTAGATATTCCAGATATATCTAGGGAATAATGATCTAGAAAGCTTTGCTCTTTCAGGTCGTTATTTCCAAATTATCCCAAGGTATTTGCTTTTACTGCTGATGGTGCGGGGTAGAGCAGCACCTGCACAGGAGCTCGTTTGGGCGCCCTACGGACTGCGACACATCCTCCCAACAAAGCAAATCCCACAACAATTGCAGAGGGCCCTCTGTGCAGGATCCCCAGAGCGACCGAGGGTGTTGGGTTTGCTCAGATCAGATCTGCGCCCACAGGAACCACTTCCGCTCCCCAGACCGCAGGGCCTGCGCAGGGCAAACCACAACCTATCATTTGGTGCCTCCCAACAGGCTGCAGGAACAAATTGCCAGCTGGTGAGCTGCACTTCAGCACCGGGAGATCTCTTTTATCCTTGGCACGTGAGGATTCCCCCCATCCTTGCATTTAGGAAGTCCACATGATGTAAATTCGCTCTCTTCTATCGCAGCTCTCCCTGGATATTTGCCAGAGCTGATGCTGCCACCCCAGTCAGGACAGAGGCAAAATCGCTCTTTTAAATCCCCAAAACAGCAGCTCCCTTTTGGCTGAGGTCACTGCCTAATTTAGGACATCACACAATCATAATTTTTCAAAAGTGGAAAAAAAAAAAATCCTATCGACAGAGAGCAGAAAACCACGTTGTTTTCTCGCTTGTAAGCAGCAGCTTTGAAAGGCACTTAACAGAAGAACAGGAATTATTACCACCGTGGCTCAAACGCTGTCACATGGGACCTGCTGTCACTCAGAGCAGCCTCCTCAAGAGCCAGACAGGCACTCCCAGACACCGAACGTGTTCCTTCAGCCCTGCACAGCACACTCAGCTGCAGCCCTGCCTTGTCAGGGCTTTCTGCCTTCCAGCAGCAGCTCCTGGCCCCCGAGGGCTGACATGTGCCTCCAGAGCACGGGGCAGGCAGGAAACCTCTCTCCTATCTGGCAGCTGCCACCAGCTCTCCCATTTCTCCCCCTCTCACTCACTTCCTATTGATTTCTCCTGTCTTACACTGCAGCTTTTTCCTATTTCCTTTCTCTGCTCGCTCGTTATGGCTTCCCTCCTTTAATTCTCTTCTTTTCCACGTTTTCCATCACTTTCCTGGCACCTTTGAACCCTCTTTTGCATCTGGGCACAGCAGAAAGGCAGCGGTGCCTCTGTGGCACGGAGCACTGAGAGGAGACGCCTTGTCTGAAGTGCTGCCAAGAAGCTGCACCAGCAGCCACTATCATAACAGGCTAAAAAAGACTTTCAAGCAGCCATCAGATGCTTCAGGTGAGCCTGCAGGTTGAAGCTTGTATGTTTATGGGAGTGGTGGACTCCCAGTCCTGTGCCTGTCTCACATCAGTCTGGTGCTTTATTCAACACATGGGGCTTTTCCTCCACACTGGGAAATGCTTGCTCAGGTCAATCCAGGTCCCACCTCAGCTTTCCAACCCCACTCCAACTCGAAAAGAGTATTTAACTCTTCTTAGGTTCCTGATTCCACTTAGGAAGTCACCCAAGCCCTTGATAAAACAACTGCATGTGACACCACAAACCAGGACGCACAGCCTGCAAATAAATTCAGGATCAGCTTCTCACACAAACAGGAGGAAGTTGTGCTGCTACTCACTGATTAAAATAAGGAACAGCACCTGAATAAAGTTAAGATTTCCACCAATATCCCTGAAGATTTCCAATGTGTATTTCAAGAGCTCAGGAGTAAAACCAGTTCGAGTCTTGCCCGTGCAGCCACAGTTCTTGTGCCAACTGAGAGCAACCAAGAGCTGCCAGAACCCGGAGATTCTCTCTTAGTTTTTTAGCATCAACATTTCAACTTCTCTGTACCATCAAGAGAGGCCCTGCTGTTTAATTCACACAGTTCAACTTTTACACAGCCCTGCTCCCTGCCCATAAAAGGTTTATTTTTTGGAAGAACTGAGCCCCGAGTGCCACATCCAGAACAGCACACACTTGTGACCATGCCCCTCCTGCCAGGAACACGGCCTGGCTGCAGCAGGACATCTGACAGCATCCCAGGGACTCACAGCACAATGAGACAGATCACACCAGAATTATTCCAAGCACAGAAACCTGCGCTGTGATCTTTTCCACCTCAGGAAGGACTCCTCTCATCTGCTATCCCAGTGCCAGAGCAATTCCATGGAGCGCCTTTGCCACCGAACATCCCAGCCCAGACCTTTCAGCGCTGTCAAAACAGAGCCTAAAATAGCCCCACAGGATCACATTTAAGTGTTTGCCAACAAATGTAAACAGCAATGTTTCTTATTTACCATCAGGCTCTGCAAGAAAGGGTTCCTGCCCGTGGGCCTCAGAAGTCAAACAGACACAACACTGAAAATCCTCAAGGAAAGGATGCAGGGTGATAACAAAGCATCGGCCGCGTTCAGGAGACGATTTGTGAATGTCACAGGCTGAACACTGTTTGTTTGGCTTTTACTATTTATACTTATGCTTACATTTGGAACATAAGGACACTGTTTTTTCCTGTCATTTTTAATGCATTTATTTTTACATGTTTTCTTTTCAAAGAAAAATGAGTAAACGTTGCTTCTTCCTGTCTTTTTCTAAGTGTGCTGTTACTATTTTGTATGTATCCTGCCTTGTATTTTATCCCTTTTGCATTCTTAATCAAACACTGCATGTTTTACATCCCTTTTCATTTTACTAATTCCCTTGCTGCTGCTTCTCCTTTCCTTATTTTAAGGCCTCTCTTCTGATGTTGAGATATTACCAACATCCAGGCTCCTGACCCTTAGTTTAATCAAGCTGAGACATGAACTAAGACTTTTATTCTTTAAACCTAATAATTATCTAGAGCAGGGCCACAGAACACAGCATCACCTACCTGAAAATATGCATTTAAGTCTGTTTTCTCTCAGTGCTATTGACATCTCTTACACAGGAAAATCTACTTATCTCAAAGCTGATAAAATATCAGGGGGAGTGCTTAGGCAGAGGACTATCTGGAATGCTACAAGAAGCATTTTTATAGCAACTCATCCACTAGAAACTCGAGGATAATACAAATGGGATTCATTAATAAATCTCCAAATGCTAATTTTCAGAGGGAAGGAAGAGGTATTCAAGGAGAAACCTGGAGGATAAAGCCTTGAGGCGAGAGGGTGAGCTTATCTCTCAAGCAGCACAGCCAACATACCTCCCTGGTGACCCAAAGGACCACCTCGAGGTGGAGTGGAGAGTTCAGTCTCCAGACCAAAGCAAGCACTGCTCCTCTCTGAGACACTCTGCATAACTGCAAACCACAGCACAGGGCTGGCCAGGTGGGGGTGACAATTATAACCATCAGAGCTAAAGGACGCTGCTCAAAACGCCGCGGGGAAAACGGGAAAACAACAGTTAACGTCAAAAATCCTGCTGGTTATAGTCCCAAGCTTCTTGGGAAAACAGAAGCAGTTACTGAAGGCACTCAAATTCCTAAAACACAAATTCACTGGGAGACCCCATTTCAGGAAATAACCAAATAATCCTGGTGTGTAATCATGAAATATGGACAATAACTGGTATCTGCACCACCTTCCCCAGGCAAATTCATCAATGCTCTGTACAGCCTTAGGATGAACTGCCAAAATCTCCAATGCCTAAATCACTACTTCTGCAATAAATCACCACTTCTACACTAATCACTATTTCTACAAAATCACCTCTTCTACAAAATCATCACTTTTACAACATGGTCCAGACCAGTTGTGAGCGTGAACAGAAGGCTCTTTGATTTCCAGCAGGAGGACTGTGGTCACCGCTGTCACCCTCCAGGACCAAGGAACTCTCCTCCCACACGGGTCAGGGAAGTCAAAGGACACCAACGAACACCCTCAAATCCCACCAATGACCTCAGCAACTCCTGCTCCAAGGGCAAGCTGCACTTTCCTTCTCAAGCATCTCCAGCTAGGGCAGCACTGAGGGTTTGTTTTTTTTTTTTGCTGCTAAATTCCTGTAGATGTGGACCAGAATTTTGAAAATCTAAAATTGAAGGAGCCAAAATCCCAGTACCCTTCCTAATCCATCCACTTGAAACGTTAAAATGCCATTAACAGGAGTTCTGTGCACAGGGAGAATTATACAATTGGGCTCCCAGATGAAATATCATTCCTGCCTCCACCCAAATAATCACAACGCCCACAGCTCTACTCAAAACTAGAAAATCAAGCTCACCTCAGCTCCTGTCTCCAGTAAAAGCCCTAATAAACTATGCAACATGAAGTGGTAGCATTTGTGTCCCAGCCAGCAGTAAACACCCCAGACAGTCCTCTCTTCTGCCAGCCTCAAAAACAGCAAAATAAAACATGGATTTATGCACACTGTCAACTGCTAATTTCCAAACATAGCGAAGGCACAACGATGGAAAGCCCCACTCAAAGACTATTATTCTTTTTAGTCCCTAGATGTCATGCTGCAGCCCATTTTCCATAAATATTGGATTTTACAAACTCTACTAATTTAAAAAATGCATGATAATGACATCTAACTACCCAGTAACAGTAAGGCGTGACTTCCCGTGCAGTTCTTACCCTGCTGGAAGAAATAAAACCCTTTTTCCCCCCACCATACAGTCAAAGAATTCCCAGTTACTACAAGGACTTCCAAGGAGCCAAAGACAGGGAAAGTGCATCTAGAGCAGATAAGAAACAATTAGAGTCTATTTTAATACCAAGTCAGGAGCAAATCACCAATTAAAACTTCTCAAGGGTAATTATGTGTAAATTCTACCTCTGCTGTTTTCCAATCATAGCAACAGAAACTACAGCACGGTTATAAATAAAACTCATTTGCAAGCAACTGCAGAGAAGAGCCACCAGTTCCTCAGCGAGGTCCTGCGAAAGCAAGAGCCTCCTTTCTTTTATTGGCCCTGAATAAACAGAAAGGAACATAAGGCAAGTCCTGCAGCCGTGCAATTGCTCAACCCTGAAGTGTGCTTGGAACGGTGACAGGAAGAAAAATACAGTTAACTCCGAGAGTGAAAAAAAATTAATGGCACACAAATGTTTCTGTAGTGTCATAACAGGATACAGCCGAGCTCGGCCCGGCCTTCGGTGGCCAAGCAGAGGCTGGAAATGGCCGAATTTCAGCCCGGCCCCAGCGTGGCCTTGGGAAGAATAAAGCCCTTATCTCGCCCGGCCATGTGTGGCCGGCCACGCACGGCACAGAGCAACGCCCAGAGCTGGCCAGTGTCCGGCCAGGAGAGCTCCAGAGGCAGGGAATGTGGGCACACTCCAGCAGGAACAGGAAAACTCCTCCGACAAACCCTGCCCAGCCACCCGCTGCCCCTCAGCTGGTCACAGATGGGCCTCAAAGTCCACTATCCCCCCGCCAAAAACAGCATCCAGCAACAAAAATCCAACCGAGCACCAGTGAGTAGCCAAAAATAGATTTTTTCAGGCTAAAAGATACGGGAAATCTCACCTAAATCCAGAGCTGGATGAAGCTCAGTCACCTGACTGATCTGAGATACCTTTAGGGTAAGAAAGGTCCCCTCGATGTGCAGATTTCCTTCCACTAACGATCAGGTCAAGCCAGACGAGCAGCTCAGGGATGTCTACCTCAAAGACTTACTAAGCTCAGTGAGATAAATGCCACCTTCGGAGGCCTCTGAACAAATACAGCGTAGCTAAGAGAGGATTAAATTAAGAGGGTGTAAATGTTTACAAACATAAAGGAGCAGAGCAATGAGGCTGGAGATGAAGAGTTTGATACAGTCCAATGGGCACCGGGACTATGAAAAAAAAGCAGCTGACAAAGTAAAAGAACATCCTGAGGGAAAGCAGGGGAAGCTGAAGTCAGTGGTTAACTCTCTCAAACCATCAGCAGCCGTGCAAGGCACCACAGCTATCCTGGAGAACGTTTTGCTGATGTGTTTCTAAGCCTCAAGTGCTACGTTAGGAGATAATTTTGTGTCTGCCTGCACCCTTTTAAGTGCTCCCCCAAATGCTGATGGGGAGCAGTGTGTGCCAGGAGCTCCTCCAGGAACTCTGAACAGCCACTACACTCTCAGGAGCCTTAACATCTGTTCTGCCTTTTTTGTTTAATGCCTGGTATTCCCCCACTCCCCCAGGCACTCGCTTTCCCCCAGACCGAAGGCACTTGAAGAAAAAGACACCAGAAAACGATGCTGCTTTGGGAGTTCTGATAACAGAATCTGAGCATAACCATTACCAAAATTAACTGGGTTAAGGTTTAGTCCACAGAGAGAGAGAGCCCAGACACATCAGATATGAACTGGCCTGACTGTGTTTCAGCAGTGCCAGACATTAAATCCATTCAACTTTCCTGAGAAAGAGAACAAAAATAAAAGGGGGGGGGGGGAAAGGGGGGGACTTAATAAAAACATCATTTGTCAAGAACAGCACTAGAAATGGCCATTCATACANAGGAAAAAAAAAAAAAAAAAAAAAGGGGGGGGGGGGAAAGGAGGGGACTTAATAAAAACATCATTTGTCAAGAACAGCACTAGAAATGGCCATTCATACACTCCTAATTTATATATTTTATGGTAATCATTACATCATCAACAAAAACAAGAGATATAAAACATGTCAAGGATGAGACAAGTGCAACCTAGACAAGGGAAATATGACAGCTGTCAAATCATTACCACCTTAAACTGAAGGGATACCAAAGGAAATATCTGCTGTCTGTAACATGGATTTAGGCAGCTCTACATATGCAAAATGCAAATATGTAAAGCTAATATGAAGAAAAATCCAGGCCCAAGCTACCCTATTATATCCCTAATACCATCTGGCACAGATGCAAGCTGGGTTTTCCTGGTTTAAGGCAATTCCCAACTCGATCCCACCAAGGAAAGTGACTGACAAACACAAAGAGAATTGAACATGTCAGATGATTTATACCACGTAGTTCTAATGACAGTGGAAGCACCAACAATATTTATATTGCACCTGCTTTACATTCCAAGCTTAAGAGCCAGACTGAAAGAGGCAACACAGAGGCTGCCTGGGCCTAAAGGGAAAAGGGGAATGTACTGCAGGGGCAAGAGTGATCAAAAACCATCCCCTCCAAATCCTTCACAGTGCTGGGGATAAAAAGGAATGGCAGAGATCCACATGACGGGAACAAACACCACCACCACGTCTGGGGTTCTGCTGAAAGGTTCAGCCAGGGAATAAACCATAGAATCATCAGAGAATCCCAGAATGGTTTGGGTTGGAAGGGACCTTAAACATCATCTCACTCCCATCCCCCTGCCATGGGCAAGGACACCTTCCACCATCCCAGGCTGCTCCAACCTGGCCTTGGACACTTCCAGGGATCCAGAGGCAGCCACAGCTCCTGTGGGCACCCTGTGCCACGGCCTCACCACTCTTACAGGGAAGAATTTTGCCCTAATATCCAATCTAACCCTACTCTCCGAGTTTGAAACCATTCCCCCTTGTCCTGTCACTCCAGGCATTTTTAAATAGTCTCTTTCCATCTTCCTTGTAGGCTCCTTCAGGTCCTGGCAGGCCACAATTAGGTCACCCCAAAGCTTCTCTTCTCCAGGCTGAACCATGACCATGACTTTGTACCCCAGAGCTGGGACTGCTTCAGGCCAGAGGTGAAAAACAGTGACAAGAAGAGATCCAGTTTCCCCACATTCTCCCAGCCATCACAGAAATCCGACTGCCAGGGTTGTGGAGACAGCTCCTCACCTGACATTAAAAGCCTTTTGATCCAAAACCTTAATGGAACACCAAACAGAAACATTCTCCCGACATGACTGAGAGCAAAAGGAAATGAGACCTTTTTTTTTGTCTCCGCTGCATTTTCAATTTGGCCGCTCCAATTCAATAATGGAAAGTATTTTGTTTTACTAACAAGTAAATTAAATTCCCCGTTCTCGTGCTTTTCCTCTCCATGCATCACTCAGCTGCTTCTTGGTATGAAAATCCTGTCGTTCTTTTTGATATCATGCAACTGCCACAAGACATATGGTCTAAAGTACGTAACAAAATCCTCACAAATCCACACGCCTTTTTACTCTCATTGCCTTGCCTGGTACAGAGAAAAACATCCTGCAACTCAAGAATCATTCATGCACTGCAAAAGAAACATTTCTGCTAGTACAAGCTACACAATTAATTGCCAAGATTTAATACTCTGTGAACAGTTGTAAACACAGACTGTACACAAGTCCGAGCTGTCCCACAGCCCTTTGGACCGTGCTGTCTGTGAGGACCTGTGGAGTCACGAAAGGCCTGGGTTTAAGTGGGAACCACACTCAGTGTCTTTCCTGCCCACACCTGGAGCCTAAAATTGGTAAGCTCAGGCACCCAAAAGCATCATCCCAGCCCCAGCTTTGCTGCTGTGCCAGAACTGCTTGGTCCCAAAGGGCCAAAGCGAGGCCTTTGCCACACACGTTCAAACCTTAACCAGCAGAGAAACACGACAAAGATACAATAAAGTACATGAAACGTTTTTCAGCATACAGTGTCAAAAAAAGGTTTCTTTTCTTCTTGTAAAAAAAAAAAAAGTCTGAGGACACTCATTCCACTCGTTTCAAAAGCAAGTGAAGAGGTTTCCTACTTGACTTTTTTTTTTTGATCACATTTTTTTCCCCCTTCCTCTGAAACATCCCAGCACAAACAAGACAACTCCAAACATAATGAAAGGCACCTGCAGAGCAGCCCAGAGGCCTGAACAGGTATCTAAAGCCAGGTTACTGCTAAGGCAGACACCAGCAGACATTCCTGCTTGTCAACTATCCCTCCTGCCCTCACCTGGAGTGACCTCTGCAGTACTTGACCCAAGGAGACCCAAGTGCATCCTCAACACGGTCTCTGAGTTCAGGCTTGAGCTGTATCTTAAATTCTGGTGGCTTCTCCTGCTGAAACTTCTTGCAGGAACACTTGCTTTTGGTGTTCCTCGCAGCACCAGCCCATTCTGGGAGCTGAATTACCACCCCTGGTTCCTACAAAGTCAGCCTGGCAGGCTTGAAAGCTGTTGGACTTGAAATACTCTGGTTTCAAAGTTAACCCAATCGCTTTGACAGTCGAGACACCCTTGGTTCCCAGAAACTCTGATTTAATCCTGCTTTTCTGATCCCGTCTGTCACTGAAGTCAGAATGCAAAGCACATGAGCTCTGTGAATATCTCGCACTTCAAAAAAAGAAAAAAAAAAAAATAAGAAATCTCATTTCATACTGACCTGTCCGTGATTGTGGACTGTGTGCCACTCATTGGAGCCTTTGGCAAGAAGTCGTATTATCCAATTTACATTTTACTATTGTTGCAGGAATATGAACGAGGCTTTGCCCCTCACATGCACCGAGGTTCAGGATCCAGCCTTGCTCCAGAAGAGGCATGCACAGAGGACAAACTCAGTTCAAGGGCAGGAGAAGGGAAAAAAAAAAAAAAAAAACAAACCAAAAAAACAAAAACAAAACAACACCAAACCCAATCCAAAACAACTCCAAAAACTCTTCTTGCAGTCACCCAGAATATCCAAACCACGGAAGTGGGGCGTGGGGGATAAAGGAAAAACTCCAGCAAGAAAAAAACTCAAAAANNCACAAAAAAAAAAAAAAAAAAAAAAAAAAAAAAAAAAAAAAAAAAAAAGAAGCAACGAACCAAGCTCGGTGGACTCGGGGAAAAAAAAGAAAACCTTCCCAAGAAGCGGCCGATCCTCCCCGGCGCGGGCAGAGCGCGGGGGGCCCGGAACCGACCCCGCCGGGGGCTCAGGGGCTGCGGCGCTCGGGGGG
>VZTE01001676.1:319301-329627 GCA_013397775.1 Eulacestoma nigropectus
CTCCTCCTCCTCCTCCCTTGCAGCCCTTCCTCCGGTCCCTGCCGAGGCCTTTCCCCTCCGGGAAGCCTTTTGCAGACCCGCGGGGTGTTTCCTCCTCTTCCCGTCTCCGCTCGGTCGCAGCCGCTCCTCCCTCACCCTGTGTCCCCTAACCCGAAGAGGTTTCCCTTTTTCCCTTCTCCATTCCCCATTCCCGGCCATCCACTGCCCGGCTTTGCCGTGTCACCAGCGCTGAGGGCAGGGAGCGCCCGCGCTTCCATCTCCATGGAAAATATGACACCGACGAAACTTAGGGCAGAAAGAAAATAAATAAACGGAGAATTAGAAGAGCAGAAGTGCCAGGAGCTGTGCAGCGCCGGAGCCTCAGGCAGTCCCCGGCTGTGCTGTTTGCTCCCAGGCCTTTCCCGGCTCTCTTGTCCGGTCTCGCGTTCCCCGCATTTCCCACACACGTTTCATCAGGAATTTTTCTCACAGGTTAAGGTCAACATAAATCCAAGAACGGATCCCTCCCTGCACGTACATTCCGGAAACACTGAGGCCAAGGGCCTGTTCCTGCTCCCCTTCAAAAACCTCCAGGACGAAAAGATGAGCAACACAGGGTATTTGGGCATTTAAATTTCAGCAGGTGTGGATTTCCCTCTCCTCAGCCGCAGCCTCGACACGAACACATCCTTGCTGTGACTCCCTGCCATTTACGCCACCGACAACACAGCCTTAGAGAGAAATGCCTGTCTCGAATACACAGAATCCCAGAATGGTTTGGGTTGGAAGGGACCTTAAAGATGATTTTGTCCCACCCTCCTGCCATGGGCAGGGACACCTTCCACTATCCCAGGTTGCTCCAACCTGGCCTTGGACACTTCCAGGGATCCAGGGGCAGCCACAGCTGCTCTGGGCAACCTGTGCCAGGGCCTCCCCACCCTCACAAGGAATAATTCTTTCCTGATATCCCAGCTAAACCTACTCTCTGTCAGTGTAACAGAGTGCCCCCTTGTCCTGGCACTACAAGCAACTTGTTCCCAAACACCTGGAAATAACATCTCTGTCTTAGAACTTCAGGAAATTTCCATGCTACTGCTCCAGAAATTAAAGCTCGTGAGCGGCACAGATGTGGAATGAAAAGCAGGATGTCTCCACTGCCAGTAATTCCTGCCCCCTCTGCACAAAGGAACTTGTGGAACATCAGTCTTCCCTACCAAATGCCAGCAGACTAAAATAACCTTATTAGCTAATCCCAATCATCTAGGACACCGTGCTTCTTCCCTTTAATTAATCTTGCCGGGATATACTTCAAAGCCGGGACACTGGACTTGGAAAGAGGCTGGAAAACAGGCTCTGGAAACTCAGGAGCAGATCCCTCGCTCGGCACACAGGACCGTACCTTGCCTGAAGCTACATCCAGGCCGCTGCCGCTCTGGAACACGGAGCTTTTTCCTGCTTGAAGCGAAGCGAGCGTGGATCAGGAAGCCAGCAGACTGTCTGAGAGTCTGAAGAATTTGTTGTTTTGATGAAGTTCAGAGCAAAGAGGGGAAGCGTGGGATGAAATCATTTTCTACATGATACTTCACATATATACGCAGGACATTTATACTTCCTTTTTTGGTTTCCTTTTGGGGAAAATAGAGGCTTGGGGAAAAAAAAAAGAAGTGTGGGAGTGCAAGACAAGCAGCCACGTCTGCCTCTCCTTCTGCAGCTGTGTGCAATACAGTCATCAGTGGTGATGAAGTGACTGAATGCCTCCATGTATCTATATTTATTTATTATATATCTCTTTATTGCATCTTCTCTGCAATAAATCCCCCCCTGCTTTTAACTTTGGGAACATCGAGTACTGTGCCTGGGAGAGGGGAAAGCTCCTGGAAGATCTGATTCATGGCAGGCCCAGCATTTGCATATTAGGCCTCGATGCTTTTTTATTACTTTAATTATATTTTATTGTGCATGACAACATAACGAGAACAATTAGCTGGAGGAAATCCTAATACATAGATTCTGAAACCGTAACTGCTTCTCTTTTCTGCAAAATGCTGATTTTTTTTTTTTTGGTGGGAGCTGACTGCATACTTAGATTAAGATAGATGCCTATTTATGACAATTCTGTTTTACAACCTGAAATATGGGGTGGGGGAATCAATAAGCAATTATGCTGTGCCAATTAAAATAGATTTGGTGTTTTTGATAGCTCTGAAGTTGTTACTTCGCCTGAATTTACACACAGAACCATCCCATGGCAGGGGGGTTGGAGCAAGGTGACCTTTAAGGTCCTTTCCAACCCAAACCATTCTTGTGATTCTCTAATTAACCTCATCAATCTGTTTTTTTCAGTCCACAGCAGAGCTAGGCAGGACCCTGAAGTGGAGAAGGTTAATTCCTATGGAGTAAAACTTCTTATTTTGCCTTAAAATAAAGGTCAAATCCTTGGAGGTGCCTTATAGGGGCTCCTGTAAAAGCAAATTCATAGAGAAAGTGTTCAGCGAGGATCCTTTGGCCAAATCCCCCTTTCCCAGCCCCGCACCGAGGAGCTGTTGCCATCTGCTGGGAAAGCCTCGAATGGCTCCTCTAACCTGAGCTCCGGGGCAGGTAAAAGGTGAGGAATTTGGAAAAAGGAGCATTTCATGCTGAAATGCTCCGAGGGGGTTTGCACCGCTGTGGGCTCAGCATAAACAGAGATAAAAATCAGCAAAAGGTGATGCTTCAGGATTTTAAGTGTGGATAAACAGTGCCTGGAACCATTTTTCTTTCAGAAAAATTTCAGTTTGCGTTTGAGATGGGACCATCAGCTGAGTTTTACTGAGCTCCACCACAAAAATCAAGTGCATAAAGACTCTTTTGCTCCTTACAAGTAATCAATTTAAAGCCAATGATAAAGTGCCCTGGTATTTTGAACTGTTATTTAACACTCACCATAAAATGCTCAGCCAGCTCCTGCTTTTCTGCTGCTTTTGGAAGCCAACGGCCAAACCTTGACACCTTGCACAGCTGGAGGGGAAAAGCACCGGGGAAACGATTCCCAAGTTCATTTCCCAAATGTGCCTAGAAACCTGTGACTCCTGAAGAACAGAGAGGACCTAATCCCAGAAAACACAAATAAATTTGTGCTGTGCTCCACATTTCTGTGCAATTTCAAAGCCCTTTCTCATCTCACACCTTAAAATGGGGACCAGATTCTCTCCCTGCCACTTGTCCTGCACCCTGGAAATGCTGGAAATGCACCCAGGGTTGGTCTGTGCTTTTAGGCCGCTTGGGACACAATGCTTTGCTGATTTTGAGACACAGAGAGCCTAATCTATCAGAGCTTCTATGCTGACAGCTTATTGCAGTCCCTAAACCTGGATAATCCACGGGGCAGTCAGCATTTTTATAGCACTAAGCTTTCGTCCCATATCAGCAGAATTAAAAGCAGCAACCTTTGTAAGGACGGACGAAGCTGCTGGACATTGTGCCCTGAGTTTCCTTCTCTTTCTCCATCCTCTGCCCGGAGCGGGGATTAAAAAGAGAGAGGTGTTTGTTACTGGAGTAAAATCTGAAGAAATGGAGAATATAATTTCTCTTCACATTTGAGGATTGCGGCACTGAACGGATCTTAACCTTCTGACACAACACAGTTCGGACAACACAACACAAGCACTGCTGAGAAGCTGCCATTATTGCTTTACAAAAGCTTTTTCCACGTACCTCGATCTGTTCTATTCCTTCTTAAAATCATTTTCTAAAGATCCCTTATATTGCCAACTTGCCAGCTGCCAAACTGCCCCTGGAACTTGAGGCAAACAGGGCACTGATTTCTTTGGACGTGGTAGACCCCATGGTATTAAAGTAATAGCAGATTTCAAAGACTTCAAATGCTGCTTTTACATCAGTGCCTGGACTATTGCTGCAAGGGAATAAAGCCTTGAATATCAAAAACTTGCAATTTTTTCAAGTACAAATAAGGAGTTCAGCTACAAAGAGAGGGCAGATGACTGAAAGAGGAGGTTAATTTTACAAAGCTCGGCTGCAGGGCCAGCAGGAGAAGCAAAAGGCAGGCAGCAGGGTTGCCTGTAAAGAAATAATAGGATGATAAAAAATGAAATTAATGGGGTGTAGAGGGGCAGATTTCACTTTTTTACAGACAAAGCACATCTGACCACTGACAATGCCAGACTTTGTCATTCCCGAAGACACGAAACCTGGGAGACACTTGCAGCTCTAAAGGAAAGCTTCAGAACTCTGCTGTACTTTCTTCCCTGCTTCTGGAACTACCTCAGAGGTTCAACAAAGTCCCAGAACAAATTCTTGCAGGCCCTGAGACCCCTTCGCCCCCAGGCTGGGCTCTGTAAACAGAACAACATCTCCAGAGGGCTCAGCGCTGCTCAGCAGCTGCTCTCCAGCCCACCGGAGGATTTTAAGCTGGACTTAAGGGTTACATGCAAACAACTAAATTGGCTTAACTATTTATAGAAGCCAAGACTTTTGGCATGCTGGATCTCTGGCTGTGGCCGCCAGCAAGCAGAGTGGCTGTTTACCAACACAACACCTAGGGCTTTCCTAGGCAATAATATTAATTTATGATTGAGACGAGCTCACAGTGTGGAAACACAAGAGAACCTTCTCCCTTGGCATCCAGGGCACGGAAAACAAAGGGAACATTTTTGCTCCATCCTACTGAATCACTGAACCTTTTACATTGGAAAAGCCCTCCAAAACCGTCAAGTGCAACCTGTGACTTAAGGGCAGCACCCAAAGAGAGAAAACCAATTCCTCATATAATTAAATAATCTTTATTTTTATAAAACGTAATACAAAGCATCTACACCATTCACTGGTGGAACATTAGTTGCTATTACACAGTAATTCAGACACAAGTTATTACTTCACACTAGTTCTGCAGTTTCCTCTCACAATTTGCCCTAGCCACTATGGACTAGCCTGAGGACAGGTCCCACCCTGTGCTCCACAGCTTGGAATTTGTACTTCTGGGTCTGCGATTCTATGCTGGAGCCCACTAAATGGGCTATGAGGCCTTGCTCTACCTCATAAAGCCATCCCTGATTGCCCTTTTGTTTTCTTGTTTACCTTCTAAAGCCTCAGAACTGAGCAGTGCTCTCCTTCTTCCAACCAAGTTTCCCCCCAGTTCAGAGCAGGGGACCACTCCACCACTGTATTTCAAAATACCTTCAAACAGGTGTTTCACAGATACTGCAGTCACTGCCATCCTCATTCCCCTGGGCAGGGAAGGGCTGTAACCCCACAAAGCTGCACCCCAACCCTCAGCAAAGGTCAGAGCCCAAACCACCAGGGCTGCTCTGGAAACTCTTGGTGCGGGGCAGGTCAGCAGCTCACCACAAATGACCAGCCTGTTTTCACCTCCATTTCTCCAGGAGCTGCTGCTGAAAGCCCTCATTCCCTGCTCAGGCCTGTGGCTGAGACTCTTTTGGCTCCAGATTCCCTGCAATCCTGACCAGGGAAAACCCACCAGACACCTTTTCCCCGGCTTGGGGGGTCCCTGTGAAGAGGCAGCAGCAGCACAGCTGATCTTTATGTGCACGTCCAGCTCACTCCCTTTGACTCTGCCCTTAAGCACCTTTGCAAAACACCTCCACTCCTGCTTTTGGGATGCTGGGAAGTGCCACAGTCAGGTGACAAAGCGCTGCTGATGGCTCATAGCGGGAAGTGCTTCGCTCAAAGCAACTTTTGTACAGCACAGCGTGACACAAACCACCGAGAATTCATCAAAGGTGGCTTGGTGCTAAATGGAAACACCCCACGAGGTAGGTTAGACTGGACCCACTTCCCAAAGTGGGTTAAGTTGAGGCAAAAAGGCTCCTGCATGTGCTCAACAGAGCAGCAGAGCTGGGAGAAAGAACCAGCAAGCCCCAACCAGCCCTTCTTGTCTCCTTTCAAGGCTTGATAGTGCTGAATGAGTCAATTTTCCTTTTCGGGACCAGCTCATCAGTTGGCTCTGCTCATCTGAAGGGGTTTTTTGGGGGTTCTTCAGGTCTTTGGCTGCAGCAGGCAAGGCTCAAGCAGAAGGGGCACCTGAGCTGCACTGGAGGCTCAAAGGAAATGCTCAAAAATCACAGCAACAACAAAGGAACAGCTTAAGAACATGCAGTGAAATCAACTCCAGAAGCTGCCAGCTGGGCATGGTTTTTTCCCTGCAAATGGGATCAGATAAGTAATGCTTATTTTTTCTCCCAGTCAGGTTTGTTTTTTGCTTAAAAAAGACCAGATTCTGGGCCTCTCACTTCTTTAGTTACTAAGCTGTAAAATAAATCTCTCTGACCCTCTAAATGTTCACTTTTATAAAGAGACTCAGACCCAGTCAGAGGGAAATCAAAGCCCAGGGGTCAAGGCATCAATTCAGAGGAAGGAGAGCCAAGGTCAGTCTGTGGCTTCCACAGGGCAGATTCTGGGCAACCAGAAATCCCAATGTGGATTTGGGGCACAGCAGAGGGAATTTTGGGGTTCTGCAGACAAAATCAGGGCTTGGCTGATCAGCAAGAAAACTCCTGACTGGCAAGTCCTGATGGGGCTTCTCAAAATGGAGTGTGCTGGTCACCCGAGGAGCTAAAAGCAGTGTTTGTAGGGGAGTTTTAACAGTCAGAGATGAAGAGGGAAAAATCAGGAAAAGATTTCCCTTCTGGGGCTGTGTCTTTGGGTGTGTTCACAGAGCACCTAGTCCTGTATGGCGCCAGTGCTGATTAGAGCTTCTGGACACTACAGAAAAAGAAGTCATCAATATGTTAATAAATAAGTTATTAAAAGGAGTTAGAAAGGGTAGGAAACAACAACCTACCTAAAATTCTGATTTTTTTCTAGAGTCTCACTCTAGCTCGACCACCAAAGTCGTTTCTCCCAAGGGAAACTCAGGGGATAATGAATCAAGTGCAGATAACAACCATCACTTTGCATTATATAGCACCTCTCGAGTAAAAATCTGAAAGTGCATAACAGATGGATCAGCTCCATCACCCCCAAGTCACAGAGGGGGAATTAGGCACAGAGTTAGAGTTGTGTGACTTGCCCAAGGTCACACGACGAGATGGTGGAAGAGCCAGGAATCCCAGCTTGGATGCAACACTAGAACATGCTTCTTCCTACCAGCATGAAGAGTCACTCTACCTGCCTAGACTGCACAGGACACAGGACATGGAGACCTAGTGTTACCTCCTCCTCTCTCCCAAGATCCTGAAGGAGTTGGCTACAGACATCACTATTTACACCTGCCCTGCTGGACTAGTCATGTTTAGTCTATAAAATTAGCCCTTCTTTCACTCATCGTTCAGGCTGTGCTTACGTACACCCCGAGCCAGCCTCTGCCAGGCCCAACACTGCAGATCCAGCGAATCCGTGGCATAGCTCCATGGATTTCAGTGGAGTTACGCCAGGGACGAATTTGGCTCCAGAATTGCTAAAGTGCCTTGGCTCCGCTCCCGACAGTGGCATTTCAGGCACGATCCCCCTCCTTGCCAGCCTGTGAACTCGAGGAAGCCTCTGCTCAGCATCCACTCAGTGGCTTTTGAGGTGCCCGTTGGTTTTCAAGCACAGCTCGTGGCTCCTGCGGCTCCTCCACGCCTGGTACTTCCTCATGCTCTTCCTCCGGGCGAAGCGGCAGATGCTGACCATGAACACCCAGGACACCACGTACATGATGACCCCGCCCAGCTTGATGTACCAGCGGGGCCTGGGCGAGGCCAGCTCGCAGTACATCAGCCAGGCGCCCATCCCGATGCGCACGCCGGTGAAGAGCACCACGAAGAGGAAATCCACCACGTCCCCCGTGAAGGTGTGGTAGCGGCCCAGCTCCTTGAGGAACCAGCGGGCCTGCAGCAGCGGGTTGGTGATCTCGCTGCCGAAGATGACGGCGTTGACGTCCGCGGCCGACTCGCCCAGGGCCAAGGAGGCCGCGATGCCCACGATGCTCACCAGGTGGTGGGCCAGCATCAGGGCACCCTCCGTCTGGAAGTACACGCACCAACACAGGTCGAAGATGAAGTAGCCCAAGCTAAGGCACAGCCCGTGCACCTGAAGGGTTGTGTTGGGTGACCCTGAAACAGAAAACCAGAGCTTTAAGGCGTGGGGGCACCAAGGAGGATGTGAGACAGGGGAGGGGTGTTCGCCTGCAGCGCTGGCAGGTTGGTGTTGGCTCGTGCTGGTGACAGCCTGGCCACAGAAGTGCCCCAAGTCACAGTACCACAGTTGTTAGCCCAGCAGCTGCACACACGTAATGGCCACACAAAAGGTCACACGCTCTGCCAAAGTGCAGCTGGGGAGGAGCATTACACCAGCAAAATGCAGTACCAGGCTCTCCGTTCCTCCGGGGTCTTCCACCACAAAGCGGCTCGGATATCACTGCAAGCAGCATCCCTCAAGCGGGCTGGGGACTGAGGTGTAGGAGAACCCCTGGAGGAGGTGGGATCATCGATTTCCTCACTCACCTGGGTGACTCAGGGGCCAGGGGCCGTCAATGAAGCCAATGTACGCAGACAGGCAGGTGGCAAGGATGCCGTGGGTCAGTGTGACCAGCCTGCAGCTCCACTCGATGTTCCGGTGCCTGTAGCGGTGGCAGAACCACTTGTAGAGGCAGAACCAGGCCAGCAGGCTGCAGGCTGCACGCAGGGGCAGCGGGAACAGCATCCTGTCCTGGGAACAGCAGGACAGAAGGGATCAGAAAGACAAAGTGAGCAGGAGGTTGAGCCTGTGGCAGTGCCAGTGCAACCCAGCACGGCTTCCCTCCGTCACCATCCCAACCCCGAGTGCGCAGAGCTGCTCCCTGATGGGGCTGCTCACCTGCTCACTCCTGACAGATTTTTCTCTGCAGAGGAACTGTGTGAAAACCACTTTACTCTCCTCACTGCAGACTTCGTTTCATCCTTACTGGCACCAAGACCTCCAAACCTCTTTGATACAAAAGAGTAAGAATCCATGTCCATAACAATTTTTTTTCCCAGCAGTATTTCTTTTATACATCTTCCCTCACGCACTGTGCAATAATCTCTCAAACAAGCAAAAGACAAACTGCCAGAACAAAATCACAGCACAGAAACCCTTGTGGATGTTGCTAAAACCCTCCGAATACACATTACTCTATTCTACACCTCGTTCATATAATGCCTTCCCATGAAATGTGTGTCTCACTACTCCTGAGCAGTCAGGCTTTGGGATACAGGAGTTTCCAGTTGTGCAACAGCCAAAGCACCACTGGTACCTGCTGCCCAACGCTGGCCTCACTCCCAGGGCTGGGGAGCACCAGAGGGACCTCACGGGATGAGGAGTCACAGCTGCAAAGCCCAACCTTCCTGTTTGGCTTGTTGGAGCATTCCCAGGAATGACTGGAGGCAGGGTAAACAAAACCATTATGTTTTAATGGGCCTTGGGAACATGGGGAGATGAAATAGGGATGGGATTAACTGCTCTGAGCAGGAATTTCCATTCACATCCCTGGTGCTCGAGGTCCACACTCAAGGCAAATAAGAGAGGGAGAATTCTGATGTGACAAAAAGGGATTGACCAGCTGGAGAAGGCTGGTGGAAAGAAGAGGAACGAGTTTTAAAAATATTGAGGTCTTTTCCACACCTACTCATGAAAAAGATATTTCTCCATACCCTGGGAAAAAAAAAAATACAGACTATCCTGAGCTGGGACTCACAAGGATCATCCAGCCCAGCCCCTGGCCCTGCACAGACACCCCACCAATCCCACCCTGGGCATCCCTGGGAGCGCTGTCCAAACGCTCCTGGAGCTCTGGCAGCCTCAGGGCCGTCCCCATTCCCTGGGGAGCCTGGGCAGTGCCCAGCACCCTCTGGGGGAAGAACCTTTCCCTGATATCCAACCTAAACCCCGCTGACCCAGCTCCAGTCTTCCCTCAGGAAGAAAGCAGGGGGCTTTCTTCCAACTGCGCATCAAAAATCAACATTTAGTGGCTTTAACTCAGAGAGAGTAAGTATATATTAGATATTGGGAAGAAATCCTTCCCTGTGAGGGTGGGCAGGCCCTGGCACAGGGTGCCCAGAGAAGCTGTGGCTGCCCCTGGATCCCTGGAAGTGTCCAAGGCCATGTTGGAGCAACCTGGGATAGTGGAAGGTGTCCCTGCCCATGGCAGGGGGTGGAACAAGATAATCTTTAAAGTCCCTTCCAGCCCAAACCATCCTGTGATTCGTCTTTAGCATACACAATATATGCACACTAGAAAGGCTAATATCATTTAAAAACCAACAATAATTATAGAACAATAAATAACAAACAATTCTATACAATATACACATAAACAATACATAAATAAATTAAATATCATCATATATTGAATTATGCGTTTCCCTGTATCTTATATTATTGCATATTATTATA
>VZTE01001679.1:0-88953 GCA_013397775.1 Eulacestoma nigropectus
AGTGGGGACAGGCGGGGGACAAGTGAGCACAGGGGGAGCAGGAGGGGACAGGTGAACACGGGGGCGAGGCAGGTGAGGTTTCTCTACCTGGTGCCGGTGCTGTGCCGTGCAGGGGAGACACGTGGGCAGCATCTCGGGGACAAAAACCACTGAACTGTTTTGTAAGGGGGTGTGGGAACCTTTCCTGGAAAACAGATTTGATGTCACCGAGTGTTTATTTCCATAAGGTCTGAGGGGGTGGGCTCTGGGCTCTGGCTCCCGCAGATAAAAGCCAGTGGCATAGGTGGGGCGAGCGGGGTTGTTTTTGTTCATTTGTCTTCTGCAGAAGCCACAAAAAAGGACTTTTTTTTGCTATGCAAACAAGGGGGAAAAGATGAAACCTGAGTGGATAAACGTGCGTGGAGTCGGGGAGGTTTCAGTTTGCGGGGAGCGGGTTTGGGGGTGGAATGGGGGGAGTTCAGTTGTTCCTCGCACGTACGGGAGGAGCACAGAGGTGCCAGGAGAGTCTCTGAGGGGTTTGGCCACCCCCTGGAAAATGAGCCTGAAATCACGTGTTTCTGCGCTGAACTCCGTGAATTTTCATGTGCATCTTTGCTCACAAATAGAGGATCAGAGCATATCCTGAGTTGGAAGGGACCCACAAGGTTCATCCAGCCCAGCTCCTGTCCCTGCACAGACACCCCAAAATCCCACCCTGTCCCTGGGAGCATTGTCCAAACACTTCTGGAGCTCTGTCGGGAGCTCTGTCAGGGCCGTGACCATTCCCTGGGGAGCCTGTTCAGTGCCCGACACCCGCTGGGTTAAGGACCTTCCCCTGATATCCAGCCTAATCCTCGCAGGCACCGCTCCAGCTGTTCCCTGGGGCCCTGTGCCTGGTCACCCGAGCAGAGATCCGAGCTGCCCCTGGGGAGGATGTTGAAGAGCCCAGTGCCCTCAGGTGTTCCTCACACCCTTCCCCTGCAGATCCTTCACCATCCTCAGCCTCCTTCGGGTGCTCTCAAGTAGCTTTAGATCTTTATCTGTTACACAGGGATTACTCCAGAACAATTTGTTGACACGGTGGGGTTTTAGGGTGACAGAACCTCCCAGCAGAGGCACCGTTTACTGCCCAGAGTTTCTGTCCCAGCCTCTGCCAGCTGTAGCTTCACCTCGGTGCAAAATTCACACCTCTGCAACGTTCATTGTCACCTGCCTAAGTCTTTGAGTCACTGATCGCTGAAATGATCGTGTTTTTCTCAGTTCATCTACAAATTCAGAAGCTGAAGCCACCCATTCTTGCGTGGTGAGAGAGAGATTGAAAAGCACAATGAGGCCTCGTGGGGAAGAGGATGTGTTCGTAAAGCTTGCTTGAAAAAAGCATCTTCTGCTGCCTGACAAATCCCATTTTCCAGGCTGGGATTTTTCCAGAGCAGCTGCACTGCAGTTTCCCACAGGGTCCCACGTGGTAGGAGGTGGCTGGAAAAGGCCATTTATGTTTTCCAGAGTTGTCTGGGAAATTTGGGTACAAAGCCAGTGGAAGCTGATCCGCGGGAGATGTCATTTTTATGGGAAGATGTAAGAAACAGGATGGAGTTTAGCACTGAGAATGGGTTATTGAAGTCACATGGAAGAGGCATGGGCTGATCCAGAGGGAAAAATCAAGTGAATCAAAGCCATTTGAAATCACTTCCAGAAGATGTAAATTAACCCAAAGTAGGGCAAGACCACTTTTTAGCCTGATTGCCCACAGAGGGATTCAGTGTGATTCCACCGGTACGATCTGAACCCACACCTTTACTCCAGGGGTAAGTTTTCCCGAGTTTTTCCCGGAGTCCTGGCTTGGACGGCAGGAGTGGATCACTTCCCAGCCGTTCCCACATGGTGTCAGCAGTTCTCAAGGAGAGCGCTGTGGTCGGTCCTGGTCGCCTGTGGGGAGTTCAGGGGTTTGGCTGGGAGCCCTCTCCTGGGAGCAGGGAACTTGTGACCCAAGGCAAGAGGAGAGGAGAGGAGAGTGGCTCTGAGGGAAGGACATGGAGGAGACCATGTCCCTGCTCTCCCTTATCCCGGCTTTCTGTCTCTGCTGGTTCCCAGGGCCAGGATGGCCACAGGCAAAAGGGGATGGCGACCACAGACTCATGCTGGATGTGCCGTGCGTCACTCAGAGCCCATCTGGGCTGTCCTGTCATTCCTGAGGTTGTCACTCAGGCCCTGGGGAAGTCACCAGTGCTTTGGGAGGTTCCTTCTGTTCTGGGCTTTTCCTATAATCTCTCTCTTTTTATTTTTATTTTATTTTATTTTTTTTTTATTTCAGATGTCAGGGAAGAGAAGGAAATGTTTTCATCTTGGTCACTGGAGCTCCATTTCATGGCGTGTTTCAGGCCGTGTGCCGTGAGCTCCTCCATGGCTGCGGGAGGAAATGCCCCGTGAGGGAAGGCTCTTTTTGCATTAGTGATTCTAAAGGGGACTCATTTCCCTCCTGGAGCTCAGGAGCAGGTCCCTGGCAGGGGTGGAACATGTACCAGAAGTTCCCTGGGAGGAGCAGCTTTTCTGCAGAGCTGATGTCTCACTAGAGCATCACCTCCGTGCCCTGGCCCTGGGGTGGCTGGGACAGGACCTGTAGCACAGCTGTGGGGCTGCTCCCCCATCCTGAGCTCCCTCCAACCCAAACCATTCCACGATGACCTTCTCTGGTGCAGTGGGTGCAGGTCCAACAGCCACAGCCTGGATAGTGCCTGGAACAGGCTGCCCAGTGGAGGCAGGAGACTCTGGCAGCTTTTCAGGGCTTGTTTGTGGTGCTGGGGAGACCTTTTCTGTTGGTTGTTCTCTGCAGCTCCAAAACAGCCTCACGCCTCCGGCTGTTTGGGCTGCGCAGGCAGCGCTGGCACGTGAGGGCGGCTCGTGTGGTGAGGGGTGGGGGGGCCTGCCAGGAGCTGCTGGCAGCACAGCTGGATGAGTCCTGCACGGATCTGGTGCCTTTCCAGGTCTGCTGCAACCCTCCAAAGCCTGGTGGGAGCCACGTCTGTGGGGGCCCAGCTCTGTGGTGCCCCGCGACTCCCACCCTCTGCACGCGGTCGGGGGGTGACATTTGAGCAGGAGCCTTGTCCTTACCTGTGACCCCCTGGGGAGGCAGAACCAGGACCCACCTGCAAAAGTGTGAAACTCTTCAGAGGGGCTCGTGCAACACCTGCCGAGGAGCTGAGCCTGGGTTAGTCATCCATAAAGAGCTTTGTTTTTTTCCTCTCCCACTCCCCGCCCTGGCACAGGGGTTGAAGCTCTTTCTCGCTGCTTGGTGTGGCCAAAACTTAGAAGAAACATGTTATCTCCCAGGGAATCAGTCAACTCTGCCCTGAAAACATGAGTTTCTCTCTGTGCAGCCCCAGCAGTTGGGTTTTGCCTCAGAGGGTTTGGATTCTGCTGTGCTTGCCCCGGAGTGAAACCAGGGCTGCTGGGACACGTGTGCACACCTGGACATGTGTGTGCTCACTGAGCTTCACACGGAGGTGGGACATTCCCTGATGAGAGGACAAAGCTGTGGGTAAAACCTGCAGGATCCAGGAACTGGAACTGGTGAGAGAAGTTCTGATTTTGGTACAGAGCAGCATGCACAGACTCCAAATCCAAGAAGGCCTTTCTGTCTATTTCACTGGAAGCTACTTGGCCTTTTCCTCTTCTGCAGGATGATTCTGGACATCAGTATTGTCCTTCAGCCACAGAAATTTCCCACTAAAGCCCCTGATCACTCAACAATCATTTTTGTGCCAGCACTCAGCAGCACAGAAAGGAAAGCAGCTCTCTGCTTGTTATTTTTTTTTTTTTTCTAGACAATTGAATTAAAAACAAAGCAGCAGGAAGGGAAGTTTCGGTTCCTGCACATAAGGAGCTGCAGGGGCTCAGCAGTGACAAATAAATGCCCGGGCTGGCTGTGCAGCTGCCCTGCACGTGGAGCTGGAAGGCTCCGTACCTGTTCAGACCTGAATAAAGTTTCTGCAACAAGCTGTGGCAGTGACAGGTGGTGGTTTAATATCAACACTTGACTCTCTGCTGGCTTAATATCAACACTCAGCTCTGCAGAACTGGGGTCTTAGTGAAAGGTGAAAGTGAAAAA
Organism: Eulacestoma nigropectus; assembly: GCA_013397775.1. NCBI lineage: Eukaryota > Metazoa > Chordata > Aves > Passeriformes > Eulacestoma > Eulacestoma nigropectus. The sequence continues at coordinate 4,085 of VZTE01001679.1, forward strand.
TAACTTTCATTTTGGGCAGGTCGGCGGCTGCCGCAGCTGGGCTTGAAAACTGGCGATTTCTGCTACCTCCGAACACGTGAAATTGTGTTTCATTTCAGCAAGAGGCCGGCAGGGCTCCCACACGTGGTATGAGCACAGAGCCAGGGATGTTCTACCTGGTTTTAGTGCTTGGGGAAGGAGCAGGACGGGCTGGGCTCCGTGAGGAGGAGGGCTGGGGACGCGACCCCCACTCCGGGGCTCTGCGGTGGTCTAGCAGTGGATTGTGCTGCTGCCATTGAATGCAGCATGATGCTGCTTATCTGGTTATTTTTCCTTATGTCTCTACTGCAAGTTCTTGTCCCCTGCTTGGTGCTGATCCTGCCACCTTCTGATCCATAAAATGTCCTTGTCAGACTCTTTGATTCACTTGCTTTGAGGTCATGAAGCTGCTTGTGACGACACGAACAAAGGGCAGGTGACGTCTCAGCTGACTTCAGTTTCCCCAGTGGCCCAGGGGTGGATTGAACCCCCACTATCCTCCCTGGGGGAGGTGGCCCCAGGCAAGGCAGCTCTGCCAGCAAGGACAGTTGGCCGTACAAGAAGTTCTCCCCTGAGATGTGACACCTCCACCCCCAGAACAGGAGTTTGGGTTTCTTTTCCTTACAAAAGAAGCCGTGAGGAGGAAGCCATGGCCCGCTCTCAGCTATTCTGGCTTGATGCAATGTGCCCCCACCCTTCCCCATCACCCACAGGCATTATTTTTAGGGTTTGTTTACCTCACTCGGTTCCAGCTCATTCCTTTTTAGGGTGACAAGGACTTCCCTCACGCAGCTGCCCAGGTGGCACGCACGATACCACAGCCCTGCCTGGAGAACTTTCCCCTTCCCATTACGTGATTTACCAGCAAGTGATGGGGGGCAGCGCCTGGGACAGCACAGAGAGGGAGGTGACACACCAGTGCCCTGCTCTGAGATAGCTGGGAGCAGCTGCCAACTCCCCCAACGCCAGTTTACTTGCTTCTCATTCCAGTTTGGCTCCCACCCAGCCCAGATCCATTTGGCACTAAGGGCTTTCAAACCATAACTTAAAAATACACATGCACAGAGATAAAGAACTGTCAGGGAAGGAGAAATGATCAGCAGTGATGCTTATCCAGAGCAATGAGGAGTCCAGGGCTTCTCAGTGATGCAGGATTCCCCACAATAACATGGGACAGGGATTGCAGGAACCACCCAGACTGCACACAGCTGGGACTGGGCAGTCACTCCCTCCCCTACCTTTATGTAGTTTATGGCAAACCTGTGTCCCCTTTCTCTAATGAGGCCAGGCTTTTTTATTGGCTTTTAAAAGAAGATTTGGAACTGTGAAAGGAAATAGACAGCTTTTGCTCGTGAAAGGTACTAAAATGGGTTAAATCCATACTAGAATACACCTTTTTTTTCGTAACAAGTTCTGTGTGACTTGGCTGCAATACTTGTGGCCCAAGTTGTGATCTTGTGTGGTTGCTTGGTGGATAAGTTTTGCTGGTTTAAGTTAGGGCTTTAAGGTGGAGTCTCTGTTTTCTTAATCAAGAAAATTCCTCAATGTTAAGAGTTTGGCTCACAGTCGCCTCAGAGGAGGAGGGGGAATGGTTAAAAGTGCTGTGGCTCTCTGCAGATCCCCAGTTCTGGCTCCAAGCCCTGCTCAGCCGATTGCACCTTGTGCACAAATGAGCTCTTGGGGCAGTTGAGGCACCTCTTGCTGTGGTGAGACTCAATGTTTATTTAAGGATCCCTGGGTTTGAGATTTTGCATCTTGTGTTGTGCTGCACTGTGGAGACACTGCTTGAGCCTCTGGGCCAGATGCTGAAACTCACCTTGTCCTTTCTCTTCCGGGAGAAAACGTGAGACTTTATGGCTCAGTGAAAGCAGAAATGGGCCTTGGCTCTGGCACTTGGGTGTCAGGCTTCTGTCTCCTTGTGTTCTTTGAGTTTCTTCCTCTTTAATTCCACGGTTACAATTACAAGGCAATTTTTGTGAAGGATATGGGTTCCCCCCCCACCTTCCCCTCGTGTGCTTTGAGGCACAACTTAACTGGGGAGGTCAGGCAGGAGCATTGTGCTCATTGTTTTAGTTGCAGTTCCTACTCTCACCCTGGATGTGGGTGGGGGTTGTAGCCCCTAGAGCTGCTGCCTCTGCCTGTGAGCAATTCCCACAGTAACATGGGGGTTTATTACTGAATTGTAATTAATTGTGAACAATACAATGCTACAGCTCAAAGAATGTTCACTTAAAGGTTGATGAGTAGCCATCAGGTACATCCAGCTGTGGAGCAGCATCAAGACAGGTGGGTTAACAGTTAAAATAAAAACTCCTTAACGTGCTGGTGACTTGTTTATTTTATAATCTATCAGCAGATGAAGTAAACCAACATTTTTCTATATAGTTTATTTTCTGTGCTCTCTTTCCTTCAGGGCAGCACTGGTATGAAGCTGAGCTGATCCATCAGCTCCTGACAGGGCAGAAGGATTGACAAGGACTGTACAAGGATGGAGAAAATGCAATGGAAAACCAAAAATATTTTGTTTAAATCGTTATAATTTATTTTTCTCAAGTAGCAAAATACAGTCAGTTTTCAGACATCATGGGGGAACCTCAGGCTGGGATCTTAGGCCAATATTAACATGACTCATCTAAATTAGATGCATATTTGTTCTGTCTGTTAAATTTAACCAGGGAAAGACAGACACTCTGACATCACCACTGCCTCCCTGAGCTGCAGCTGTCCCAGAGGGTGCCTCTGCATCTCATTTATGGAAGCAGCTGTCTGTTATCCTGTTTGGAATTCATCTGGTCTGTAAAGACCTGAAGGCCTCTCCATTTGCAGGAGGGGAATGGCTTTTTTCAACAGGACACAAGTACAGCTCCACGTGCTGGTGGAGCAGTCTCCTGGCTGGAATAAGGTGAATGGATTCTGCATGAAAAGCTTCTGTGGAAGCAGAGTGTTCTTGGGGTACATTCGTGAACAGATTGAACTTTGTCTGTGTGAAGCAGCTTTACATACTGAATATACATTACCAATCTATTGTTACTGATGAGAAAAACTGCAAATACCCTGTGCTGAGGGTGTCCTGTGCTGGGGGTGTCCTTGGCTCTGGCCAAGATCTTGATAGCTCTGTCTTGCCCAAATAAGGACGAGGAGGAAACCAAGGGCAAAAAGCTGTTCAGTGTCAGTTGTCACCTGTTTCATGTGACAGAGAAGCAGCACTTCTGTACAGTTACCTGGGCATTGTAAAAGAAAATGAGTTCAACAGTTCTGCACAGACAGGTAACACAGAGCAGAATGTCCTCTCTTCCTGAATCCCAGCCCTTGGCAAAAATCCCATACACTGGAGGCAAATAGTTTATGGAGAATTTATTTAGATCTGGTGGCAGCCAGGTAAATAACTGGCAGACGTGTCTCAGACCCAGCCAGTGAATTCTGTCTTGGAAGGCTGATTTTAGTCCTCAATTCTCTAAAACGATACTTTCCAACCTATGAACCAAAGAGTTCTCTCTGTCACTCCTGATGGATCCACGTGTTGAAAAAAGGATAAATGTCTGTTTAGTGAGTGTTTTGCTGCTCATGGCTCTGTGTGTTCAGGGGAACATGGATGTATCTCCCCTGTCAGCCCTGGGAGCAGCTCCAGGCTGAAACCTCTCTCCATTGGCGATGGCTCTGGGAGAGCTGGGTGCTGTGGGATGAGAGCACACAGGACAAGGACAGGGACAGCTGCACAGACTCTGCAGCAGCTCCTCCCAGCTGACGTTCAGCTGTCCCACGACAGAGGTTCCCAGAGTGTTCATCTGTCGTCAGGAATCTTTGCTCTTCCTGTAAAAGCGCCAACTGGAATTACAGTCTGGGCTCCTCCAAGGTCTGACTTTCCATGACAATAATCTGCTGTTCAGCTGCCGTGGCCCTGGCAGTGGTGGGACGGGACTGTCCTTTGCGTTCAGATCAAACCTCAGTGAGCGGTGTCTTTGTTGGCGCCGACAGCGCTGATGCAAAACACGCCCCAGTAGCTTATGAGTGAAATACAGATCTGACTTCAAAGGCAGCTGAAGTCCTGCTAGGACTGGGAAGGGAGGAGAAAACCCACATTCATATTTATCTCGAGGTCAGCAGGTGGTAGCACAGAAACAAGATACAGGCAGAAGTAAAGTGGAATTTGTACTTTTCCTGACAGAGCTACGAGTGGCTACAATCTTAATTAATTTTAAGTAATTGAAACTATAGCTAGAGTTTGTATGGATTTCTCATTAGCTGTGATCATCTCTCACTTTTCATGGGGAAGGCAGAGCAGTTGTGTGCTCCGATGCTCCACAGCTGGGGTTGTGTGTTGGATCGAGCCCGAGGCTGGGGGTTTGCCTTGGACTGACTCAGTGCTAGAGCATTTCTGTGGGACTGCAGAGCAATGGGTTGTCTTGTTAAAAGTAACATCCAAAGCAAGGGTGATGCTCCCAGAAGCTCAGCTCCAAATGACAGTTCTGCTGCACCAACGTCTGTTTTCTCTTGGTACTTGTCGTTTTTAGGGTAAATGTTCTATTTTGAGCATTTCTCATTTTGACAGGGAAAGACTAAGCTAGAGGTGAAATGACAGGAGAAATTGTAGACTCACCACCTCTCCTTGCTTTGCTGTTAGCGAAAACTCTGTTGTAAAGTCTCTCCACCCATGGGATATTGGCCAGCAGTCCTTGCTGCTTGAAATAGGGGGAGGCCCCTGGATTTTCCCCTTGCCTTCTCTGCAGTGTGGCAGGTCTTGCTCTGCCAGGAGCTCAGACTAGAGAAAATGTCCAAAACCATTTCAGCTCGGCCAAAGCGTGCCTGGAGCTTGGCTCACGGGGAGAAGGTGGTGGTTGTCTCTGTCTCCATGGCGAAGGAGGACCTCTTGTTGTCGCGGCAGGTGGTGAGCTGCCAGAGACGCTCCTGGCTCAGGCAGCCCAGCTCCTTCAGCAGCTTGAAGAGATCGGTGCGGAATTTGACACCGATGAAGGCGTAGAGGAACGGGTTGAGGCAGCATCGGAAGCAGGCCAGGGTGTAGGTCACGTCGTCCGCCACGTCCAGCGTCTTGCTCTCCTCGCACGAGCTGGTCTGGTTGAAGGCTGAGATGGTCTTGGCCAGCATGACGCCGTTGTAGGGCAGCTGGAAGACGATGAAGACGATGACCACAGCGATGATGACCTTGATGGCTTTGTTCTTCTCAAAGTTGCGGGCCTGGAGTAACGTTTTGATGATGATGAGGTAGCAGAAAGACATGACCAGGAGGGGAATTAAGAAGCCAAACACCATTTGGGACACTTTGATGCCAGTGTTGAAGGTCTGCAAGTCATGAACAATGATGGAACAATGGGGATTGCTCTCTGAGTTGTTCACACCACTGTGGACCAGCTCAGGGATCGAGAGGATGAAGGCCAGGACCCAGATGAGGACACATGTCACCTTGCTGATGAATATCATCCGGGGACGCAGGCGGTGGGCCGAGGCAGCCTGGACGATGGCGAAGTACCTGTCAATGCTGATGGACAGGAGGAGCAGCATCCCACTGAAGAAACTCATTTTGCAGATGCAGTAGACGGCTTTGCAGGCAAAGCTCCCAAAAAGCCAGTGCATGGCCGCACTCGCAGCCCAGAAGGGGAGGGTCAGCAGGAAGAGGATGTCTGCCAGAGCCAGGTTCAGCAAGTAGATGTCTGTCATGGTCTTCAGCCTCTTGAAGTAGATGTAGGTGAGCATCACCAGCCCGTTCCCCAGCAGCCCCATGAAGCAGATGAGGCCGTACATGGCCGGGAGGAAGGCAGCACGGAAGTTACGGACCTCCTTCTTCTCACACAGGGACTCGAACATGCTGTAGTCGATGGTGGTGTTGGAGTCGTAGTCATCAGTGACATTGTCCCCGGCACAGAACTGGAACAAGAAAGAGAAGAGTGTGTTGGGACAAGGACTGTGTGCCTGTGTGGCCGTGCCGGGAAGGGAGCCTGGAGAGAAGTCCCAGGGAGTTCTCAAGTGCTGGCTCATGCCAACATCACAAACCTAAGAGCTAACATGACCTCGTGGCTGAAAGCATTTCCCATAAATATGTGAGGTTTGGGGCTTTTTGGGGGGCTCCAAGTGGGAATTCCACCAGAAATGTTTAGTGCTCAGCCAAAGCAACACCTGCAAACCCTCAGACATGTGGCAGCTTTCCAGAGTGTTCCAGGAACTGCCTCCAGCTGTGTGTACACAGCCAGCTGTCAGATAAAATGTGAGAAATAAAACATCCTTCAGCTAAACTAAAAATCAACGAAGGTGTCGGTGAGACCACGAGGAAGCGCAGTGAGTGCAGCAGAAGCTATTTCCATGTCGGCGTGGACACGGTGCCGGCATCTCATTCAGGCGCCTGATTTCAGTTCTGATTATTCTTGTTTCATCTTCCTACCCTGCCATAACCTACAGGGCAGACAGAGCCTGCGGTATCTGTGCCCTGCTTTTTGTGACTTATTAGGCTCCAGAACCTTCTCCCCATCTCACAGAGATGAAAGGTTTCCCCTGGATACCCCCACCCTTTATCAGTGAGCATCTCGGTGCTCTCCATCTCAGCAGTTTGGCTTTCACCACATCCTGCCCAGGCCGCCAGCAGTGAAAGGGAAAAGCACGGGCTGCTTGGCTCTGCCCGCAGGCTGAGCCCCGGGGAGTCCCATGGGCTGGGGGGTGGCCAGTGCTGCCAAGGGACCAGGCCCCTGGTTTGGGAGCAGGTCATGGGACAGCTCTGTGCTTGGGGTCCTCCTTGCTGTGCCAGGGAACTCCGAGCAAGAACAGGCAGAGGAAGATGCTGAACTCTTCCTCCTTGGGCACATCCCTCTCCAGCACTTGGTCTCTCTTGGTCAGAGCCTGGCACCTGGACCAGGAATTTGCAGGGAGCAGGAACCAGCTGCTCCCTGCAATCAATGTGGGGTGCTGCTGTCTGTCCTGGAAATGCTTATTTTGGGGCTAAAAGGGGACTCACACAGCCCAGGCCATCTGAAAATCACTGCGTTTGTCACTGTTTTGCTCTCCTTCATTTTGTTTCTCTTGTTTGTTTTTCTGTAGCTGAGTTCTGCTCTCACGTCCCACCTCCCACATCTGGATCCTGGGGTGAGCAGCTGTGTCCCCACACATTTCTGGGACTGTGGGTGGCTGCTCAGAGTTTTTGAGATCTCCCTTTACCCACAACACAAAGCAGCTGGATTTCAGCAATGTTGTTGAAAACATCTTACCTGAAAAACAAGTGGCAGGCTGAAAACAAGGGTGACCTTCAGCAGCTTGCCTAGGGAAGAAGGAGATGCTGTGTTAGTGGCTGAGTGGGGGTTTCCACACGGTTCTCACTTTGACAAAGCAGTGGATCATGTTGACCATGGCATTGTGAACCCTGCAGAGCCCTCACCGCTGAGGAAACCAAACCCTGGGGAAGATGCCAGCAAGATAACCCAGGGTCATGGACGTTACTGTCAGAGCACTGGTGGAGTCTCAGGAGCCTGGCCCCTCTGGCTTCGTGGAATCATAGAACAGTTTGGGTTGGAAGGGACCTCTAAAGGTTATCAGTCCAACCCCCTGCAGTGAGCAGGGATGTCTTCAACTAGACCAGGTTGCTCAGAGCCCCGTCCAGTGAAGGCTGAGAGCTGAGGAATCTTAACTCGGGCACAGTGCACCCATTTTGATTTTATCCACTCCTTTTCCCTGCAGGCAGCCAGCAGCCTGTTCCCTTGTGTCTGAGCAGTGAGGATGCAGCTTAATCCGTGTGAAACATCCAGCTGTGGGGGCCATAAATCCAGCCCAGCTGTGCCTGTGTGGTGCCTGGGCTGTGGAGAGGAGACCTCAGCTCCCCATGGGACAGACAGAACTGGAACTGGTTGAAATTTATTGCTTGTCTCTAAATGTCAAGAGTTAGCTTCTGCTGCCTTGGGATGTGAAAATACAGGATGCTGACAGCTGGGAGGAAAAACTGAATTCAGAATTCAGGTGTGATGGCGGTGAGAGCAATCTCAGCCGAGCAGCTCTTCCTGCTGTGGTTAGCAGGGCAGGGGCCAGGGAAAGCTTTCTCCTCGCTTGTTTTACAGTTCGTACCAGCATCTACCTCAGGCAGTTGCCACTGAAAGTTGCTCAGCTGGAAGGTGGCAGCAAGAAAGCCCCGGGCTCTGCTCCGGTGTGGGCAGGAGATGTGTCCCTCCCTGAGGGGTACCTTCACCCTCCAGGCACTGGCTGGTCCCTGCAGCCCCTCCCTCCCTGTGGGTTTTCTGCCCTGGGGGCACTGGACAAGGAGATACCTTTGGCTTTCAGTTGCCTGTTCCTCCTAGAACTCTGCCTTGCTCCTTGTGGCCTGGTTGTTCATGAATGTGGCTGATTCCTGTGCTTAGTGTCTGCTGGACACAGCTCTGCTTGGTTTCTGCTTGGAGCCTGCTCTGCCAGGCTCCTGCTCATGTTGCACGGGACCAGGATGATGAACTTCCACTACAGGTAACTGTACCCACTGCACTAAGTCCCCATATGAAGTCACATGCAACAGCTTCACTAATAACAGACGTAGTTACTCCTGTACCTGTGAGTGGGGATGTTTTCTTATACATGAGGGTGATGTGTGGGTGAGAGATCCTCAACCACGTGTGAAGTCATACTGCTCATACCCAGGCCTGTGCGAGAGCCTCCCCTGAGGTCTCCTAGAAGCTCTGTCTCACCTTCTCCCCTTATTTTCATATTTTATGCTCATGCAGCTGTGTGCTCAGTTGTGTTCATCCACTCATCACCTTCTCCAAACCCTCCTGGGGGTATCTGAGAGTTCCCTAGGGAACCCTTAGTGCAGGTGACTCAGGAGTGGAGGAGAGCAAGGCTGGGACTGAGGGGTGAAGTGAAGCTCCTGGCTGTTCTGTCCAGCCAGTGGCTTTCACTCTGATCAGCCCCAGACTGCAGGAAGAGGTTTGGTGTCTGCTGTGGTTGTCTCCCCTTCAAGCTGCTGCCCTGGCTTTTGCATATGACACAAGAAATACACTAAAAGCCCCAAGGCCTGAGACCCATGAGGTGGGTTTAAGCAAGCCCAGACTGTAACTGCTCTACCTGCCTGGGATACGAGGTCCCTGACTCTGCAAACACCATAGCAGCCTTTAGTTTTCTGTTGCACCTTCTAAACAGCCTGGTTTCCCTGGGACTCCTGGAGCTGGTGCTCCTGGCCGCCTGTGGATGGGTGATAAGTACCTGTGCTCGTAGCTCAGCCCCAGCAGGCAATTACCCCTGTGGCAGCTGGATAAGAGACAGAGAAGAATCACCCTCATTACATGGAGGAAAAGCACCCACCTAAAGCAGACTCCACCAGCTCTCCATGGCTTGGTTTGCAAACTCCAGGTCCAGCCCCGACTTAACCTGACCAGTCCCAGACCCAGCCCTGGTGAGGGCTCCTTTGATCTGTTCTGATTTTTTATCACCCTGTGAAGGTCTAGAAAAACAGGACTGAGAACGTGACTCAACCAACTCCTGAAACAGTTTAGCCAATATCATTCCTTTGAAGATCATCATAGGTTTTTTTCCTCCCTCTTCTCAGTTGCTGTTTCAAGTGTCTTAAATGTCAAGTGACTTTTCAATATGAAGAAAGCCTGTGCTGTTCCTGCCCCTCTTCTGTGCCCCCACCTCAGATTACACATTTGCAAAAGCACAACCAGAGAGGCCCTGCTGCCTCCTGCTCCCTCTGCACCAGTTTGAGCACGTTTGTGTCACTGGTTTCAGTCAGACGGGACAGGACTTGCATCTCCCCAACTTGTCTTGTGGTCTGGGGCAGTGGGCAGAAGCAATTATCAGGACACAAGTCTCGTTCTGCAGTTTATCAGGCAGTTTAGGTACATTCCTTTACTTTTTCTTTCTTTTTTTCACACCTCCTGGCAGTTGGCTGCTGTGGGTATTTTCTTAAAGTTTTTAAAGTTTTGTTCCTCAAAATATTAAGGAAAAAAACCCCTCTCAAAAGTCCCTGCAACCAGTTGCACTAGAAACCTCATTTATAAAAATACACCAAAACCCCACCACAGCAAATGAGTCAGCCTGGCCCTAAAGCCCCGTGTCAGCCCCCACATCTCTCAGCCTGGAAGGTGCTTGTTTGAGGCCATCCTTGTTCCAAAGGACCTGCAAACAGGCGGAAAGGGGAATTGCTCCATGGGAATGAAGGAAGGAAGGAGTCTGTTCATGGCAGGGGATGGGAACCCCTCAGTTTTACAATCTTCCTGCACAGATTAAGCCCAAGGTGTTGGATTCATCCCTTGACACCTGTTGAGCTGTTCAGGCTCCCTCAATTGCAAAGGGAAAGAAACAGCTGTTTTTAAGCCCTGGTTCAGGTGCCCTGGGGTGGGCACCTGCGGTGGGCACCTGGGGCAGAGTTCAGGCTGTGCTGTGGCAGAAGGGTGGGTGAGTTTGGACAGTTAGATCCCTCTCAGTTTATCTGGATCTCCCTCAGCACCGGCTACTAATTGTAAGCAAGATAAGAGCAGCTGCAGGAGCAGTGAATCCCCTCAGGTATACCTGGAAAGGCCTCTGACAGTGGAAGTATTTGGTATCAGGACATCTGCCTGGAAGAGGAGAGAGACACAGCCCTGAGGGTGGTTAATCAGATCACACGAATTACCAGGGCAGCTCATGAGGGTCTGGCTGCTGCTACAGCTGAGGGATGCATGAGAGCAAAGCAGGAGCTGGGAATGCTTCAGGGAGCACTGGCAAAGCTGGGCAAACCTACTCTGGCCAAACCCTCGTGGTGAAAGAACTTTTTTTGGCCATCCAGAATTGCAAAGTGAAAGTTCCGGTCTCAGCACACGTGTAGGCAGCGAGCAACCTGCTCTCTGTATGTTATACAAGTACCAGTTTCTGGTGCCCCTTCACCAGCAGTACAGGAGGTTTTTGGGGGAAGAACCAGATATTTCTGAGAAAGTTAATCATACTTAAGTGATCTAATGACTATGGGCAGTTAACAGCCTCTTCTCCCCCCTTCCCCTCCTCACAACTGGCAGAGGAAAGACACTGTCATCTCGGGAGTGAGCAGACCCAGCGAAACCCAGTCATGCTCTTATTTCATGTGTTCACTGATCTATCACAGAAGAAAGTTAATAATTATCTGCCTCCACTCCTTTCAGGAAACTGTGAATCAAAAGACAAGATAAGCAGAGAGAAGCAAGTCAAAAATTTCCTGCTGAATGAGCCAGTCGTGTTTTAAAGAAAGCAGCACGGTGGTGCATCTTCCAGGGAAATGAAATATTCCTCTGAAATACAATAGTAGGACAAAAAACCCAAAGCAGGAACATTATCATAATCTGGTCAGGTTCTCACTAACTCTTTCTTTGCCTTGTCATGATTAACCTTTCCCCGGAGCTGAGTTCAGCTGCCCCCAGACACCAAACCCCTTGGAACAAACAGCACACAAAGTGCCTACAGGATGATGCAGAGGCCAAAAGTTTAGATGAGAAGAGTAATGTGTGGTGGGCTGGTCCAGCTGGGTGTTTGTTTGGATGCAGGGATTCCAAAATCCAGGAATTTCTTAAGCCATTGATTGCCAGAGGCTGTGAGGAGACATCCAGGAGAAAAAAAAGACTCCCTTGGCCCATTCCCTGCTCCTGTCTGGAGGGTCCTGTGGGACCTGCCCCCTCTTTTCCCTGCATCCCCCAGAGCTTCTTGCATCCCTGGAGCATCCCCAGAGCCTCCTGCATCTCCAGTGCATCCTGCTTCCCCCGGTGTTCCTGCAGATATTTTTTAATAGAAATAATTTGCAAAAGACTGGATGGACTTAGCGAAGGAACTCAGCTCTGCTTGCTCCCAGTTCCTTGATTGATTCACTGAATTAAAATGTTGCCAGGGAGAGTGTTCTCTCTTTCTCTCTCTCTTTTTTAAAATAAAGAACACAGAAGAAAAGGTGTGAATTATGCAAGATTCCATTTGCCTTGGAACAAAAGGGCCCCTTAAAATTGCCTCCCAACCTCTTTTTTTGGTGTTTATTTCTGAAATGATTTGAGGTTTTTGAGATTCTAAAAGAGAATTGTGCATTTTTTTTTCTAATAGTAAAAATGAGGAAGATGAAAGTCTTTTATACTGTTTAAATACTCTAATAGAAGTGCTCCACTCCGGTGCCACAAGGCAGGGACTGGGCATCACTAATAAAGCTGAAGACACAGCCAGAGGCTGCAGCCCAGGTACTCACCCCCATCCATGGTGTGGTTCCAGCAGGATCCAGTCACAGAGGTAGTGAGAGCATCACCCACTCCAGCGCCGCCTCCCCAGCTCCTGCCAGGGACCCTCCTTGGGGAACTCTGCTTTTATACTTCCTGCACCCTTGTGAGAAGATCACGGGCACCCTGATGTCACTGACATTTAGTAGACCCTCCTCCTCCTTCTCAGGAGTTCAGAGCTGTGCTGAGCTCTCAGGGTGCTCAGGTGCTGCCTCGGCGTGTTCCGCATACCCTGAGCTGTTACTGACACTGGGGGAAGTGAAGTGGGCTCTACTTTTGGACTGACACATGAGAAATGGTCTGTGGTGAAGGAAACAGGGGAAGGAGGCTCTTTCTTACCTCCCTTCTCCAGCAAATCCTGCTTCATCTGTGAGCCCTCAGTGCTGGAGGAAACAGAGGATCCCATCCCATCTACCAGACGTGTTTTGGGAAGGGTGTTCAGGATGAAAAGTTTCAGTGCACAGGACTGCTCATGGCCAACAGCCCTTTGCCCTTCTCCCTCGCTACACTGTCAGCAGCTCAGTGACTTCTCCCCTTTCTCTTTCTGGGTATTTTGTGCATTTTTGTCTTCCCCAAAATGCTCTGCCTTTTGTCAGTCTCACGTCTTCCCCCAAGGCAAACCAGTGGCTTTCGTTTGGTGGGTGTCAAAGAGGGCTCTGCTCTTGGAACAGACCCCTCAGATAGAGGGGTTGTTCCTCAGACAGAAACATCTCCAGCTCCTCACAAATTCACTTTCCTCCTGGGCCAGGGTCACCTAGAAGTGATACCTTTGGCATCTTGTCCTCTCTGTCTTACGCTATGTCAGTGCTGTTACTGCAGCCAGGTGGAAAAATAGGGCATCAGAGGATGGAATCCCAGCCCAAAATAAATATATCTGAAGCTGAGGATTGTTTTGAGGCTCCTGTGGATTGTCTTAAGTCCTTTATGAAGACCCAGATCCAGTTTCAGACCCTCCTTCGATGTGGTCCCAGCCCAACTGTCACTCAAAATCCTTCCCAGTTCTTCTCTCTCAGTGGACCAGTGCTGGTGTGGCTCTGAGCCCATTCTGGGGTGCTCAGGGAACAGGGTGCTGAGGTACTCAGGGGCAGGATTTTGGGGTGCTCGAGGGCAGGGTGCTGAGGCTGCAGAACTGTGACGGTTTTCCCCTGCTCACACAGGGTGACCCTCACTCGCATTGGTGCTCTCTGAGTGCGCAGCACTGACTCCTCCGCACCTCGCCTGGCACTTATCTCACTCAGCAGGTGCCGTTCACATCTCTGCAGCTATTTATTGCTCTGTTTGCCTTTGCTCACCAGGTATCCAGGCAGGTACGCTGCCTCGAGAGCTTTATCTCGTAACCACTTCCGCCAAGGAGGACCAGAGATGAAAGACTTCCCTTGGGTACCGGCAGAATACCCGGAATCAGGGGGTGTAACAGGGGCATGAAAGCTTCACACGGGGTCACAGCACTGCCTGGGGAGCCGTGGGTGTGCAGAGCGGGCATGGGCCCCTCTGGGTGCTCTTTGCTCACCCTGCTCCAGGGAGAGGCACCAGGCAGTGTCCTGGAAGATCCATCCCCAGGTCCACCCTGGCTCAAGCCAAAGACAAGAGAGGGGAGGCAGGCAGGTGGTTTGCAGTTTGTTTTCTGCACGTGGTCCCAAGATTCAACTTCAAAGTTTTGGTACATGACAAGTTCTGTGTTGTCAGAGCCCATTCAAGCAAATTGATTTTCTTAAAAAGAACAGGAATATTTAAAATAAACAATTTGCTGTCTTTGTATGACACTGAACTTTTTGTATAGTCACATTTTATACCCAGGGAGTTCTCAGAACATTTATCAAATCTTCGCTCAATTTGTTTGTGTATATTTGCAGCCTATTTCATGCCTGATTCCATCTCTTTGACACATTCCCTGAACCTGGGTGCCCCATGAGCTGCTTTTCACAAAACTGTGATCCTGTGTGAGCAAACAGACCAAATTCAGTGCCAGGCCTGAGCTGTGCCCGTGAAAGTCATTGCACTGTGCTTCTGGGACCTGTTTGTTATCCCAAAGTTAATTAACTATATAAAAAGAATCAAATTACTAGGTATTCCAGTCCCTGGGTCTCTCTGCTCCCCTCCAGTGCCCAGGAGAGTGGAAGTCAGTGATTCAAACCTGCTCCCAGGCTGCAGCGGGAGCTGGGTGGCAGCTTTCATCAATAAACCTCTCAACGAAAATGCAGCTCCTGATAAATTCCACAGGAAGTTGCTCAGAGAGATTTCAGATCAGTTCACGTTGGTTCCACTTGAACTGAAATATTGAGTTGAACTGAATTGAACTCTGTAATCTTGAATCGTCCTGACATTAAATTGCAACTCACTCAGCAATGGAATATCACAAGGAAGTTTAGCTCTGTGTTTCACATCCCTGGCTTGTGTGTAAAACTGGAATTCCTGTGGGATGTCCCAACACAGTCTCACAGACATCCTGAAGTGGGAAAGATCCCAGAGCTCCAGGAGAGGATTCCCAGCCAGCACTCACAGGCTGGGGGAGCTTGGAAATCAGAACACAGGGCTTTGCCTAGGGAGGTGGAATTCAGTCTGAGAGAAGCACAACACGGGATGTTCTTATATCCTGAATTCAAAATATTTTGGTATTTTCCACCAGTTTTGCTTTAGGTGATTTGAGATGGAAGCACTGGCTCCGTCCCCATGTTCCGCCCTTTGGCTGAAGTGAGCCATGGGAAGGTTTGTCCCTGTGGCTGGAGGAAGCCAGGGGTGCCCAGACAGAAGCGTTGGTGAGCTCAGGGTGGACCTTTCCCAGCTGCACTTCCCAGTCACATTCTTGCAATGACGTCAAGGAGAGACCCTGATGTCCGTCCTGCTGCTCCCTCTGCCTGGCAGCGCCAACCCCAGGTGCCCGGGTTCTCCCAGCTCTGGCCTTGCTCCTGCCCAGACCCCCCTTCTGACGTCTGGGGACATCCAGGGAGGTTTGTGGTGGAAGTTATAGGGTCGCTCCATGGGGGTGTTGACGTTGTTGTTCCTCAGGCAAAAATAAAATAGCAGAAGTGAAATAGTGAGTAAATTCCTGACCTTAAGAGTGGCACTGAGCTGGTATTCCTCACCCAGCAGAGTTCTTTGAGCGAGTGTAGGGGACGCCCTGAAAAACATCTCATGATTGTGATCTCACCACCAGGTTATTAACAGATCCTTATCCTCTGGAGGGAGGAAGCAATCTGTGCAGTGCCAGGCTCTGATTAGGATGCATAGCTGCCCATGGTGGTCAGCCACAGTGGAGAAGGGCACACCCAGTGTCACTGGAAATTCACTTGCTTTGTGCCCACATCATGTCCCAGGTGATGGCCTGGCTCTCCAGTTCTTTTTGAGAGAAAAAAAAAAAGATTTGCCAAATTGGCATCTGCCTTGCACTAAACAGTTGTGCATCAGCAAGAATTTCTTCATGGGCAGGGTGGTCAGGCATTGGAAAAGGCTGCCCAGGGAGGTGGTGGAGTCCCCGTCCCTGGAGGTGTTCGAGGAACAACTGGACTTGGCACTCAGTGCTCTGGGCTGGTTGATAAGGTGGGGGTCGGTCACAGGTTGGACTTGGTGACCTTGGAGGTCTTTTCCAACCTAAATGGCTCTATGATTCTATTCCATGAAAGCAGCTCCCTCATCCTACAGCCCAGGAACTGAGATGTGAGGAGGGAAACAGATCTGGAGGCGCCAGTGGGGAGGGGTCAGGCTGTCAGGGACAGCGACACTCCCCGTTCCAACCCCAGGGTGAGATGGGCAATCCGGGTGATTGGCCACTGACCACATGCACTGCTGGTCCCTCTGTCCCTCAGGGCAGGGCTGGGCATCTTCCCATGGGATGTGCTCCCCCTTGTCTGCCCACACTGCCTGGGCTGTACATGGAGGGGCTGTGATGGACAAACAGATCCTTTCTGGCCTGAACATGAAGGAGACAGTGGTCACCTCAGAATGATGGGTAGGAAAGGAGAGGTGATTAAAAATGGGAAGAAAAGCTCCTGGGATGTTAAAGAAACTGTGCCAGAGGGGGCTTATGAGGACCAGTTGCGTCTAGAGATGGTTTGAACCTTCCCACCCAGGTGGGCAAACTGCTGGGCAATTCCCACAGGATATCAAACACTAATAAGCAGGGAATCATTGAGAGACATAACAAGATATGGTTTAGGGAGATAAAGGGATATTGATTAAGGAGATAAAGCATTATGACCCATAAAAATAATTGAGAGCTGAAGTGTCCCTGACCATCCAGCAAACATCCTTCCTGTGAGCTGTGTTACCTTGTTCAAAAGGGGGAAGGTTTAACACCAATCTGCTGCTGTCTTTGGATGAAAACTGGATATAGAAACTGGAAGTAATCCCATCAGTGGTTGCTCCAAGAAGAGCTCATCCAGCCCTCTCTGTTACAGATCTAGCATTTCTCATCCCTGGGATTAAAAAATTGTAATAAACCCATGATAATGTGATTTTTCACTCCATTTCTGTTGTTACTGTCACTCTTTCTGGTTTGGCTTTCCCCACCCTGAAACTGGTGCCAGAACTAAAATGGCTTTTTCTTGACTTTTTAACAGAATCGGGTGATAAAACCAAATTGAAACTGGTTGTTGACAGAAATTACTGACTTCTGGAGTCACAAGTGAAGCCTTATGTGGTGATTTACAACAAAATAAGACACCAGCCCGATAGGCGAAAAACCACTTCAAAAAACCCCTTGAAGACTGTGGAAAAAGAAATGTCAAAGTGCAAGAAGGGAACTGAGAGCACAAACAGCAAGACAGACCTAAAGCAGGACCTGAAGTGGGATTCGAGTGCCTGATCCCACTTGGTCGTCAGATCCCGCTGGGAGAGGTTTGCCAGTCACTGTCAGTAACACTCTGCATACACAGGGGGAGATTTCAAACCCAGGATCCGAGCCCTGGATTCAAAGTCTTGAGCAGGTGTTGCAGCTCCTGGAAGGCACGAACAGTCTTGGCTGCAACAGTCCAGCATGGAACTGAACTTGCTGGGTGCCTGCCTGGGACAGCACATGGAATTCCAGCCCCTCTGACTGCCTGACATGATTGAACCCCCGGTTCCGCAGCGCAGCACTCGCAGTTCATATCCAGGTGCCCGGGGAGCTCAAAGCTGCGAGTGACCTGTGAGCATCTCACCCTGGTTAGGCAAACTGGTACAAATGCCTTACACTGTGAGTTGGTACCACTGCATCTCACTCTGAGCAGCTCAGGGTGGGGGAAGCTGAATTCACAGCCGGGAGTTGTGTCGTTTGAAGCCCTAAACAGTCACACAGAACACGAGCGGCCACAACTGCTGCTGCTGCCGGCTGGCGCTGACGATCCCGTACAAGAAAAGCACTGCTCACGTTTACAGCTAAAGGTGGGGCTGTGTGTCCTTCTCAGGGCAGGTTGATGGGGACTCCTGGTGGCAGAGCCTGCTCCAGCTCACTCAGCTCTGCCAGCACATAACCTGCACCGATTACATCTCCAGTCGGCCATGAGGGGTGTTTTTCCCCAGTATTCCAGCACTTGGGACTGCTGGGAACACTTGTCGGTTAAGGGGATAACAGGAGGTCACCCAGGAGCAAGGACAGTGCTGTTTTGGTGGCGGTGGCAGCATGGTGGGGGGGGTTTGGATTGGTGGCTCATCAAACATGCTTTGAGTAGCTTTTGATAAATTGAGGAAACAAATCCAAAATAGTTTAAAAAAAAACCCCCAAACTGAACAGTAAGGCCTGCCTGGCTGGAGGTTCAGGGCAAAACCTGGGGGAAGAAAAGAAGAAATCAACTATCCCTGGCTTCTTGGGACATGTCAGGCACAGAGGCTGCACTTGGAGCTGGTGGGAAATGGAAAAGCACATCCTGGAATAGAGGAGGAACCTCGGCAAAGGCCTGAGAAGAGCGAGGGTCTGACCCTGCTCCCTGTGTGCTGCCCACCCACACCTCCCCTTCTCAGGACCCTCCTTGCCTCCAGTTTATCACCACACAAGTGTGGCTGTGGGCTCCCCCATCAGGGGCTCTGGACCTGCTCCCCCAAACCTCCTGAGGTCCTGCTCCCCTGGCTCCTGCCCTGAGCTGTGTTGCTGCAGCACAAGGCTCTGAACAGGCTCTGGTTCCCTGACACACGAGCTGCCCCAGCCACCCCTCTGGGCCAGTGTTCACGTTTGCTTTGATATTTTATTCCTGTAAAGCTCCTTTAATCTGTTTTATTTCTTTCTGTCACCAGCATAATCCTCTCTGTGAGCAGTGTCTGCAGCTCATTTGGCTCCAGGCAGAGCAACTTGGCAAGACTTGTCCAGGTGATAAACAGGTGATTTTTTACCTTTTTTTTAAAAAAACCCCTTGTTTGTTTCTTCGTAAGTCTTCTTTTCTTCTCTGAAAGTTCAGCTGCTGCACAAACATGAGGCTTTTGTCTTTCTGGGAAGCCAAGCTCAGTCCTGTATATAGGTGAGGGGTTTGGAAGGGATTTGGGTGCACGAAGCTCTCCAAGGCCCAGGCTCTGGGTTCACTTTGCCTGGTGAATCATTTCTGAACAACCTCACAAGCTGCCTGGTTCTTATTCTAACATCTAAATCCCTTTCAAAACTTACCCTTTGGGCCTGCTTTGTACCCGTTACTCTGTACCAGCTTTGTAGGTTGGAAGGTTTTTGGGGTGATAAAATCTAATAATTACATTAATGCAAAAAAAAACCCCCAACAAACCCCCAAACCAACAAAAAACTTTAAGATCAGTTCTTTTTTTAACCCAGGCTTCTTAATAACTTTTGCTGAGTGTGCTTTTTTGTGGTGAGATAAAAGCGTATTTTTGACAATGACCCGACACAGATGAGAACCTTCGCCTGCAGAGCAAACCAGCAGCAGCACCACGGTGATGTCAGAGGTCACAATGCTCAAGTCAGACTCGAAAACCCCTGGTTTTTCATGAAGAGAAAAACAAACCAAAGAAAACAACTCCCTCGCACGATGCAAGGCTTGGATTTGCCTCTTTGCTTCAGTCCCCTGGGGGCATGAGGGACTGCCAGCTCTCTGCACCCCAGATCTCCAGCCTGCACCCACCACCTGCCAAACAGGGCACCCAGGAAACAGAGCAGCTCCAGTGAGACCAGCAGCAAAGCATGAGGGCTCTTCCTCGTGGGAGAAAGGGTTCCTGGCCCTGCTGGGGACATGCAGGTGGGCACGGGGTCCATCAAGAACATCCCCCTGAGGACCTGTAGGAACAGGGGCATGGGGCCCATCAGGAGCTCCAGGTTGCTCTGAGGAAGGACTGCTACCGGAGCCAGGTTTCTCCTGAGGCCAGTCCCTCTCCTGTGCTGGGTCCCTGATGCTCCTGTCCCTTGTGGGCACCTCTGCCAGGCACCACGGGGCTGGTCAGTGCTCCAATGCTGCCCACAGGCATTCGTTCAAGTTCTCATGTGCTTGGACAAGTTCTTTCACCCATGAAGACGACACCTACTCCCTCAGGTACACACCCTGAGCTGCACACACCTGTCTTTGCCAATAATTAGTTATTTACATACACCTTGAGAATCTGGAGCAGATGAAAAGCACCCCCAGCCTACAGAACCCAGGGCTGCTGCACATAAAAGCTGTTGCACAACAAGGGCTTGCAGCACCTCAGGTGTGGAGCCTCACCTGGGCCCCATGGGGTTGGGGGAGGGAGGGGGGGCTCCAGTCCAGCCAGCAGTAAGGAATCAAATCCTGTGTGTTTATTTTCCTCTGACTTGAGGTGGAGAACAGCTGATGAAAGCTCTGAACCAAACACTGGCATTACCTTAAAAGACAAGAACAGACCACTGTGAGTTTAAAAAAAACCAAACATGTTGGATTTTATTATTTTTAGACCATTAAAAAAAAAAAGGGTTTAAAAAACACCATCTGATAGACCCACTGCTCTGCAAAACCACATTGGTTCAATGAAACATCATGTGTTCTCTCAGTTGTAAAGCCAAGAAGCGGCCCGTGGCTGTTGATGCAATTCAGTGTATTTTTTTTTAGGGTTTTTGCTTATATAGGGCAAATTGTGGCCTTTTCAGTACATTCGTAGAGTCCCCAGAGGTTCTGAAAGCTCATGACAAGCAAAACTACTATTTTTTACCATTTGTGCCATATCAGTGACTGTCTGCTCAGAGAACATGTGGGTGTTTAAATGCTCTCCTGCTCTGTTCTGTGCCAGGTCTCTGGCTGAGGCCACATCAGGGTCTCTTGGTAGCAAATAAAGGAGTTAATTGGTAAAGAAAAGCAAAGGCTTGTTGAACAGAATCCTGCACCACAGAAAAAAATCCCTCAAGATGTGTCATTTCCTGCAAGACTACACTGAGCCCTTTGGAACTGGATCTCCTGACATGCCACACACAGAGCACGACCAAGTTTCCATCACTGTAGAGCAGCTACTCTAGAAAAACAAGTTACACCAAAAACCCCTAATCCTCAGACTTTCAGCCTCACTCTGGAGCTGCTCCTGAGGACTGAGAGCTTTCTTTAAAAGCACAGACTGGGGCAGCTGCAGCAGAACTTGCCAATGCTGGCATGGAGCACAGCAGTGGTGGGACACAGGGGACTTCTGGGGTTGCTAGATAAGGAGAGGTTCCAGGTGACACCCTGGGCAGGCATCAGGTCTTTGCTCCATACTAAGATCAGCTTTTAACACCTCAGCCTCTCCAGAAATCCAGTGCCACTGCCAGGAGCAGGTCCCTCGTGCAGCCAGGCCAGGACTGCAGCACAGGCGAGACACCTGCACCTCACTGCTGCCACAGAGGGGCAGGAAGGGCCTTTGGGGGAAACTGCCACTGTGTCCATGGCACCAGAAGAAAGGGAGAAGGCCTGATTTCTCATTAGAAACCAAAAGCAGTGGTGTCTTTCTGTGGAAGAATTCCAAGTGATATAAGCACCTCTCCACACTCTTAAGAGCAGAGTTTAGACACATGAGGTTCCTTTTCTGCCTGCTGCAGGACACCCTGTGCCTCTACAGGCCCCTTCACATTGCTACGCTGATAACCTGACATGTCATTAAGCCCTGGTATCCTTTGGGAATGAGCAACAGAGACAGGGAAGGTACAACAGCCGCGGAGCACGTTCTGAAATCAAACAGTACTTCATTACTGAGACACAGGAACTGAGTCAGTGATTATTCTTTCTTCTCGCCCTCCTCGGCGATGGGGTCCGCGGGTGGCTCCTCCACAGTCGCGCTGTTGCTCTCCGAGCCGGTGTTGCTGTCGCTGGTTCCCTCCTCGGCCGTGCTGTCCACCCCTTCCTGCCCGCTCTCCTTGTCCTCTGGGGTGGAGGTTCCTTCTTCACCGTTCTGCTGGTTCTCTGTGCTCTCTTCCGGGTGAGGCTCTTCTGGAATAACGTATTTCTCAGTGTCATTTACATGCCAGTATTTATTTAGATTGTGCAATTAGGATTTAGGAAGAAATGGAAGCTGTAATAAATCCGAGTATTCCATAGCAGTTACTTCTGTCACTTAGAACGTGCAGGGACAGGCACAGCTCAGGGATCTCTCAGTGCTGAGGATGCATGTGGTCTTGCCACAGCATCCTGATGTCAGCCACAGCTGCCTGCCCTCAGAATTCCAGCCGTAAGAAAGCCATGTGACTTATTAAAGCAGAAGCACTGGAATTCAAACTCCTTGAGCCCTCTTTCCTAACACTCCTGCTGTTGCAGCAGCAACACACTGAGACTCCTGAATCCAGCAGCATTTCTTACTGCCACTGTCCAGAGCAAAAAGCAGCTGGAAAATCTGCCTGACAGCAGCATAGGAAGTAGTGCTGTTGCATCATCCTGGCTGGACACTGACTGAGACAAGGAAACACTCAGTTAACCAGAGTCTAACTTTGGGTTTAGAATTTTTTTCCCCTGGGTACATCACACACAAAGCATGACATGAGGCTCTGTGGGATCTTATCCTCTCCTCTTTTAAAAATGAGTAATTTAATGAGAAAAAAGCAAATGCCTGTGTTCACCAAGACGCAGTGAACAGTTCTCCTCAGAGACACTTTAATACTGATCCTTGGAGGATTCTACAGCAGATGTTCATATGCAGTTACCTGTCTCCATTGGAGTGCTCTCCTCTTCCTTCTTCTCCTCCCCCTTGCTGGCTGCCTGCTCCTCCTCAGCTGCCAGGCTGTTCTGACTGCGCTCAGCCTGCTCAGCTGCTTCCTTTTCCCTTTCCTCCTGTCTCTTGCGAGCCTGCTCCTCAGCTTGAGCAATTTCAGCTGCAATTTTCTCCATATCCACTTCCACCTTCAAACTGCACAACTAGCAATTAAAAACAAAACAAAACAAAGGAAAGCTCTTTAGCTCTTTTACTACTTCAATTACCCTGAGAAATAAACCATCAGTAAACCCCAATGATGAATTCATTATTTCTACACGCAGCACAGTCCCTTTGAGTTTACAAAGTTTATATTGAAAGTAACTAGGGAGGGAGATACAGGCATATTACAAAAAAAAAAGGGGAGAGGGAATAAACAAACAACCTAAAACTTGTTATTTGAATGCAGCTAAGGAGAGCAGTGCACTCCACAGTGGCTTCAGGCCACCTTTCTCCAGCTGCTCTGAGTGAATTCACCCAGCCCAGCTTGGAGGCACTCCAATGTCCCCACTAAAGGTCACTGAAGGAGTAGGAAATCATCCTGTGCTTTGTACCACCCACACCAGGGCACTACCCCAGCAGCTGGGCAATTGCTCAAAACTGAACAGAGAACTGAAGCACTTGTACCACTGTGGAACCAGCAGCTTCCTCAGAGTAAGGGAGAAAAATGAGTTGTACCCTTTTAAGCTCATTGTTGAAAGATTCTGTGCTTTCCAAAAACTTCCTCTTCTTTTCCTGGTGACGCTCCTCAATTTGCAGCAGCTCAGCTTCAAGTTTACGCTGGAAGTGAAACAAACAGCAAGAACTTCACTGTGCAGTCACCTAAGAACTGGGCAAAAATACAGCTACGCATACAAATTTTTATATGGGTTTATTTTTAAATATTGGTCTAATATGTAAACATCCTTCTGCCTGCCTCTGACACCCACTAGCTCAGAAGTTCATACTGAAAAGTAGGAACAGTAAATGGGTCTGTGCAGCAGTTCAAGCATATTGTAAATGAAACACTGTGTACCTGAGGTGAAGCTGCCAGCATGAAATTTGCACATTTTCTTTCCTATTCTGCGTCCCCCAGGTCTATATATACATATCCCACAGGTCTGTATATACACAGCTTGCAGGTATAGACACACCCTCCACATCAGTTAACACAGAAAGACCACAATTCACAGGAAAGAAGGACAACCACCCCCTCCACCCTCCAAATCTTCTGTAATTAAAAAAACCCCAACAAATCTCTACCTAATTCTGGTCTCACTTCACCCACACACACATTGACCATGCTCAAAGGGTTCTTTTGGTAACATGAGTGTTTGGAAGACACAGGCATGCGCTCAAAGCTGGGTGAAACATGCAGGTGTGACTTCACCGTATGTTTTGTATGACTTTAACTTTCAGTGAAAAATGTTAGAATAGGGACAATTTACTGCAAAAAGCAGAATCATTACAAACAAGATGAGTGGTCAGGTACCCGAAATCACAACCCTATCAGTACTATTAACCAGGAGACTTACACTGCATACAGAGGGTTGTGTGTAATAATGAAGAATACGGAACTAACACTTAGGAATCCCAAAGAACAAAACAGAGTTTAACATGATCCTCCGGAACAAAACTGCATAGAAGGTGAAGTCTCACGTTCTGCAGCTCCCAAGAAATCCCAGGGATTAGCTCTTGGACCACACAGAACATTGACACCGAGCAAGAACAGTCACGTAGGTGGATCAAATGATCCGAGACTTGGAGTCCAGCCCAACATCACCGCATTTTAGCTGTATCTTCATCCTTTCTCTTTACCTGATGAACCATTAAAGACTGAACCTGGCGTTTCAGGACTTGCATTCTGGCTGTGGTGACCACGGAGCGGACGTCGGGCACCACGCTCTCGCTCAGGATCTCGCTGATGAGCCGGTGGTTCCTCTGGAATCGAGCTGTGGCCGTATGCTTCATGGAGAACCCATCGTCATAATCTGGAACAGGAGTTTAAGGGGTAACTGCTTTGATTCCACAAAATGAGTGCCAAGTCTAACGACACCGTACCCACATTACCACTCGCTAAAAACAAAATATGAACCCTAACACCAGTAGCTGTCATGTCACAAAGTTCACAGTAACACACACAGAGCATCAGAGAATCAGAAAAGGAGACAAAGTGTGGGCAGGGCAGCATTTACCTAGCACAGCTCTAATGGCTGATTTCACAAGCATTTCCCACAGCTGAAACTGGGACTGACCTAGTTATTTACTCTATTGCTTTCCACATTTCCACAGTAAGAGGGACTATTAATACACCAAATAAAAGACCAATTCCTGATTAATCATGTTTCCAGAACAAAATGCCAGCAGGATAGTGACTCCTCTATAAATAACCTTTGTAGCACAGATCAAAAACACTTACTTTTTTGAAACACTGAGGACTGAAAGCATGAAGCAGTGAGGCATGTTTACTCATCACTGAAAATTCATAGGCATGTATTAAGAGTATTCGATTATTTATTAGTAAGTGCATTTCTCTAAAGAGAAACCAGTTAAGCGACAAGTATGAATTATCTCCCAGAACAACGCCACGTAGAAAAGTCCAGAAGTCTAATTTGTTTTACATTAAGTATTCCTACTGGAGATGACTATATCAGCTATTCACAGAAATCTTAACAACCTGAACACCATGCCAGCAGATACTACTGAAGAAGAGAACTAGTTAAATGGAAGTTTCTTTATTTCAAATTGTTATATTCAGTTTCTCATTGGGGTATCTGAATAAACAAAGCAAAAAAGAGGTAACAGCTGGTTCTGCCCGAGTCTACTTGGCTTAGGTAGCACAGAACAGAATCTCAAGTCCCCAGGTTCCAACTATTCCAACATGAAATGTATTTACATAAATGTTGCAATTACCTCACACGGGGGAAAGTGCCGTTTGCCATGAGCTTTATCTCAAGGGTGTGCTTTGACAAGGGGGAAGGAAAAAAAAGGGTGTAACTGAGTACATTTTTCACCCTCAGGTTTCAACAAGTATTTGGTAATGAATTTAAAAGCAGCCATGAGGTGTGTGAGGCTGACTTTTCCCACTGGGTGGGGTGCATTTCCTTGCAGTCAAATAAACTTTCAGAATTTTCTCATCAACTTGTCAGCAGCAAGGGCACCTCACTCCCTAAACAATCTCAAATGACAGTTGTTGAACACATTCAAAGTTCAGGTGCTCTTAATTACACCAGAACTCTGCCTGTCAGATTTATGTGCTTCTGGTAATAAAGCACAACATTCCATCCAAGATGGATTAAATCAGGCATCTAAGCCTTTTCTAAAGCATGTGCTAAAGCCATTAAGGAGCTGTAAGCAGACTGATTTGGTTTGAACTATTAAACATTACTTCACACTTAATTAAGAAGGGTTGGAATAACTTTTGCCACGGGTGCCACCTTACTTTTGGGAACAAAGTCAGCTGTATGGAATAAAATGTGATAATGCAAATTGGCATTAAAGCACCAAAGCAGAAACGAAGCCACGGGAAGTGCTGCGGAAGATGCACACGGGTGGTTTTCTGTATCTCCATGGCCGGTCCTGCCATGAGAGCGTCCCACTGGGAGTGCACACACGCTCCTTACCATCGGGATCCTCCGCGGGCTGGATGCTCATGTAGGGCTCCCCCTTCTCCATGCGCGACTGCCGCTGCCGGCTCTCCTCTTCCAGCGCTGCCTCGGCGCGGCTCTTGGCGTTGATGTAGGCCAGGTAGGCAGGGGAGTTGTGGTAGGCCTTCATGGACTCGTTGTACTCAATCTGAAAGGTGACCAACACGGTTTGATTGCACCACTGGGTGATTCCCACCTTGCCACAACTGCGCTGTGTAACTCACAGTGCGGTTACACAGACAAAGCTGCTCTGAATTGTCTGGCTGAGAGACAAATGACCAGATTCTCTCAGTCTTTCTTTTTTACAAATTTGAGCTTCTTCTACAGTCGTTCGTGTTTTAAAAACACAGCTGGTCTTTTAGGTCCTTTTCAGTTTTACTACCCGGAAGTCTTATGATAGCTTTGTTTTCTGAGATTTCAAATTCCAACACCTCAGAACATTTATGCTTAAGTTCTGGTAAGATGAAATTAGCAACACAAAATATTCTCAGTAATTCTCTGGAGCTCTAACTAAATCTGTGATTCTGATTTCTTCTCTTTCCTTATGCCAGGATGTCATGAACCACTTTCCAAAACCACTTAAGACTTGTCCATTCTTTGACGCATCCCTGCACTGGGATGGCACAGAAAGCTGCAGCCAGGCTCCTGTCTCCTCCTGGCAGCAGGACAGCAGCACTATTTTCACATTCTTTGAAATACCTCTTCCCTTTGATTTGCTTTCTTTAATCTCACTTTTAAGATTTTGTACAGTGATTTGAGATATTTCCAATGAAAAACAGATATAATCTATGATACTGTTAAAGGTACCTAAAACTCTTGTTTATGATCAGGACCAGAATCCTTCTGCCTTGGCACTGCGCAAATAGAAACCAGCTGGCCCCTGCCCCAAGGAGCTTACAATCTAAACATCATTACCAAGGTAAAAATAGAATTCCTGGATTTTTTTTTCTCAGCTAAGAGCACCCAGTTTTGCAGTACTTCTCTACTGCCTTGGAATAAAACCAGCTGAGATTTGACCAGGTATCCACAGCCTCAGGTGCCTGCCAGGTGTAAGCACAACACATCAGCTGGACAATTCTCCCTTCGTACCTGAGAATCACAAGAACAGTCTCGTACAGGTGCTCAACACTTACCAACCTAGACACGAGGTAGCTGTCATCTCTTGTCATTAAGATCAGTAAAACCAAAACAAAAGCACAAGAAAACCCTACAAGTGGTAGCATTTTCTATTAAGAAACAAAACACTAATGCCACAGCGTGGAGTTCCACCAGGAAAACCAAACCCCACGTGACTGGAAGTCTCTTAGGAACACGTTCATGACAACAGCAGTAGTTGCAGAGCACTAGTTTTGAAAGAGGATTTTGGTGTTGAGACAATCTTTTCAATACTGATGTTGTACAATCAAATCCATTCATTAAACAGTTAAAAATGACATTCAATATTAAATACTTCATTTTGAATTAGGTCTAAAAACTGACCAGTCACAGTTGATGCACAGTTATTTAAAAAATCTAAGAGACGTGTCAGGACAAACTTCCATTTAAGTTACATACAGGGCTCTCGTGAATGCCTCAAACACCCCTGCATGGGGAAGATGAATTTTTCTTCTCAGACCAGTTCCTAGAAGAATCAGCTGTAATAAACATCCCAGATTTCTTCCATTTACCTTTTCAGCTTCATATTCATTCAAATACTCTTGCTTCTCTTCATCAGTGAGATCTCGCCACATTCCTCCAATAATCTTGCCAATTTCCCATAACTTCAAATCAGGATTGGACGCCTTCACTTGGTCCCAGACCTTAACAGAAACAGCTGGAGCTTTACTAATGATATCTAAATACTTCCAAATTAAACATTTTATATTGTCATCTCAGTGTTCTTTCTGGAATCACCATGAAAAACAGGATAAAGTTAGGAATGAGTCTGGCTAAACTATCTGGATTATTTTCTGGGGCAGGAAGTCAGTAGGAAGCCAGCTACTGAACCAGGCAATTGCTGAGTGGCTTTGGTCTCATGGGAATATTGCCTTTAACCCTCTCAATGCTCTTCTTAAATGCACATCGCTGCATCTCGGGGAAAAAATGCTACTGAGTAAACACATCCAGCAGTAGATTATGACAAAGAGACTGAGCTTTTCAGATCAGAATGTAACATTTCACAATATTTCAGTCTTGCTGATCAATCTGAGTTCCAACAAGTTCTGACTCCACCAAAAAGGTTTCTAACTTTATAGGGAAAAAAAAAGGAGAGCTGCCAGTGTAATTTCTTGCTGCGCCACTTGACTTTTTTTTTTTTTTTGTGTGTGTGTTGATGTTTTTTGGCCTAAGACAGACATGCTGGTAAAGATACTTTACCAGAAGTGGAAGAAATTCCTTCTGGCTCACCTGCTTCAGCCAGGCTGCCATGCCCTCCCCATGCCCCATCAGATTCCAGACTCCACAAGAGTCTCTCTCCTACTTTCTGTCAAACAGTTCACAGAATAGCGAAGCGAACGTTGCCACGGGCTAGGGTGGTGAAGGAGAACATGCAAAGTCCACTCATTGCTACTCTTCAGTCCAGCTACAGCACTGCACCAAGCCCAGAAAACGCAAGGAATACTTCCTTTATATAAAAAAGTTCTGTCAGTAAGTCACAGGAACTTCTGAATGTGGCGGGGGGGATCCTTGTCAGCAGACAGTGGTAGGAATTAGCATTTTAGCAATTTTCCCCCCAGAAATTGGCAACTGTGTGACCAGACTACTTCTGCCTTTGTTCTGCAGGGCAGACTCTGTACTTTACATCCCCTTAAGAGAGCGCAGGCTGTTAGGAGTCAACGTTTAGAAGCTGAAACTAAGATCATAGCAATTAATTGTTAGCACAAATGAACACTGACTTTATTACTGATGGACACTGTAATACCCACCTTCCGGCTGTACCTCATGTAGGGCATCAGGGGCTTGTCTGGGGGTTTGGGGGGCTTTGGAATGGTAATACCAGAGGAAGCCTATAAAAGAACCGGATAAATCCATTTGTTAATGGGGTTGCTGGACAGCTTCTACACACACTAGTTTTGGAAAACACTCATTCTTGTGCATTCACACACCCCCACCAAGAGAAGCAAGCAGTATCACCAAAAAAATTACCCAGTCTGTAAGTGAACAAGCACTAGCTAGAGCTGGTCCCTCACAGGAATAATTTCCAATGTAAGTTTGTCCTTTTCTCTGTAAGTTTACAGAGCAGTAACTGGATAAATCCTCCAAAGAGCTCCATGTTCTTAAAACTGAACTACACAGCTTAGGAACTGACATGGAAATACCAATCCCAGCTGGTTGTTTTTTCTCACTTCTGATGACTAATTTATCTGTTTTGACAAATTTAATGTGGCTACTGTACAGGTGAAAAAAGATATGAAGAAAGTTTAAAAACATCAGGCTAGAGACACTATCAAGTAATTTTAGCAATTATTTGTCAGCAAAATCTGTCAGTGGTAATTTGGAGCCAATTAACAAGACTCTTTATGAAAAGAAAACAACCCTATGCAGCTAAAAGATAAATGTCTGCTCTACTTGTAGCCAAGCTGTAATGAATTGTCCCAGTTAAGCCTGGAATATGCTCCTGTGCTCTGTCTTCCTTTGGCTTTATGCTGCCAGACACAGTGCTGGCACCACACAAAAGACCACTGAGCTTTAATGCTGCTGCCTCCCCTCACGTCCCCTCAATCCACAGAGCACCTGACAGGGTTTGCTCCTAAAACAGTGCAATGACATCACAGCCCCTGTCAACTGCAGGGTCTGAAGCCCTCCACTCTTCCAGCACTTCCACATGCCAGGAGTTCTATTAAGTGGGAGTATTTACATGAAAATATAAAGCAGGTTCAAGATCTTTCAGGGCCGTGGCCTGTAGATCAATAGTTGGGTGTAGCTCAGAAGGCTCATGTTAAATACTCAGTTTTCCTCCTGATAGTTTTTTGTTTGCTGAATTTATGGAGCTCTATGAACAATGCATACAGAACTGTGTATAAATAATGTGCATGAGGTATATGCATTACCAAAATGTATACATAAATACACATACAGATGGGTTGGAAAAACATTAACGGAAACTGTTTAATGCTTTTAAATTAAGAGGGGTTTAAAGACACCATCCATATACTGGGATATGCATGGCAGACCAGGCTGTGTATGCTTGTGACATAGAGAAACAATGGAAGTTCTCAGACAAAACCTGAGTTAGCCTTGTATAAGGAAAGTATCCATTCGGACAGTCAATTCCAGCTTGTAGAGGAAGGTCCTTTCTGTAAATGCTTTAAGAAATTGTATGAACTTCATATATGAAGTTTGAAAGAAGGTTTCTATGAGAGGCATAAAGAGTTCATTTCTTTAAAAGCACCATGTATGTGGTCCTTGAGAAATCTTTGTATCACCTTCCAAACTGATCAGATGTTTTGAGGTACAAAGTTTTACAGGGAAAAACCTTAAAGTTGTGAGATATTCAAGAAAATATCAGAGATTTACTCTATTTCTGTTGTGTTATGAAAGTGCTACATTTCCACTGTCTATTTTTGTTTCCTAACTGCACACAATGCTCAAGACTTGATTCATGTTTGAAAGAAGCTGTCACCTACCTCATCACTTGTCTCTGTTTACTCCAAGAAAAATGAATGTAACATCCATTTCCCACACACTGACACATATACGAGCTGAAAGGATTCTGTTTTATTATCATCATCACACTTTTGTTGAAAAAATAATGACTGAACTTGGACTGTGCAGTTATTACCAGACTAAGACTGGAAAGAAAAATAAAGGCCTGTACCTCTCACATGGCTCAACAGGATGATACAATGACTATCAATGATTTCCAGTTTGCAAAATGTTCTTCCGTATTTTTGTGCCAATCAACCTCAGCAAAAAGAGCAGTTCCCTCCCTCCAAGAATTCATACCCAGCTACAGAACTTTTTCCTACGCATGCAGTGGGTGGTCACTGAAGACCACAGTCTGTCTTTCTGGACGTCTGCAGCATATACCATCACCAGTTTTCCTTGATGAGTAAAAGCCCATTTTCCTGCAAAAGGTTTCAGAGTGAAGGGGAAGGGGGGGAGGGTGAGGAGTAAGAATCAGAAGCTGTTTTTTGTTTTTTTTTTCTATAAAGAAGTGGCAGCAGCCAAGACTCTGAAGAACCTAACCCTAAAGCCATTTCTGGTCAGTTCCTGCTGTTTGCCGGAGGATGTAATAGTTGATTCTCCTACCGTGACCCGGCTGTTGGTGCCCGGGTTCCCTCCCAGCCTGTAGTTGTTGTAGGCCAGATGGCTGTATGGATTGTATCCCACAAACCCTGGGGTGCTGGGCATTTGCTGATGGAAACAAATGAGACAAAAACACGAATGAGAAATGAGCTCAAACGAGGAAAACACAGAAATGAAAATGAACTGCAATATGGCATGCAAAAGCAACCAGAATTCAAACAAGCAATGAGGTGTAGCAGTTGGTGTCTTCCCAACACACACAATTTACTCCATTATAAACCTAGTAAGGAAACAGGACTTTTAAGTAAATGTGTCACTACAAACTTCTGTCTGAAACTGGTGACTTTATTTCTATTAAATGTGTAACTCATTTAAACAAGTATTCTATAAATTCAGCTCACGGCTAATAAAGCTTTCCAACACAAGCCACCAAGGAATTCAGAAGACTCTTGTCCCCAAAGGGTGAAAGTTACAGGGCAACACAGCACCCAGTGGTGGGGTAGAAACCCCCAGTACCCACATTCATTACACCAATGAAAATCCCTGCCTGCTTTTCTTCCCAGAATTCTGCCTTCCCAACAAATGGGGCCGGGGGAGTAAATCTCTCAAAGTACCATTTGTGCTCCACTGCCAGTGGCTGTACACAATTCCCAGAGACATCCCTCTGTTATAAGGCAGGCTATAGACTGACAGAGCTGAGGGACTCTACATCTGCAGTAAGTTAGAAACTTTGAACTAGTTTGAACAGATCACCAATTCCAAGACAATTCAGAAGTTAATCAATACATCTTCATTCATGAAAGTGGACTAATTTGTTCTCACCTCAGTCACGCAGAAAAAATATCTTGTTTCTTTACATTCCCTTTTCACTCATCTATGGACACTCAAGTTTCACCAGGTTCCTTGTATTCTCTTCCTCAAATAAATTTCTTTTTTTTCCCATTATCACCCCTTTCCCAATCGGATTTTGTTGGAAAAATAGATCAGCTATTTAATGGTAACTGTGATTAAGTCCTGACTGGTGGTTCTATGATTCCAGTAGGATTTACAAGAGCCTGGAGTGTTTCTGGACATTTTAAGTGTCATTCCCACAGTGTCCCACTCTCCAGCAGCCCTAATAAACATTCCAAGAGTCTTTCACAGGGATTCGCTGACTGGACCTGTTCCAGTTATAAAAATTTGACAAGTAAGTTCAGGACTCTAAGAACCGAAGTATGACACATACAAACACTGAACAGAAGTGCCCTAGGAGCTGACTACAGTAACTGTGAAGGTTTCAGGTCAATGCAGACACACTGCAGAAGTTTATTTCTAAACATACAAGTGCTTAACATACTTTAACAGTCAGTCTTCAATACAGATTTTATTCCCAAGCTTTTTAACTCAGTCACAGCAGCTGATGTGCTTATCTGTATGCGGGGGCTCATGACATACACATTCATTACTTCATATGACACTGTTTTACTACAGTTTTTCGTATTACCATAACAACAGGTTTTGAATATGTTGAACTACACCTCTTCAATAAAACCAGGTGATAATTGTAATCTCCGTCTGCTTAATTCTTTATTTCTGCAAGACAGGATTTAAATGTTACCAGGGAACTACCTTGCATCACATGGAAAATTTTTATTTCATCTACATTACTGCAGTTATGAGAGTTACTGGGATTTTGTTGACTGCAGCACCTGGAACTGGCTGTGGAAGAACAAGCAAGGTTATTTGGCTACTTCGTGACTTGAGTTAACAGAGCATAGACCATCACGTGAAGGACTCTATAAAACATAATACAAAATAAAAGATGCTTGTAAGACGGGCAATGCACGTCACTGGTTGCAGTTCTGACATGTGCTTCATGGATCCTCCTGAAGGACTGTACCACCATCAACATAAACCATTAAACATCTGTATCCATGCTACATCCCAAAGGAATCACATGTGTATGCACAGCTCTCGATGCAGGAATCCAGTGGTCAGAGTGGATCCATCATGTTCCTTCTAACACTGCCACAGATCTATTTCGCTGTGTGCAAAATGAAAACTCTGAGCAAACTATGCAAATCAAGTTTTATTTATGTAAATTTATTGTATTTATGCATTCTATAATTTTCAAGCTTTTTCCTATAAAGTATGGCACAATAAATTCGAAGGATCACATTCCTAACTCCCATTCTGCAGAGATCAGAGACATACTACTGGGTAACAGTTTTCCAATTTACTTTGGTAAAAAAAATTCACTATAGCATCTTTGCTCATTCTTCTGTACAAAGGATTTGTCCTGAAATCCAAACTATTCAGAAACGTGACCAAAGAGGTGCATTTGCTTTCAAACAGTTCCCTGCCCGCAGCACACTGGTACTGCAGCACCTTTGTACATCCAGGAATGTCACTGGACAGGATTCAAAGCTCCTGTTCATGTTTTCCTCAGTGTCAAGCCACACCACTTTACTAGAAAGCAGAGTATTTCCCATGGCCTAGACTCCAAAATACCAGTGATTTCGAGGAATGCAAGACTGGCATCAGAAGTGTTTCATTATTGTGACCCAATATAACAGGATATTTCATAATCCTACATTCTACGGAAAAGCAGCTCAGTACAACAGGAATGTAGAAAAACGCACTGTGTACCCATGATTTGGGCACAGGCTGAGTAGGACTTTTTACAATCAAATATATCAGTTGCTTCTTAACTATTCCAGTACTGGTGCAACCCACTGTGAGTCATTTGAGACAAGTGGCTGCTCACAGAAAATTCAGTGTTTGTGAGATCCCAGCCTTAAAGGCAAAAGAAATTTATTCAGCTTCTCTTTCCCAAACTTCTCAAAAAAGAATGATAACAATTTAAATAATTCATATCACATTAATTAGTATTGTGCTTCCCATACAGGAAGGTGATGCAACTCCATAATTATTTTTCTGGGAGGTTACTAAAGGCTCTGTGTTAATGAGAAAAATCACTATACTTACGGTTGCAGGAGCTGGGGTGGGAGGTGGGGCATAGGATGGCCTTTCTGTTAAGATAGAAATGTAAGCACATTTTTTTTTCTTGAAAATCAGAATGAATTCTTAAGGCATCTGCTGTGGCCAATATTTTTAAAGGAATTTACAAACCCAAACAAATTCTATTCTGAAAGACTTTGCGTTTTGCCACTGAAGAGCAAAAAGCAACACAAGAGAAAGAAAAGAAAGCAAAATTGAAGCCCCGCATTGCTCTAGTCCCAGCCTTTTATTCAAGCAGAAGACTAGAAAATATGAAATCCATTTATATTCACACCAATTACATGGAGGGAAAGCATAAATGCAGTCAAACAGGATTTAGAAACTGTGATATCTGGATTTCCTACGAGAACAATATGCCAGGAATCAGCCACAGCAGGATTTAAAGCCAAGAGTTGTCACTGCACTTCCTACAATTCCTTTTAATGCCAGGAATAATGGCATTATCTCACAAACAGGTTCTGCGGAAACAGATCTTTAAAACATCAAGTTAAAGCAAGAAAAATCTTCAAAAAAAACTTACTTGACATTTTGATAGTCAAATTTTCAGCCACCTGACATTATATTTGTACTTCTGCAAGACAAAAGAAGATCATGCTAGTAAGTGTTGTGCCTTTGCACGCCCCCCCCCAGATCTTTGAAGCTTCAATTGTTATCAATACCAGTGATTATCAAAGTTTGTCAATTTTGGAATACAGACAAAAGAATTTTCAGAAACCAAGGTGTTATCTCTTTGAAAAACGAATGGACTTTCCAAGGAATCTGGCCTTAAATAGCTGTGCAAGAGCACACAGGTTTAGGTCACTTTCATTCTGAAGGATCTAACTAAATATATTTTGCTCCTTACGGAATAAAAAGAACATACCCCATTATTTCACGCTGTTTCAGAAATCTGGTATTAATACATAAATGACCAAATGATGTGTCTCCTTTATAGGGCACATACAACAATCACCGAGCCCGGCAGCTACGGCCTCACAGGCAATGCTTAACCTTTTAGCACCGAACCCAGGAGTACGTCAAATAGCGCTGCAACAAAGTGGTTTTTTTGGCCTTTCTCTTCAAATAACGCCACGGCTGCAACCTCCTTTAGAATGGCTACCAACGACGTGCTCCGGGCTCGCAGCTCCGGGAGATCGAGCGGAGCCTGAGCGGGCCCAAGGCGGCCACCCGGGATTCCCTCGGGCCCGGCACTCCCTGCCCGGGCCCGAGGGCCCTCCCAAGCCTCGCAGCACTCGCGGTGCGGGACAGGGGCCGTCCCGAGCCCCCCGGTCAGACCCGCCGGACCCCTCGGACTCACCCTCTCGGCGCGGCCGCGCTCCCTTTGTTCCCACGGGCCGGGGCGGCGGCGACGGCGGCTGCGCACTCCGCTCCGCACTTTCGACACGCCGCCCCCGGCCCGCCAGGAACTCCCTACTCACGATGGGGGAGCCTGTTCAGCTGCCCCGTGCTCCACCGAGGGGCCAGGGCCGTCCCCGCGCCCTCCGGGACGGCGGCGACCCCCGGGGCCGTGGCGAATCTGCGGGATGCAACCGGAGCGCCGCGCGAGTGGCGACCCCGCCCGCCATTACCGGCACGGAGGCGCCGCCTCGGCGGGCGCGGGGTGTTATCAGGGCTCCCGAGGCGCCCGAGACCCGCAGTGCCCAGCACCGTGCTCGTCCCCTTCCCCCGCGCCGGGCACGCCGGTCACGGTGCCCCGAGTGGTGGCTGCCGGTGGCGAATCTGCAGCGCAGAACGGGCGCGGAGGGGGGCCTGCGGACGCCTCGTGCCCACTGCGCTTTAGCGCCCCTTCCCCCTCACGAGCAGCGCGCGGCCCCTGAGGGGACTTTGGCGCCTTTTTCCCCTCACGGGCAGCGCGCGGGCCCTGAGGGGACTTTGGCGCCTTTTTCCCCTCACGGGGCAGCGCGCGGCACCTGAGGCGCTCCGGCTCCCGGGTTGCCGTGAGGCGATGGGATAACGCTGCGGGGTCGTGTCCGAGCCCGAATAATATCCCAGTAAGGCAGCGATGGAATCAGGTGAACCGTCCGTCAGTGCCAGGGGATCCTGGTCTGTGCGCAGTGTGGTGCCGAAATGGCGGTTTGGGATTGCAGCGCTTCCAGAGGCGGTTGAGCGGAGCAGGACGAGCTCTGAGGGCAGCGGGAAGTTGCCGGTGTGTGGGAGAAGGCCAGAGCAAGGGGATGGCGTTAGGGACGGCAGCGAGATGGACCCCGGGTAATAAATATTATAATATATGATAATTGTCAACTCTATCAGCCTGACAACTCAAAAACACTCTGCTGCTGAATCACACAGGATTATAAATTACCCAGTAGTCTGGGAGCAGTGGAATTGTCCACAATTCCTTGCAGAAATCAGCAAAGGTATCACACACAGGTAAAACCCTCCCAAGTATCAAACAAGGTGAACCGTGTGGCTCTGAGGGTGTGAGGAGGATGAAGAGTTCCAGACCTCAGCATTCAGGTTTAAGAGCCTTTTACAATGAAAATCATCAAAGTGACTAAATTAAATATGAAAACTTCGGCAGTGAAACTTGAAAGATTGATGTTGAACATTTGACATTGAAATGCTCTCACATGGCCAATAAGATACATTTCTAGACATTCACGAGGGAGAATTTGGGTGGATCTGAAGGAAAGCCAAGGGGGATGGTACCTGCCTAACCCAAAAGGATGGTAGAAAGTGAAAAGATAAAAACTAACTGCACATAGTTGCTGCAAGTTGGGCCCATTTTTCTTGATGCCTACAGTTCCACTGGCCCTGTTTGTTTTCATGCTTAAATAAACTTATTTTAATGGACAAATAAAGAGACAAGAACTCTGCCCTCATCTGCTTAGACTCTGCTGTCTGTGCCCACAATGGACATTTGTTGACATGCAGCAGAATAATCTGTGACTTCAATTTTATATTAAAGCAAGAGCTGAAAAGATTCCTCGGCCAGCAAAAATATGTCACACTAGCTTACCAGCTTCACTGGGCAGGAAAAGGTAAGAAAAGGTGAGAAAATACTTATAAGAGGTGAAAAATAACTTGTTTTTCCCCCTGCTTTTGACCAGGTTTCCCCCTAGTTTCATACATTTACATCTAGTTTATTAGTAACATGGTTTTGTTGATAGTGTAAACTGCATTTAATGTTAAATTGAAAATAGAAATTTTGAAATATTTATTAATTATTATAAATTTAACTTTAATTTTAAAATTTGAATTATTTAAAATGTATGTATTTTAAAAATTGAATTATTTATTATGATGTTCATATACTTTTACTGAAACTCCCATTCCATAGTAATAGTTCTAAATCATTATATGTTTTCAAAGCCACCAATGTATTCCCTATTTTTATTACCCCTTTTTTTTTACTGTGCTCTTTGCCTCAATTCCATCTTGTGATAGTGAAAGGCTTTGCCAGCGTACACTTCTTAATATCCTATACAATATATTAGTAGTTTTACTGATTTAATGGAATTGTTTATACTGCACTGTGCTCACCAGCGGGGATGTAAAAGCTTATTCTTACCCAACTGTTTTAATTACCAGCAGTTTCATAAGCTCTGGAATGAGGACAGACATTCATTGGGAAGTAGGTTGAGACAATGAAACTCGTTTTTACATCAGCCGTTTGCAGGTGCTGGTTGGCAGAGGCTCAGCTGGTCTGGATTTAATTAGCAGCACAGAAATGAAGAAGTCTCTGCCACAGTATTAAGCTTCAGTGTTAAATTTTTTTTTAAATTCAGCTTTAAAGTGACCTAAAAATGAGAGTGAGGTGTTATTATTTTGATGCCCACGTGGAGTTCACACTTGACACTTGTGGAAGTTCATTAGTTTGTGAACAAAAGAGAGTTCTTTACATTTGAAGAGATAGAATATTTGCATAATGCAAAAATAGATACTTATTGAAAGAGGTGAAAACTTAGTTGAAACCAGAATGCCCACTTGAACCAGAATGCCCACTTGAACCAGGCCTAGAGTAGCAGAAGCTACTGAAGTCAGTGTCATGAAGTCACACATGAAGAAAATAGCCAGGGTGACTGGATTTACCAGGAAAAAAGAGTAAGTTTTGTAGCAGGAGGACACTCACATGTTATGGTAAAGATTCTGAGGGAATTCATGTCCTTCTAATTGCAGAGAAGATACTGGAAAACACTTTTTACATGCTACAGATTTTCCTATCTGCAATTTTTATTTTGCATTTCTCTTTTACTCCTTTCCTTTTAAGGAGAAGACATTGACACACAAAATATGCATGGACAAACTCCATTTTAATACTTGTTTTTTATTGTAGTACTATCATTTACTTTGGTAAATTCGTATCCCTGTTTGGAGTGCCTTAAAGCAATTAAAATTTAGTTTAAATTCAAGTATTGTAAAATGTACAGAGTCTAAGCACAAAAAAAAGCTGCATAGTGAAAATACTGGAGCAGGCTGATACATTCAGGATGCCAAGTACTCAAGTGGTAACATCAGCTCATGATTCAGGTTAAGGATAATTAGCGAGTTTGATATAGTACAGACAGGACGGGGCAATATTGATGCATTGTTCTTACCATGAATGAAGGATAGAAGCATAAATTTACTCTGAAAGAATCTGTAGTATCAGTTTTGTACACATGCCATAAGTAATAAGGCAGATACTGTCACTGAAATCAATCCTTTACATGCTGCTATAACCCAGCAAGTCCTGTGCGTAGGTTTTCCAGACTTTGAGCCCCAGCAATCGCAGTGTTCCAGTGGGACCTGTGACATCCACCCTCTTCAGAATCCTTACAAACAATCATTCTTGTCTTCGTACAGTCTTGCTTGAGACTTTGTTTGAAATTTGTCCCATAAGGTTTTAAAGAAGGATGGGTGTTCCTCTGTGTACCGGTGCAGAGTTGTCTGCTGGGACCTTATGATGGTTTGTGTTTACCCACAGCTACTTTGGGTAGGAGTGGGGGGGTACTTAAGGGGTCTGGTTGAATTGTACTTTGAATTTCTAGCCCTTATTTTGCCCAGTTAATTTGAAGTAGTAACAGTTGTACCGTGGTGTAATAGTGACTTGTCACATGTAGTAGATCAAGAGCATCACTTACCTGTAGTGTTTGTCATAAGAGGAATTTGTTGAAGATATTTTAATGCACGTTGTTATAATAAAAAGAATTAATGGAATACCAGCATTCACATGGTTGTTTGACTCCTCCCATTTGAACAATTAGAGGGTAATTTAATTTGCCTTGGCTAAGAGATTTGTAGTACAGGTGTGTGTGGACACGTAACAGAATGCTTGATTTTTCAGGGGAAATTACTGCTTCAAAATCAGGGGAACAATATGGCTAAAATGTTACTGGATTGTAACAACACTTTTAAAATGGGTGTATAAGGGTGTAGAGGAAAGGAATTTTTGCTCAGCTGTTGCCTGAAAAAAAGGAATTTAAAAATACTAGCCACTTTTAAAAGAAAACTCTTTGTTAATAGTTCATGTATTTTAAGAGTATTTTTGTATGTAATTTTTGCTGTTAGAAAGTATTATTTTAAAATATATTTCTAGAAGTATGACAGTTGTGATATAAATTATTGCAAGGATTCACCAGTCATTATATGAATGGAATATTGAATAATTAAGAGAAGCAAATGCACATTTCTCATTTTCAGAAAGAGAAAACAAGTTCTCTTTTACAAAGGCAGAATATGTCAAACTATAAAGTTCTAGTTTAATTTTTGTAATATTTGGTGAAATTCTACAAAACAACAACAATGAGAAAATGAAAGGGCTGCACCCAGAGTATAAAACCAGTAGAAGTCGAGTTTCTTGGAATCTGAACCCCCTTGCTCTTCACCCTTTCTTTTAAAGGACTTGTATGGTTTTATTGTATTGATCCAAGTGCTTGGTAAGATGTTGTGGTTGTAGCAGACAGCAGCCGTGGGAGGCCATCTACAGTTTATTTCCAAAGCCCATTGTAGGTGTACTTTGAGGGAATTGGTTGAGGTTAAGGTTTGAGGGATGGGATGCTGCAGGATCTCCTCATCACCAGCCTGACTTCAATGTCAGGGAGGGTTTTCTTTTTCGTGTGCAAACACCCTTCCTCTGTGGCTGCCAGGTGGAGATCAAAACGCAAGGAAACAGACTTTTTCCTTAAGCGAGGGTTGTCCTTAAAGAAAGAACCTTCCCATTCCTTTATGACTTCATCCACTTTTTCTGTCCTGAAACAATAAAGCAAATGTATTTATGATTTTTTAGGCTATATTAGTTATCTATCTTCAGGATTGCTTTTAAAACAGAGAGAGAAATGGCATCATAAAATGTTGAGTTATTTTATATGGTACTGAGATATCAGAGGTTTCCTTTTTTTTTACCGTTTCATCCTCCAGAGAAGCTAAATAAAGGGTGAGGGTTCATTATGTTCTTGTTTTTGTACTTTTAGGTAGACATGGATACAAAACCACTGCTCCAAACACATTAGGCAGTTTGTTTCCAAGGAGAAGGTTTGGAATCCGAGCTCAAAAATTTTGCAAGAAACCTCAGTACTTGTAGTGGGCAGGACAGAATTCCTGCATCTGAAAACCTTTAGAATAGGGAGGAGAAAATCTAGTTTAGACTGAAACCTCAGAATGTGGAGCTATATTACATTAAAAAGAAAAAACGGCAGAGGTAAAACAGGGAGAATTGAAAAGCCAGTTGATCCAGGAACATTGAGGCACCCAAATGCTGTTGATTCAATTCTTTACGTGTGTGTCAGAATTCAGAACGGAAAGTCAGGCTCTGAGGCCTCACTCAGCTGAGTAAACTGCACCCGGCAGAGTAGCCCCATGCAGATCTGAGTGACTGTGCGATGAACGAAGCTCATGCCCAAAAATAAACTTCAGCTATGGGGTGTGTCTGGTGGGCTTTATGATGGCATTAATTTCTTCAGCAGCTGATTATGGTTCTGTGTTAGGAATGGCCCACTACAGTGTGTTTAAAGGTAACATTAAATTAGTCTACAAAAAAGCCTAAAGAACAGCAGAAAAAAAAAAAATAAATTAGGCAATCTAACACTATTAAAGTAATTTCAGGTGAATAACACATCCTAACAGACTTTCACATGCCTACTTGGGAGCCAGGCTCTCCCTCCCCTGTTTGGGGAAACGTAGGAGTTTCCAAGGAGCAAGTTGGAGCAGCTGAGCCTGAATTTATGTGCATAAATATGCCCCAGAGGGACTTCCCAAATGTGGTCTGGGCTCTTTGCTTTCAGCCTTAGCGAGATGAATTATTCATAGTTTCATTCTTAACAGAAATAGAAATTACAAATCAGAAGCACCAGCATGGTATTGTTTGCTTATGAAGCCAATGCTAATGAAAAGAACTTTTAAATGTAATGTATTGTTAAATACTGTCATTCAGTACACCTTCAGGAGCTCTCACTGTGGTTCTGAAGCTCTTGGGCTATGTGGGCACAATCTAACAGATACCAAATAACGGAAAATTCAAAGCTACTGAAATGTAACCTCCACCCTTTACTTCCAATTGCTATTTTGTGAAATTCCTGTTTATCTTACTGTACAGTGCCATGAGCTTCAGCACTTTCCTTCATGATATTTCCATCTAGGATCGCCTGTTTTGTCATCAGTTCCACCTTCTTCGGTTTGTGCTTCTTTACACCCTCTGTAAAAGAATATGCAGGTATAGACTGAGCATGCAGAAGGGCAAGGGCAGTACACAGGACCTGGAGGTATTTCCCACATATTGGAAAAGGTCCTTTTTTGATATCCAGGCATTTGTCAGTAGTTGTGAACAGTTAGGGCCAAAATCCCTTGAGGAGAAAGTGTCTGAAACTCACCTGAAGGCAGCATAAAGGTGATCTTGCTAGTGCTGGGCTTTTTGTCGTCCTTCTGGACAGGTATTGAGCAACGGAACCTGTAAAAATAAAAATTATTAAAGGCATCTAATAATATTGAATTACTTTAATTCCAAACTTGTCATATGAACAGCTGTGAAAAATTTAAAAATGTGAGAATCACGAGAAGTTCTGTTTGATCGTGGTAACTATTTGTTGGGATTTCTCATTCTGAGCCCAGAAGAAGTTACTGACAATACCTGTGCAATTTCCTGCAGTGATCTGTCCTGGTCTGAGGCATGGACTCCCTGCCCAGCACTTCACGTGCATGGACCGGCCTTGTATGCCTGGTCCTGAGGGGCGCAGTGACCTGCAGTGCCTCGAGTGAGGCTGCAGTGACTGTGCCGCTCTCTGCAATGTGTGTGAGACACTGAGTGCCAGAAACTCTGCAGTCAGTGAAGCTACCTTACAATGAAACCTTTTCTAAGGTTTTATACTGTAATTTTTTAATGATTAGTTCATGTATTTACAATTCTGATTATTTGAGACCTTCAGAAATGGAAGACAAATTTGAGATCTTTTTCTCTAGGCAGCGAGTACCTGCTCTCTTCTTGCTCCAGCAGACTGCGATATGTCGCTATCTCCTCTTCCAGCTTCATCCTTGTGTTCAGGAGAATTTCATGCTCTCGAAGCTGTTTCTCAATTCCCCTTCTCACTTCCAATAATTCTTTCTCCAAGCATTCAATCTCACCTTCCAAATTTTGTAGCTGCATGTGGTACTGCTGCTCCGTGGCACGCAACGAACGTTCCAAACCCTTTTCCTGTGACATTTAAGTCATATTTTAAATATGGAAAGTTTGTGTGTAAAAATGTTACACACATACATGGTTTCATTAACAAACTGTATATTTTTACATCAGTTCTTTTAAAATTATTCTCTAAGAACAGGAGTAAAGATTTCAAGGTAATACTTTGGCTGAGAAATTTTCCAGTAAAATCTGGTAATTTAAGACGAGATGAAAGTGGAGCCATGTCTTGCACAGCAATTCACTACCTCGAGTTTACAAATCTCTGATTTTACAGTT
The DNA here is from genome assembly GCA_013397775.1 of Eulacestoma nigropectus. NCBI lineage: Eukaryota > Metazoa > Chordata > Aves > Passeriformes > Eulacestoma > Eulacestoma nigropectus. Next base: position 47,068 of record VZTE01001679.1, read on the forward strand.
AGACAATGTCCAGCTCAGTGCTGTATGAAGTGTCTGTGTGCTCTTGGAGCTTTTCTATACTGCTGAATTGAGCAAACTGCTGACATTTTATCACAAATGAACTGATGAATTTGGTCCACACAGTAAAAAAAATCATAAACGTGCTGTGAATTGGTAAGGCAGAATAACCAGGAGCTTGGTGGAGGAGTATCATGCAAATGTATGTTTGGGAGGTGTGAAAATGGGACACCACGTGTGTCTGGAGTGGCAGATCCTGCACCAGAACATGTGCTGGGTCAGTGTCTGTAAGCGAGGGCTCTGTGAGGAGCTGGAGCCCCCCAAAGCTGTGTTCCTGTGATGGATTTCAGCTGTATGGTGGCTGTGACTGTCACAGAAATTGACTATGGGATAGTTTACATCAAGGACAAGACTTCTTTTATCCATGAGATTTCAAGTTTCATTTCTGACTCTTACCACAGCATGGAGAGACTCAATTTCGATCTGCATGTGGTGCCACTGCCGTCGGGCTTCGCACAGTTCTGCTCTGGCTGCCTTTAGTGCTTCTGCATCTTTGTCCATTCTTTTACTTGTACCTTCTTCTAACTACAGGGGACATATGAAAGATAACAATATTAAAAATATTCAAATAGTGATAATAAACCAGCACATAAAAATATCTAGTGGTAATTTTTGTTAGAGTTGTATAAACGTGTATAAGCTCACAGTGAGGAGTTAATATCTTCTGTACCATGTAGAGGGAAAGCCCTTATCCCACTGTGTTTGATGGGAAGTGGTTGGCCACATCTCTATCCCTGGCACTTTTGTCTTAGAGGTATTCTCATACAAATTACCCAATTGTGCTGAGACTTTACTCACCTCTGGAGCAAATGGGCTTAGAGGAGGTGCAGATGGTTCAAGCTTCCAAGTTTGAATAATGCGCTTTGATTTGAATGTATTTTTGATTTCAGTTTTTTTTTTTTTCCTTTTATCCTATTAAAAATAGGTTTTAAAAACCAATCCTGGTCACGTATAGGGTCGTTTTAGATATAGACTTATCTTTGATTTCAATAATATGTTCCTGCATGTAACTTCCAGAATTATTGTTTGGCTTATGGAAGTTATTTTTCTTTTTGATTCTGAGTTTCCCTGCAAGTGGTGAAGATGCCATAAGCCCTTGAAACAGCACCTGCTCTTTTGCATGTTTTACTGCTTTATGCAGGTTCTTATGATGACATCAACTCTAAGAAAAGAATCTCTTTAAGCCAGGCTTTATGAATTAAGGAAAATAAGGGTTTTGTTCCCCTGTGCATACCGACCTATTGCAACTTTACCAGGCCATCATTTTTGTGAAGAATCTAGATTTGGCTCATCCACAAGTGAACCCTCAGTGTTCTTTGCTTCTCCTTTTTTTGCCTGGGGAAATTGCAAAATTTGTCTGACAAACCAATGTGCATTGGCTGCTTTGTGCCAACACAAAGATAAACTTGGCTTCCCTGATGGGTGTGCAGCTGCCGTGTGTCTGGCACTGCTGGTGGATCAGCCAGGCTGCAGCAGCGTCTGGCCTGTCCTTAAAACAAACCTCTGGGGTTCCTCCAATACCTGAGTACAAGGTGACAGAATACCTGATTTCCCCCTTCATTTCTTTACATTTGATGGCTCAAAATTGTTTTGCCATTTGATTTCAGTTGGGTTTAGAGCTGTTTGTATGTAAATCCCTAACAGCAGCATTGTGTGTTGGTAACATTTAATCAAACTCTATGAGAGAACAACTGATATTTGCTGAGGAGCAGAACATAGTTTTTACTGTGAGTAATAGAAAATAGTTCCTTCAAAGGTACAGTTTTCTTTACTAGAGGGCTAAAAATGGCAAAGATTGCTGTATATAGAAGGATTCTCTTCAGGATTCTTTTTTCCTCTGAGGTAACTACATGGAGCTAGAGGTTACCGTGTTACAGCCTATGTCATCATCCCTTAAATCCCAGCAATAGCCCGGCTGCAGGGACAGAAGAGCATCCTGATGAATTACACAGTATTCGTTCAGCGTGAATCCATACCCTTAACAAAATCTATTTCCGATTCTTCTAGTTCACATCTTACTGCGGTAAAATCCACATCCCTTCCCCGAAAATCTGCTGCATTGAAAGGAATTACTGTACCTCATAGAGGCTGCGGGAGGAACTGTACGGCCAGGGAATGGCTCCGTACTCTGCAAGATGTGTGGCTGTGAGGAGGCATTACCTGCGTCCTTGCTGAGCTGACGGTCTTTATCTGATTTCGGGTGATGAGCGATTCATACTTTGCCCTGATCTCTCGGCGGAGCCGAGCCGGCTCCATCCTCCTCCTCCTCCTCCTCCTCCTCCCATCCTCCCCGGCTCCCGGCTCCGCTGCCGGCGGCGCGGAGCTGCGGCCGCGGGGCCGTTAAAGCGGCAGCGGCCCATTTCGGGAAGTGCGGGGGGCTCAGAGCCTGTCAGCCCGTCCTGGCAGCAGGTTAATGCAGCAAAGGATAGCACTAAAATAACTATTCCTAAATTATGTGCCGAAGTTTTTGTCACACTGTAACTGTGGGGTTTTATAACCTCGGAAATGTGAAGGTAAGAGAGAAAAAGCGAAGGATAAAGTTGCAGCTGCCCAGCATGAAGTGCGCTGGCAGGAGGACATGGAAAGGCAGAGCCTCCCAGCAGCATACCTGGATTGCTGGCAGTGCCGCTGGCAGGTGCCTCCACCATTGTTAGGGATGTCACAGAATTTCCACCCCTGAAGGTGTTTGAGACTGAGTGAGATGAAGCCTTGGGTGTCTGACCTGACCCAGTGTTGAGGACTGTCCCATTTTGGAAATGAGCTGAGCTCCTGGGCATCCTCTCACCCAACACTGCGATGGGTTTATGGGCAGAAACACACAAGGAGGGAGAGGAACCAGCACTACAGGTGGTGAATAGTGCTGGTGCAACTTGTGGTAAGGGCTTTGGCCCCTCTTCTGTAGAAGATTCACATTCTGGTGAATGTACGCTTCAGACACATCACTGCTGTCAGAAAAGAGGGTCTGAGTTGTCTCTGACTATGTTTCAGTACCTATGCCAGGTGTTGGTGTGCTCAATACTTAGCCCCATGCAGTGGGGGGCGGTTCTTACCCCTTTCCTGACAGCTCCCAGGCAGGTCCAGCACAGGTTGTCTGCTGTGCTGTGATTCTTCATTTCCTGGCTCACTGAAGCCCTGCGTGATCCCAATGGTCTTGTCTGCTAAGAACAGCTCTTACCTATTTCATTTTGCCTCTTGCTTATTCATTTTTTTTCAGTAGTGCACAATATCAGATATGCAGTAAAAAAAATTCTTATTTCAATAAAAATTTAAAATTACCAAAGAGAGAAATGCATTTTAGGGTCTAAATGAGAATATACATCAATGAAATGATAAAAAAGGCAGAAAAGTTTTACAAGACATGCATCTTTTTAGAAGTCAAAGTATTGTACCACTTAGAAGTCTCCTGGTGTGAAAAGGCTTCTCTGTTCTTGGCTGTGTCTGCTGGCACATGTGAAAGGATCCTGTGTTTGGATTTTATTTTGCTTAGCTGACTGTCTTCCAGTTGACCTGGACTGAGATGGAAAGGTTTTGTTGTCCACTCTCTTTTCTACAAGTGTCTCAATTATCCTTGTTCCATGCAGTTCTAAACCCAAAATATTGGCAGTGTTTGTCATTGATGGGATGAGAACAGTTACATAAGAAAACCATTAGGAATCCATCAGACAAACACAAGGTATTGCACTTGGGATGGTATAAACTAATGCTTTCTTTTTTTATCTTTTTTTTTAGGTGTAAAGGGAACACCTGGCTATGAGATCCCTGAAGGCTAAAGGTAGGTAGGTATAAGCAATTGCGTCTTTCCGAGGATTTATGGAATTTTGAATTCTAGCTGCTTTCAAAGTTCATATTTCATTGCTGGCTCATCACACAGCTGGAGGGGGTCATGGAGAATGAAGGGACATTAATACCTTAAAGCTTGCTGAGTCCTTTTTATTAGTGATGAAAACTGGAAAATGAGGTTAGAACAGCAAAATTATTTTATCTATTGATTACTAAAGAATATAAAAAGGCAAATCTGATTAAATGTGTGCTTCATATTTCTGGTTATTGAACAGAGATTTGATGATATTTTTAAGGAACACCATGGAAATCATACAGGTAATGCTGATAGAGTGAAGCAGGAAATTTATTGCATGTCTGCAAGGAAAGAAGGTGCCGAGTTTGTCTTATCTAAAAGATTCTTAGTACAAAGCCAAACGTTTTATCACTTCATACAAAAGAATAAAATTATTTATCCATGTTGGCTTGGAGCAAATGGATCCTTTGCCACATCAGATTGTGCCTCATATCTTCTCTTCAACTTCCTTAACGTGGGATGCAACAACTTTTCCATCTACCACTTCTTCGACAATTGTCTTGATCTTTCTAGTTTTGGTTGGATCTAAATGTCATGAACAAAACAAAAAATATTTATCAATGTGTTAAAAATGATAAACCAAAGCAGCACATGACCAAGTACCCCCTTTTCCTTTCAAATTGGCTTCTGATTATAATAAGCTCTATGATGTAGTTAAACAGGATAACATGTATTATTTGATTTACAAGAATGAACTTTAGAAACAAAATTTTATTCAATCAAGTTCTACCTACCCTGAGAAGAATCTAGTGATTGTGTTTGAGATTTGGACCCTGTCAGGGATGAGCTTTCAAATGTAACTGCCTGTCCAGCGCCCCTAAAAGGGAATGAGAGACATGTACTATTGCAGGATGTTCGATAGGATCGGGGTAAATTCCCTTTTCGTGGTGACATTGATAGATTATTTTAAATACTGAGTAGAATGGCTCACTCTCCTCAGTCACAGTGATATTTCAGATCACTGTATGTGCCTCACTGTCGTTTGGAGAATGTTCCACTTATTTTCCATCTTTTTTTCCTGGAAAGGATTTTGCTACAGAAAATAAACCCAAGGAGATATTTTGTGTCAATCAGTTCCTTACACAAACTCGCCATCCAGCAGGCGCCGGTAGGTTTCAATCTCCATTTCCAGACGAGTCTTGATGTCTAGTAGCTGTTGGTACTCCGCGTTCTGGCGCTCCATGTCAGCCCTGACCTGGAAAAGCTGGGACTCCAGGTTCCCGATCTGCATTTGGATTTGTGACAGCTGAGCGCAGTAACCACCTTCTGTTTCTGCTAAAGTGTCTTCCAGGGATTTTTTCTGTGTAAGGATATTAAATAATCTCTGGTTAAGGGAAAAAACCTCTTTACAAAAACAAAACCAACTGAAATATTTTAAGGGAGTGAGTACAGCTGCATTACTTAGAAGGTTTTATTTTCTTTTTGAAAACACCAGTTTGAAAACTGTCCTTTGTTGCTCCCCTAAATGCGATGTAAAAACTCATCTTCTTTGTGACATGCTCTCTGCAATCCAGTTAGATATATTACTGCTATTTAGGAACTAAAAGAATATAGGATTTAATTGGAAATAAATGCAAATCCTCAATCCTATGGAATAGGATAAGGTCTAAAAAGTCTTTTGAAGTTGCTGCATAGGCGCTGAGCAGTCAGCAGCTTCCCTAGAACTTACCATGGCAAGCTGAGACTGCAGCTCTATTTCCAAGCTCTGGAGGGTCCTTTTTAGATCGGTGATCTCGCTCTTTCCCGACTGGAGCTGCTCAGTATTGGTGGAGATTTCCCTCTTCAGCTCCCCGCTCTGAAATGACAAAGAAGAATGGGGTGTAATTTTGCTCTTCCAAGTATTGAACTCATTTTCCCATGCATTTTCCTGAGTTTGCTCTCTCTGGTTGTTACTTTTTCATTGAACCACGCCTCGGCCTCTTTACGGTTTTGCTCAGCAATGACTTCGTACTGTCCCCTCATGTCATTCAGAAGCTTGGTCAGGTCAGTCCCTGGAGCAGCGTCCATTTCCACGCTGACTTGGCCAAATTCACTGCTTTGGATGCCCTGAAGCTCCTGGAGAGATTGAAAAGAAAGAGAAGGTTCTGTTAACAAAAGGCAAAATAGTTCTACCAAAATATATGTAAAGAAACATATCTGATATAAATTTTGTTTCAACAAGGATCTGTGGCTTGTTTCTCACACTCTTTCACTTAGAAAACTCAAAAAATAACAGCAAACAAAACCAATAATGAAACCCAGGAACTTCCACTAGCTTAAAAAAGGGAGTAATTTGATGTTTCACAATTTCATGTGTCTTTTTATGAATTCACAAAGGAAAAAAATAACCTCTTCATGATTCTTCTTGAGATAAGCAAGTTCTTCATTCAGGCTTTCAATCTGCATCTCCAGATCTGCCCTGGTCATGGTCAGCTCATCCAGGACTCTGCGCAGACCATTGATGTCGGCCTCCACACTCTGCCGAAGAGCCACTTCATTCTCATATCTGTGCATAAAGGGATTAAATATTATTTTTTACATGTCCAATGAGGTCAAATGCAAACTATTGATGTATTTTATTTTAGTTTTAATATGAAAACTTAATACACAAAATTATTATAATATTGTTTAGTAATTATATTACAAGTATTCTACAAGGAAAGAGATTTTTAATACAAAAGAATTTTTTCCTTAAGATATTAGTAAGAGTTTTTGTAGCATTAAGATATCCTTACTTCAGTCTGAAGTCATCAGCAGCCAGTCTGGCATTATCGACCTGCAGAATGATCCTTGCATTGTCGATGGTTGCATTGATGATCTAGAATACAAACAGCGTTCAGAGAATGATGTTACAGCCCAAAGTCTTCATAGCTTTGTAATGGCTTTAAACTTTCTGTTCTACAAGGGTTTGTAGAACTGCATTCCATCACTGCCTTCTCCTTTATTCAGATTAGACAAATCACAGCGTGACACAGCTACAGAAAAGCCAGAATGCATAGGAAAAATTCAGCACGTGTCACCAGTGCAAGGTGACAGAGGTGACTCCAAGCGTCAGTACCAAAGGAAAAATGTGCTCTTGGTTTCCGAAAGAAATTTGTTGTTTTCATTCATACTATTAAGTGAGTTACAAATATAAAGATACATTAAATACATGGCTTTTCTACCTTGTTTCGAAGATCTTCAATGAGGGGATAGAATTTACTGTAGTCGTTCCCAGATCCAGGGGTGCCAGTGCCAGGGCCACTTTTCTCGTACCACTCACGGATTTTGCGCTCCAGCTCGGTGTTGGCATCCTCCAGAGATCTCACTTTGTCCAGATACGCAGCCAGACGGTCATTGAGGTTCTGCATTGTCTCTTTTTTTGAGCCAGAAAGAATGCCACCATCGCCAGCACCAGCAGGGCCAAGCCCACCTCCAAAACCAGTCCCCGAGCCACCACCAAAGCCACTTCCAAAAGCAGCACCTGAACTGCTGCCAAAACCACTTCCCAAACCTCCCCCAAAACCACTGCCTAAGCCACTTCCATAGCTACCACCCAAACCACCTCCAAAGCTTCCACCAAAGCCACTGCTTAAGCTGCTCCCAAATCCTGCACCTGAGCTGCCCCCAAAGCCCCCACCGAAGCCAGAGCCTGAACCCAACAGAGAAACTGCACCAAACCCTCCGCCAGACCCCCCACCAAACCCAAGCCCGCTGCCACCAAAGCCTCCTCCACCACCAGAACTGGACATCCGCAGAGATCCCCCTCCAAATCCACTCCGAGAGGAGAATTGCCGGGACCCGCCACTTGTGCGCACGGAAAGGGCCATGGTGCTCAAAGTGCCTGGATCTGCTCCGTGGAGGATACAACAGAGAGTAGGGCAGAGCAGGAGCAGGGTCAGCTTTATAGAGGGACGGCAGTGGGTGTTTCAGGAAGAGTCCCCACCTCCTGGGGAGAGCTTTCACTCTCCCTCTCCCTCCTGTTTGGAGGGAACGTCAGTTTAGTATGTTCTGACCAAGCGAAATGATATGTGCCAACTGAAATTGCCAATGGGAGTGGAAATCTGGTGCCCTCCAGGTATTTGTATGAGGGGAAATGGGTGGAGTGGAGCTGAGACATCACGATTGCGTTCTGCCATGTGCAATGGAGCACAAAAAGTTCTTTTTGCATTTAAATCCCTGCTAAATAATTGTTTTGTCATTGCAGGGTGAGTGCTTCCTGGGTTTGGGGCTGTTATTACAGAAGTTTGCTAAGTCAGCAGAGTGATCTCTTTGATCCCTGTTTCCCAGCGTGTGTGGCAGGAATGTCTTTCTTTTCATAATGCTCTTCTGGCAGGAGCCTGTGCTGGATTAGTGCTCCTGGATACTTAATAGGAAGTAAAAAAAGTGACCATCAGGTGTCCAAGGGCACACGGATATTCAGTGAGCTGCAGGGTGATCATTAATATGAAAATATAAATATACCCAATAGGATTTGGAATTAGGTTTATACTCTAACCCTTTCATCACTGAAATACCTTAGAGTGATATGCATATAGTCTATAGCATATAACAGTTTGTACTTTGGAGCTGAGAACTGGCTATTGTGTCTGCTAAATAGTTTGCTATTATCTCAAAATAAGAAATCCCATTTCTGTATTTGGTGCTTTTTATAATACAAATTTAAAGATCAAATGTAGCACTTCTGGGTGCAGGTTTGAGCATGGAAACTCTCCTAAACCAGTATATTTTTCTTTTGAAGTTATTTTGATAAATGGAAAATTGTTTTTCCTTTGTCCTGGCTTAATTATATCATTGGATTTGTCAACTGAAATGTGCTAATTTTTCATTAATCCGCACCCAGGAGCAAGGGGTGCTTTTGGGGCAGAAAGGAGCGGAAGATCAAAGGTATAAGTAAAGCATTTCTGTGGAAATGAGCTGATAGCCTGGTCTCAGTGACTCAGGGCAGTGAAAGCAGAGGATTAGTTCTTTGGCAGCTGTTTATGTACAGTAAATAGCTCTGGACAGGTGAGATTTCATAGGGAAGAGCTTTGTGTGTTTATGTTCTCAAGAGGAAAATGTAAACTCCTGGGACTGAGGATCCAGGTGTGGCACAGGGGCCTCCCTATGGGACAGGGAACATTATTTGCACAGAAAGGTTTGAGAGAGATAATTTCAAATATATTCTTATTGATAAAATATCTTGGCTTGCTGTAGTCCCTGGTGACATAATCATTCACAGAGCACGAAAAGTATCAAATAAGCTTCTTCAACTTATTTTTTCATGTTAATTTATTATGAAAAGCAAATTGACACTTCTTATTTATTTGAAAATCAGGTTTTAATGAAGTGAAGCTGCTTTGAGTGGGAGTTCACATTCAGAAAAGGTGTGCTGAATTGATGTCTTAATGCATTTAAAAAAACCTAATACTTCCATTTTTATCTCTGTTGGAAGCAATTATACATTTATACCAGGCTGATTTGATTTTCTTTCATCAAGGTACATAGTCACTATGTAAGGAGACCCAGAATCTTTTATGTTGTAACTTACAGATTTTTATTAAAGCTCCCCCACAATAACAACAACAACAACAACAACAAAGATTGTTTAAGATTTAATAATTTGGCATTTTTCAACCCTTTAGGTTTGGAGTGAATTAGATCAGATTCTTTATAAATCTTTTAGTTTTGGCATCAACTCCAGGAAACTCAGAGGTGTCTCCTCTGCTGGTGCCATTTACATCTTCTCTTCAATCTCTCTGACCTCAGAGGAGACAATCTTGCCATCAACCACCTCCTCAACTATTGTCTTGATCTTCTTAAATTTACTTGATTCTGTTAAGGAAATTGAAAAGAGAATTAATTAAATGCAATGTACATTGACAGGATAATATTGCTGCAGTAGTAGCAGTTGATGAGGAAATAGCAAAAAGCATTTTCACCCCACAGGTACTTGAGGAAAACTTTTGCACTGTGCAGGGTGTGGCTTCTCTTTTGGAGATTATGTTGCCCATAGACTGTAGTGGACACTGGGTTCAATAACTCTCTATCAATCTTGATAGTTTTGCTTCAGTTTAGCACAGACTTGTAGACCTAAAGCCTTGGAATAGACTTACACCAAATTAGAAGTTTTTGCTATAAAACTGGATATATTACTTGGGAGCCTCAGTCTCTCTGTGCAGCCAGCAGGGAGAAACAGATGCTTCTGCAGTTCTCCAGAGGGGAATTCAGTAACTCTCTGTTGTTCTCTTGGCTGTGTGAGGACTCACAGAATCACAGAATGGGTAAGGTGGGTCTGTGGATTTACACTGGGCGCCTGAATTGTATATATAAACCCAAGTTTGTATAGTCCCTATAGGATAACCATACAGTTGATTGCTTTCTTGATGTGAGTTTCCACTGGATGATTATTTGCTCTGAAACTGTTGTTTTATATCATGCTAATTCTTTCCATAACATTTCAACAGGCAGCCATCAAAACAGAAGGAAGTTGGTGGGACATACCTTTTTCAAGCTCTGCTGTCAATTCTATCGGTTCTAAATGCCTGTTCAAATTATAAATTAGAAAATGTAAATATATGGCAACTCATGTACTGAAGAAACATCCTTGTGCATTTTCTATGTGTTTGATCAGGACAGCTAATCCCCTTTCATCAAGACATTTAACCAGGAGATAACTCAGTAAAACAAGTTCTCTTAGTTAAAGTGAAACTTGCTAAGCATAAGCTGTATAGGTGCAGTTAATCTGCAGACTCCTCTCTGCAATGCCAGGACTTCAGCTCATGCAGGTACACCCCATTTAGTTCCTGAGCCAGAACAGCTGAACAGGTAGAATCTGGGGGGAAGTTCCACTCACTGCTTAACCCACATGGACAAGCTGATCCAAAACTGCATTACTGGTGTTCCTGGCATGTGAACATCTACCCAACTCCCCAGCTCACAGAGTGGCAGTCTGTAGGTTGGGAGAGCCCACCTCAAAATTCCACAGCAGCTTCAGCAGCCCAGCCTGAACGGCAGCCTGCTCTGATTCTCTGGCTGGGAACTGGGCAACAGATTTCCCCACCCCAAAGCAGTTGGAGAGAGGCAGATTTGACACAAAAACCAAACCAACACGCAAAGCCATGTGTGTGCTCACCTGCTTTCCTCTCCCTCCAGCAGCCGGCGGTACGTGGCAATCTCCATCTCCAAGCGAGTCTTGATATCCAGCAGGGTGCTGTACTCATTGTTCTGAGCCTCCATGTCAGCTCGGAGCTGCCTCAGCTGAGCCTCCAGGCTGGATATTGCTCCCTGTATCTGGGCGAGCTGGTAACTGTACCGTGCTTCTGTTTCAGCCACAGAGCCTTCCAGGGTCTCTTTCTATAGCCCATGGGAAGAACAGAGACATGTCATTCAGAAGATACATTTTTCTGTTAAAATAACATTTTGATTGTAAAGCCCCTCATTCCTCTATTTATCTGTGTAACTATCTGCTATCCACAGTCCTTATTTTGCTTTTTGTTAATTACCGTGGTCAGCAGGGACTGTAATTCCAGCTCCAGGCTCTGGAAGACCTGTCTCCGTTCTGTGATCTCTTTCCTTTGGACCTCCAGCCGTTCAACATTGAGGGCAACTTCCTGGTTCAGTTCTGCTGTCTGGAATGAAGAATGGAGGGACTGTGAACTGCAGCCAGGCATGACCGAGGTTCTTGCTGATGTTTAAGCAGTTGACTTTACCTGCTTTTCAAAACGTTCTTTGGCTTCTTGGCGGTTCTTTTCTGCCATTTCTTCATATTGCTTTCTCATGTTTTCCATAATAGCTGCGAGATCAATGCCAGGAGCAGCGTCCACCGCCACATTCACGGAGCCGCTCGCCTCTTTGCGCAGCCTGTCACGGTCCTGCAGCAATGGGGACTGTGTTAGCATCAGCTGCAGGGAGCTGTCACTCCTGGGCATTGGATGCAAACTCAACATCTACACACACACACAGGACTAATCCTTAATGGTACCTCGGGGCAGGACAACTTAATCACCTTGTAAATACTGTTTAGTGCACCTCATCTTAGAAGAGTTTACTTACTTTATAGCAATAAATGCTATATCATAGATAAATGTATTATAAAAATGATTTCCTCAGAACTGGACCTATGGAATGAGGGCAGAAGTCATGGCTCCCATTTGTGTACTTCTTGGGGTAGCAATTCCTAAACCATAAATTATTCTTAGAGAAAATCTTCCCTCCTTCATTTCTGGAATGGAAGAATGTTCAGCCTTTGACCCCTGACAGCTTGGATGTCCCCTAGTGCCACACATGGTTATGCTGCTTCCAGGAAGGATAGAAATGCTTCCTATTGAGGCTGTTTGTGTTTGCCATGCAAAACCCCTCTCCTTGGCAGTGCTCATCTGCTCTCACCTCCTTGTGGTTCTTCCTAAGGAAAACGAGTTCTTCGGTTATACTCTCAATCTGGGACTCCAGGTCAGATTTTGTCAGAGTCAGGTCATCACGGACACGGAGCAGTCCGGTGATGTCGCTCTCCACACTCTGCCTGAGCAGGTGTTCGTTCTCAAACCTGTGCAATAAGGTGCCTTTGGTCATCATTGGAATGCAACAGTTTGGTGTACATGTTAGAATCAGTAACTACCACAGTCATTGTGAAATTTTCAGTAAACTGAAATTGGAAAATTTTCACTTCTTGGCACTGATTCCAATAAGTGGAAGCTTTCCTAAATAAGAGGAGCATGAAAGAGAATTGGTATAAAATCATGGAACTTACTTCAGCCTAAAGTCATCAGCTGCCAGCTTGGCATTGTCGATCTGCAGGACAAGCCTGGCATTTTCCATCTGGGCAACAGAAATCTAAAGGGAGTGGTGGACAAGTGATGAAAGTTTGCACTCAAGAAATTCACATGCAGTCCTTTCCTGGGAATGAATACTGTAAGTGGGCTTCATCCTGCTTCACTTCAGCTGTCTGTCAGCTGGGTTTAAAGCTAAGTTCCATCTGAAGTGCATGAAAGGAATTAGGGATGTCCAAAACGGAAATTGTCCTGCCATAACGTAAGTGTATCAAATAGTTGGGATGAACTGCTCTCTGAAGGGATCTGCTTTTAAATGCTGGGAAGTTGAACTGATAAAAAATAACAGGAAAGATTGAAGGAAGTTCTGGAAACATGATTTGATAAATCTGTCAGCTGATTGCTGGGAATATTTCATTATTTCCAGTTGTAATTTACTATTTTAAGTAGTGACCTTTAATTTTTTTGCCCTTGTTTTCTAAAAACCCACTTTGAAATAGATTGTTGCTAAACTATATTTAAATATATAGATTACCATTAGTACTTTTTCTAATTAAAGCCACCTAAGGCAAGTATCATAAAACTAGTTAATTTTGAGTCAAAGATTTTTCAGGTATGAGATTACTCACAACTGCAGGCATATATCTGGTATTACAAATGATGTAAAATCTGTCTACACTACAGCTACAATTTGTAGCTGATCAAAATTAAACTTTTTTTCCTCAGCTGGGCCAATTACAGTTTGGAAAAGTACATTTTCTACAGTAGATTATTCTCTCTCTCACTGATAATTGCAATTTGTATATTTATAGAGGGCTCTATGATCTCTTACCTTATTTTGGAGTTCTTCAATTGTTTTGAAGTAGGAGCTGTAGTCTTGCCCTACGCTTATGGTGTTCTTCTCATACCACTCTTTGATCTGCATCTCGATCAGGGAGTTTGACTTCTCCAGCGAGCGCACCCTCTCCAGGTATGCAGCCAAACGATCATTCAGGTTTTGCATAGTTGATTTTTCGTTGCCAGCGAGCAGCACATCACTACCAGTGATGCTGAGCTGGAGGCTCCCTCCGAGGCCTTGGCCAGAGCTGGTGCTGGTCGATATGCGGGTGCCATAGCCCCCAGCTCCCCCGTAGACACTGGGTGCCTGGATCTTCTGGATGGACATTTTCCTGGAGGTCTGGACACTGGGTGCAGAGGACTGGAGACGGCTGCTCGTACCCCACTGGATGCTGCGGGTGGAGAATGCCATTTGTGCTCTTTGTCTTCTGGACTGAAGCAGGTAAATCAGCACGGATAGAGACGGCAGCGAGGAGCTGAGTGTGCACTGTGCACCTTTATACCAGGTCCAAGAGGAAGCACAGTGGCTGGAAACCCCACCTCTGTTGACGCAGAATGTCACTGCTATCAGCACAAAGAGCGCACAGGATATTGCCCCCCCTCCCCATAATTTAAAGGGGTTCTCATCTGTTCATCTGTGTTTGAGGAACACTCCCTGGATAGTTTGTTTGCTTTGTTATTTTGTATAACAGATAAACAAAAAATGATCTGTTGAATCATTTATAACCATGTACCTGCAGGCAGTCCTCTTGGTAGCCCTTTGGAACAAACGAGTAGCTTCTTAGCCCCCTATGCAGTGCATGAATTTAAAATGAGGGTTGCCTGTATGTGACAAGAGACTTAAAATATTTATATTTCTGTTGAGTAAGCAATAACTTGGGCCTCAGGACAGTCTAGAACAGTGTATAAATTGTTAGAAAGGAGGCAGCTGTACTACCTTGTGAATTCATTTCATAGTAAGCACAAACCAACATCTGCACTGCCAGTGGAGAGTGGAGGCTGTTGCCATCAGCTTGGACTGGATATGCATTTGTCTGGTATTAGAAAACCCTTGCAAGTGGAATTCAAGCTTTCAGTATAGTACAGGAAGGTATGTCTTTGTCCTTAAGTGAGGTAGGAGGAATGAGAATATTGGAAACTTTCACAGCCCACTGTGTTTCACATGTGAGATGCTGAGGTCCATAGAGTGGCAGGAAACGTTGAGTTCCAGCTTCCAGCAGAACGAGCCTCCAGCCCTCCTGCGTGGCTGAAGTTGAAGCAAAACAAGTTTCCCTCCAGCCGCATCAATATTCCAGAGACCATGAGCTAACAAGTGCCATGCTGGGGGGTCTGTCCCCAACCCAGAGGCTGAGGTCATTAACAGGAAACCAGCTGCCTTTGCATGGCATGAAGAAACCCAACAGTCCTACTGCTGGTCGTGTGGAGGCTCCTGGGCTGACTGTGCTGTACACTTGATACAGAAAGTGCATGGAGAATTTGATTTGGAAAGCAAGGGAAGAACCTGATTGCTGAGGGGTTGTTAGTGCTGCAGGAGAGCAGGTGGCAGGTGAGTGTTGGGACAGTGTGGAGGTGCAGCTCCTGGGGCATTGCACTGACAGTGCTTATGTGTGTTACTGATGTTGTCAGGTAGAACAATTAACACATAGGGCTTGTGTTAGTGAGAGCAGCTGCTGTACGTACTGATCTCCCACCTTGGGGCAAGGAAATTGGTGAGACACTGAGCTTTGAAGGCATTGAACTGTGTATTGGAGGCACCTTCAGGTTTCTAACCTACAGGTTACTGTGCTAGGGATTAGTCTATCTGGTCTTGGCTCAAGTCAGAGAGTTAAACTGTTGTACTTGGCTGTTCTGGAAATACAGCTTCTAAACCAAAGCAATCAGTGTGCAGGGCAGGAGTTTTTTTCTAGGAGGATGCTGTGGAGTGTCTTTGGACCTTGAACTTCTTTGGGTGTAACTTGTAATAAAAAAACCTTTATGAGATGTGAAACCAAAGTACACTGGCCATGATACTTGGTGTGTCATTACAGACACTCAAGGTGGGTTGTCTTTTGTCCACTGAAATGATTCAGGCTGAGTAAGAATTACTCATTTTAGTAGAGCATAGCTTACACCTTTAGAATGTAAGAGGAGTACAGAGAGATCCAGCTGTGCTTATATCCCTTGGCTCTGTATCTCACTGCCTAGATCTCTGCAGGATTTTGTAGCAGTCTACTTAAGAGCAAACATTCCACTTTGTCTTCTCAGTATTTATTAAAATTAGTTTCCATGTTACCTTGGTGATATTTTTCTAAATGTCATTTGGAGGTTCTATTTTTTTTATTTAGTGAGCAAATGAAAAAAGAAGTCGGTGATCTGAATTAAAGTGAGCATCAGACTTAGGTCAGACATTTTCCTTGTGTTATGGCTCTGCCGCTTTTGTTCAAGCTGAACCTCCAGCAATTATTTTCCTCTAGACTATAAAGCAGAAGTGTCTGAGATGTATGCAAAGGGAAGCACAGAACAATGGCATCGTGCAAATCCGATGTGAAAAGATATAAGGCTGAATTTTCTTAGTGTTCTTTTTATTCTTATCCCTAAATTGTTTACTGACAATTTCTCTGGTCTTATCATTTTATATATGCTTCTATACCCCCTAAAAAGCTAGAATATTTGCAAGAATATTTGCTAGGATCAAGATAGGTACACACCAGAGGTGGGATTTTCTCCTGTGTTTGGTTCAGTACACTTTTTTCCATGAAACAATTCTTGACTGGTTGTATCAATCACTTGAAAGTGCCAGAGGGAGCCCTGAAACTGGAGCCATGGCAGTGAGGGGAGGGTGAGGCCCCAGACCAGGTGGAGGGCAAGGGGCTCCTCAAGGTGTAAATTGGGAGTGGCCTCGGCCTCCTCCACCCCTGGACTATGCCCAGGAATTATCTGCAAGAACATGGGCTGCCTCATTTTTATTTATTTTTAAATTTTATTGGTTGTAAGAGCGAGTTATCTAAATAGATGTTGGGCAACCTAAAAATCTATTGTCTGCTACTGCAGTTTTGGTCAGCATTGAAGAAGCGCTGTAACAGTTTGCTAGTGCTTTAGCTCAGCAGAGCAGTTTCAGCTCCAGACTCAGTTGTGGGAGCTGTAGAGGACAGTCTGTGGGTTCACGGGTAACACTTCCCTTCAGTAATGTGCTTGGTTAGAGGGAATAGGCTGTAGACATAATGAAACATTTATAGCACCACTAATGAATTGTTTGATTTCATGAAGAAATGTCACCTGTGTGACAGAAGTTTAATGTGCAATAGAGGGCCATGGAGATAAGTCCTGCAGGGCTCTGATAATGTGGATGCCATTCCATCTGACTCACCTGTGCTAACCAGCCATGGGCAACCAGTCTGGAGAGTTCAAGGAAAAAAGACACACCCAGCTGTGGGTCTGTGTTTCTGCTGCCTTTAGGTGGAACGGATGCTTTTCTTTTAGCTGACATAGAGACTGAAATAAAGCAAATTCTTCTAGCAGTCTGTAGAGATGATCCATTCTAGGAGAGAAATCAAACACCCTTTTGTTGGTCCCTGTTGGTCCCTGTGTTTGGGTTTAGCATCATAAGAGTTTGATTCTGAAAGATCTACACTACAGTCCTTAAAAGACTCTGCTGTGCAAAGCATATTCAAGAGAGATGCATTCCGTGTTCAGTGTTCCAGCCATATTCCAGTATTCAGTATTTCCGGGTCTGAGATATTCCCCTCCTCTTCTTAACTACCTTTGCACCTCCTGTTAATGCCAATGCCCGTGAAGCCTGCTCTCTCCAAGGAGCAAAGCAAAGCGTTTTGTGCTTTGCTGAATGGGATCAGAGGAGAGAAAGCTCTGGATGATGTCACCAACTCATCTGGATTCATCTAAGCCCTGAACATTTGCAGCTCAAGATCTTACACTGTCTGCCTCACATATTTTTTCCCCTCATTTCCCTCTCCTTTTTATCTTCTGCCCAATGAAAATACCTCAATTATCAAACCACTGCATCTTATTTCTTTCTGCTTGGAGCATTGACCAGAGGGGTAAGTTAAAACATTACATATTTATGGTACTTAGAGAGGTGTTCCAGCTCCTGGAGTGGTGCATGAGGCAGTGTGTGGGTTCCGTCCCTCCCCAGCCACAGGTGGAAAATGAAAGTTAGGAGCTGCCTTTCCTGTCTCAGCTGCTCTCCTCGAACAGAATCAGATCTCAGTGCCAACAAAAACAGCTCCAGGCCACACAAACGAACCTTCTCTATTTTCTCCCCCAAAAATGCCATTAAGATCAGCTTTAACACAGGACTGCTGGCAGATCTCTCTCTCTTGGAAAAACCCTGTGCAACTGAAGTGTCAGGGGAATGAGGAAGCCAGTGAACTGGAGAGAATTTCAGCTTACTGACTCTCTCAGTTCCATAATGCTGGAGTAGTTCAGTATGAAAAGTATTGCATATTTATATGATTCAGGAGGCAAATACAATTTTCATGGCCCTGTGCAAATATAAGCACACACTGATCATACACCATAAAAGATACGTACAAACACACTTTATTGCATATGTTCACATCCGTGTAGATTTTTTTGTTAACTTTGAAAAAAAAAAAAAAAAATCCTTGTGGTTTTGGGAATCTCACTTGTGTCACACTTGGAGCCCCCAAATCAGAAGAAAAACTCAATTTTCCCCCAGGGTATAATTGTAGTCATAATGCCCAGGTGCTTGGGCAGAGGCACAGCTGCAGCTTCTTGTTTGGGGACCGCTCTGGAATATCATCCTTTCAGTGCCTTCCAGTGATCCCACGGCATCCCCACTCCAGGGGGTTTGTACAACCAAGAGCGAGCTATTGGCTGCTTGGAACCCAAAATACTATCCCAGCGTCAAGATCTGTGTCAGGAAAGCAGGTATTAAAAAAGCAAAATAAAGGAAACAGGCCGAAAATCCGTCTCCGTACTCCCCTGGAGAAAGTCTGGCACTGTTAGTAACGTACATTGCACAAATACGGCAGCAGAAATTTCCAGTTAGAAGTTGTTCCCCAGCCTCAGGAGCCCCGAAGGAGCGGCAGAAGCAGGGACAGGCACCGTGCTCCGTGCGGATCTACCTGGTTGTCACTAGAGGCCACCACCGGCCTTCGGAACGGAGCTGCCTTCAGCCCTCCCTGTGCTGTGCACCGCGGGAGAATCCGTGCGGAACTTGAACAAGGGAATAAAACTCACGGATTACATAACGAAATTTCTCATATTATCCACTTTCCTGGTCCTATATCTGCAGGAAATTTAGTTGCATCACTCTTGTCGCCAAACGTTTAGGGCATATTTCTCTTCAGAGCCACCAGCCATAATTAAGGAGTTCAGTGCTGTGTATGGAGTAGGTTTGGAAGCAATGGCAAGAAAAATGGGCTATCTTTCTAAATTCTGACATCTGAGTCTTTGAGGACAGGGAGTGTTCATTATCCCTTTGAATTACGCCCTTTTTTATGACTGATGCTTGAGTATCTCACTTTTTTGGCAGCGAAAGGCTGTAGACATTAAAGAAAAGGTTTCTTTAGTTGTGATTTTATGGTTTTTGTTCTGCACAGCAGCAATGTTATTTCTAGTGGGTCCATTCTCAGAATGCCTTGAGACTGTCTCTTGTGAGACTAACCTGAAAGCAGAGCCTGGGTGCTGGAGCGGCTTTCAAAAATTAGTCTTTTGTCTCACTAGTAAGACATAAAAATGTGTTTTCTTTCCTGCACTGGTAGCTTTACGATCACAATTTCTGTCTGCTTGAAGCAACGTTATAGATTTCCTGCTTTGAAATTGTTCTGGCAAGAGTCACTCCCAGTTTTTTGTTTGATGCATTTGATGTTTTATTTTCTCATACATTGGTTCGGGGATTCAGAGCTGAGCCAAAGCTGGTATTTCTCTAAAGGCAGCACATCTTTAACTTCTGTTCTAAGGAAGAACTGTAGCTACTTCAGCCTGTTTGTTTCTCCTTTTCCCTGCCTGCTCCAGCTAATTATGCCTCTTAATTGAAACACATTTTTCCAAATTATATTCCTCATTTTTGTTGCTTTCTATAGAGCCTAATTACAGCCCGTCACATCGACTCCTTTGGACTTGTCCTTAGGACATTGGAAAGCCCAAAAATTTACCCCCAAAGTCTATATAGTTATTGAAAGTGTCTTTACCACAGCTGGTGTTACGATTTTATGCCTTTAAGCTTCTGTTGCATATTCAGACATTCAAAGAGCAAATTAACATGTCCAGAAGAAGCAGCCCTGCACCTGCCTTACCATTAGGTCATGTCTTGAACTGGGAGCTTCTGCCATAGGGACACTCCAAACTGTCGGACATTGATGCTTCTGTTTCATTGAACATTTTTGCAGACAATTGACCCCCTAGGCCTGGGACTCAAGTAGGTCATTTCAGTATAGTCGCACAATTAAAGATATCATAAAAGTTCAGCTTGAAAAGAATCAAAAATTTTACAGAGGGAAGAATGATGAGGAAACAACACATGGTAAAACTTTAGTTGTGATTTCACCAAGCCAAACGTCCAGGTAGAGTCAATAATTAACATGCTTTTGCTGTATAACACAGGACTTAGGGGGACAGGGGGTGCAGCCTCTCCAGCATTATTCTTTCCTTGCTTCCCTGTTTATAGATTCTTCCTTTTTCTAAATGATTCATACACAGGAACAGGCATCTCCTAGCAAAACTTTACAAACCTTTATAGGTCAGGGTGTGGACATTGTGAAATGTTTTACCGGCTCTTCTACCTATTCTCTCTGCTTCAATAATCCATAGAACCAGTGGGTTTAGCAGTGCTATGAAAGCAAGATTTCTTTTCTTCTGTTTCTGAAGTGACTTTGTTAATTTTGCACCCACATTAACCAGGAAGGCAGAAAGCAAAAATTTTCATTCTACAGATGTGGCTGTTGATAAATAAGGCTGAACCCAACAGTGTGGGGCCAGCTCCCCAGAAGAATGTGTGATTAATAGCACAAACCATGACTGCATTACCTCATCGCACACTTCTTCCAGGGGATCAACACTTCACTTACCAAAGCTGCCTATTGTAATACACCTTAATAAGTTTTAACATTTCTACAAGTGAAATGAGCTGTGACTCATGCCCAGGCTGGAGTGCAGTCAAGGCTCTTGGAACTCATGCTGAGGATTATTCCGTGCAGCACTGCCTTAAATGGCAGGTGAAACTGCAAGGAGCCGGTTGTGAACGCTGATGGTTTCAGCCTCCTTTTATAGGCCAGTTCCTGTATCTTGTTGGTTTGCAGAAGTATTGTTGCATCATTCACTTAGACTGAGAAGTGCTATTCTTTCCTGCTGATGTTTTTTGCTATCCATTTATGGGAAATAGAATTTATTCACTTGGAGGGTGTTGTTTTTAATGATACTTCTTATTTTTCAAATTGCACTTTCTTTGTGCCTGAGTCCATCACTTTCTTGGTGTCGAAATGGCACTTCTGTGTGTATGGAATACTGAAGGAGAACAAATACCAGCTGGCAGAGTTCAATCAGTTTCAGTACAATGAATTAATAAAGTAATTTTTCAAGGCATACATCATCACAATCCTGAAGATTTCCTTCCCTTCAAACCACTGCTCTGAGATCAGAAGCAGCACGACCTGTGCTCTTAAAGTCTCCCAAATACTACAAAGCCACCAGGACAGTGTTCTGTACAGGACTCATTTCAGTCGGGCTGTTGGCACAGGTACATTGAAGGACATCATCAGAGTATGTGCAGGGTCCTGACCAGCCATAAACACTTGGAATGAATCAATGGCATTATCTCTTCCGAGCGTTCAGACACTGACAGGATTGCTGTGAGTGGGAAATGGCTCTTCAGGAAGTTGTATTATCTAATAGCTGGGCTAAGTAGAAGCTGTGAAGTGATGGATTCTAATTTAGTGGCTCTCAGTGACTTTCTTTGCAGCCTTGAGCGAGTTGTGTCATCTCTTTTTCCAATTTCTCAGGCAATAAAATGGGAATGATAATACAGCCCCCATTCATTATCTCCTTGACTTCATCTCTCAGCATGGTGTGAGAATGTGATGTTAACAGTGCATGCAAGTGGTAAATATTAGCATCATTATTTATTATTTAGGGTGCAGACCCACCCTAAATACATTTAGGAATGCATAGCTTATCTACCAGAGCACAAATTCAGAGGTAATGAGTAACCACCAGATACAGGGCACACATGGCTGGTGACACAGTGTCACGAGCTGTTCAACACAAAGGAAATCTGCAGTTGTACAGAGCATTCTGGAGCTGTGAAAGATTCTCCAGAAATAAGCAATTTTTTCCAGAAACAAACAGAATGCAGTGTAACGCATATTTGTTTAAGGACTAATTGGTTTACTCCACTTAGTAAAAGACATTTGGATGGCTGTGTTGGAGCCGTTGGTGCATGATGGTGTCAGTCGTGGAGTGAGCTGTGAGGATGGTGCTGTGAGCTGTACTGGTCTGTACAGAGAGCAACAGCACAGGTGTAAGAGAGGGTTAAAATCATCAGAATGGTGGAGTGGAGTGGGAATTCTGCTGCCTCTTAGCAGAGGACAACAGGAATTCCACTGCCTCTTATCCAGCACCGCTCGGATCACAGCCAAGCATGACACAGGGCACAGGGAGCGCATCTCACCTCTGCATGAGGGGACACCAGGGCAGAGTAAAGCCAGAGCATTACTCAGGAATGTGAAATAAGGACACCTGTGTTCCATAAGGTACTTCAATTATTCGCTTTTCCTTCTTTCTTGTAGTTCAGCACAGTAACCCAGCACAAAGCACATACTTTCCTTTGATGTAGAAATAAGGGGCTACTTAGAAGTTTTTATAATTATTTGTGTCACAACAATGTGGCTCTGCTATGTAAATCTGATAAATGAACATATCGTTAAATAACACAGAAAATTGTTCAAGAAAACCTGGGCACATTTTGTCCAGATGCTGCAAACACCAGGTCTGACTTGTTAGATCTGGTAAGCCATAAGGAAGGACACTCTTAATTAGCCAGGAGTTACTAATCCTGTATTACAAGTTTTACCCAGTTTAAAGAAACCATTAGGTAATCCATCCAGTGCTTTGAGATCTCTTTGTGCAACAAAGGTGGAGAGTTGAGGTGCGGGGGGCAAAGGGGGATCAGGAACTGGTCAGAACATGCCAGCAGCAAAATGCTGTATCACAGAAGTGGACTTTGTTCAGTTTAATCTGCATTTCCTTTGAGATTTCCCCTTTCCTTTGTGAGCCCTGTTTCAAAGCAAGGCAGGTAACAGGAGCCCTTTTGTGAGAGTCCATGGTGAGTGGGGATGACGGGCCATGATGACAAATGTCGCTCATGAATGCGAGACTGAATGCCCTGGACACGCAGACGGTGACTTTGGAATGCAAATCCCTGACACACTCATTATGTTCCATTTGGTCTCTCTTCCTTCTGCCTTACACTCTTCCTCATCTGAACATCCTAATGATATTTCTCTTTTCCTTGCCCAGATTTTATCTTTGTGTAGCTCTATTGCTGTCAGGGTCTGCTGCTGACTCTGGCATTGGGCTGAGATGAGAAAGGGAGGAAGCCTGGGTTTGGCTAAAGCCAACAGCTTTCCGTGACATTAGCAAGCACTGTAAACACCAGTCTGGCCTGACTGCAGAGCCCTTCAACAGAGATAGTGAACATTAATTTGAGACCAAATAACTGAGGTGGTTTTTTGAGTTACCTGGGTCATCAAGAAAGAATGAATGTCTGGAAAAGTATTTACAGGCTCTGAGGGAAAGTGTGTAAAGACAGTGCAAGAAAATTTCCCTCAAACTGAAGAATAAAGAAACGTTTCTGGGGGACTATTTTTAGTAAAGTGACTTTGCAACACTCCTACTCATAATGCTGTTTCAAATGATGACATTGATAAGTTATAGGGAAGTTGAATAGTTTTGCTCATGTAAATGTCACCTGTAACTTGTGTTGCCTCTTTTCTCTTCTGTGTCCTTCCAGTATTGTCTCTCCTGAAACAACAAGGCTTTGGCTGTCCTGATCCATGTCAGTGACACTGCCACAGGGGACTGGGCATATGTAAGGGAAAGTAAAATCAGATATTCCAAGGACCAGAACAAATAACGGATAAAAATTTATTGGCTGCAGTGAGGTATATGATGAGAGGCATAAGACCAGGAAAAAAGTTGAGAGATTATTCCCTTAAATTATAGCTAATTTGCAGAGCGATAACTGAATCCCAGATGGATATTCCTGCCCTGGGGAGATGTTCACAATACATCTGTCACTAGCTGAGCCAGTCAGTTTAATTGGACAGCTTTTCTTCAGCATTTTGTGACTAAAAGCTCTTTAAACTACCAATGTCAGCTATACCCAGCTCTGTGTGGCACTTTGCAGTGTTAGGCTGCAGATCATTCTAGAAGCACGTTCACTACAGGATCCCTGTTTGACACGCAGGGAGCCAGCCCACGGCACGCTGTTCCTGGAGGGGCTGTGGGAGCTGCTGCTGGGAAAGCCAGTGGTTGGCAGAGCTTTCCTTCAGGCTTGTGGGGGGATCTCGTTGATGGTGGAGGACACCACCTCCCCGTTCACGCTGTCGTGGACAATCGCTTTGAGCTTTCGGTTGCTCAGCCCAGAGTGTTCTGAAAGAAAGGGAAGTTTAATTAGTCAAGGGGCAATGCTGAGACAAGGTGATGCAGGGAAAGCTACATTTACAGTCATTTGCCTGCTGCCTCCTCAACTAAGTTATCTCTACATGTTTTCCTTTAAGTCAATATCTGTTATTGCTCTGTGTGAAATGTGCTGCCAGAAAGTCACCCTGGGTCTGGTCCAGGTCAGGGCAAATGAATAACACAGCAACAGCCCAGCCAATGCAAATCCAGCAGATTATCCTGGATGTCTGCAGGTCATGCTCATGCCAGAATGAGAGTTTCCAGACATGCAGATTTTCGGTTTGCTCTCAATCCCTAACGCTGTTTTAGTCACCCAGTGGAGTCTCCTTGCCTCCTCATATCCCAGGAAAGCTTTAGTCTGGAGCCTGAGCTGTGGCCGTGTGTGTCACTGACAGGGCTGGGGCTGAGGCAGCCCATGGGCAGGCACAGCCCAGCAGGCTCTGCAGTGAGCCCTTCACAGCAGCCAGGAACCACTGAAATGCTTCTCAAAGGCCTGTGTGAGCCTGCCATGCACACCCTCCACAGTTCACTCAGGTGAGGTTAAAATTGCCCTGAGTAAAATTTGATTGGAAATGACAATAATTAAGAGTCACTATAGAGAACAAAGTAAGAAACTTTTACCTTTAGTTTCAGATTTTCTTGCTGTCCTGTGAAGAGAATGAAATAGAGAGAAAATAATGTTACACTAATTTCAAGAAGTTATTCATCCCCTTCTCACTGATTCTAAGGAGACCTCATCCCATTAATTTTAAAAAAAGAAGGAAAAAGAATGATGCTTTTATACCATGTGAGCTTTCCCTTTGGTAGATACTCTCACTGGAAACCATCCCTGGGCACATTCACTGCTGTTCCCAGGGACAGGTGCATTGATTCTTGTGTATTTGGAGTTGCTCAGTTTGATCCCAATTTGGTTTCTGACAAATACCCTCACACTTGGGGCCACTCTGTCCTGCTTGCCTGAGAGTTTCAGTTCTAAAGGCTGCTGATGTTCCTTTTTTGACTTCATACAAATCAGATGAGAGAATAAAGATGAGGCCAGCATTCTCCTATGCTGAGATGGCCATGCTGTGGGAGTGGAGAATTTTATTTTATTTTTAATAAAAAGTTGTATTAATTTAGGTAATCCAAATTACATGGATACCAGTGTCTCTGTACTCTGAGTGGCTTTGGCTTTTTATTATGATCCGTCACATTAAATACCAACCCTTGATGTAGTATGGGACTCACAAGCTTTGATTAAGCATAAACAAACAAACAAATAAATAATCCAAATATGAGGACTCTCCTCTCATCTGTTCCAGTCGGGGCAGCTCTGCCTTACCCGTCAGCATTCCCTTCCAGCAGCAGGCGGTACGTGGAAATTTCCTTTTCGAGGCGGGTTTTGATCCCAAGAAGAACCTTATATTGGTTATTTTGCTGTTTCATGTCATGACGAACCTGGCCCAGCTCTTCCTCACACCTGGAGATGATCTGCTGCATGTTTTGAAGCGCAGCAGCGTAGTAATTCCGAGTGTCAGCCAAGGTGTCTTCCAGCATGTGTTTCTGACGGGGCAGATAATACCAAGACCATGATTATTATTTATGTGGTAGATATAACACAGAAATACCAGCAAATTTGGTCTCTAGCTAGAAGATTGCAAAATTAAGGCTGTGGTAATTTAAACACTTATGCATTTGCATAACTATTCCTGTGAAGGCAGCAGAACCACAAAGCTGTGCCGTGTGTGCATGAGAGGCAAAACTGAGACATTTATCCCTGCCATATCCGTTCTGCTCAAAGCTCTGCTCCTGAAACTGCTGTCTGTCCTGTCAGTTCTGCATGAACTGTCCAGAATTGCTCCAAAGTCTCCAGGTCACTGGGATGTGAGCTTTAACCTGTGTAAGAGCTGTGTAATCTTTGTGAAAGTTCCCCACCAATATTTTTCACAGTTCATGTATTTCATGCATGGTAACAGGGCTTGTAAATATAAACTTTGCATTCTTTGTGTTACTGTCTGTCTTCTGGACACATTTTCTTTCTAGACCTGGAGTCAGCTATCCCTTCTCTTCTTCTTCTTCTTCTTCTTCTTCTCTTCCTCATATTTTGTTGTAAGAAGAGACATAAATTTTTCACTTCCTGGTGATGGTTGCTGAATCTATTTTGCATATTTTGGCAAAGTTGAACATGATCTGAATTCCACTTTCTCTCATGCTTTAACAACTGCAATAAAGTTATGCTAGGCTGTGGATTTAAATGGAGAATTGGTCCATGACGACTTCTGAGAATATATGGAGTGAGTGAGCAGCCCAAGATGTCTGCAGCAGATACCTTACTAATCTGTGCCTGCAGCTCTATGTCCAGGGACTGCAAAGTCCGCCTTAGCTCCTTGATCTCGTTCTCGTTGTGCTGGATCTGCTCGGGATTCGGGGTTGCTGCCAGGGACATTGCTGCACTCTGTGGAGCAGAAGCAAGAGAAAAGCTCACAGACTCTGGTCAGGCAGGTACAGCCACAGGGGGCTTGGAAATGAGCAGGGAATAGCTGTTACCTGTTCTTTGTACCAGTTATCCAGGCTTAGACGATTCTTTTCAATTATGGCTTCATAATCTTCTCTTATTTCTGCCAGAATCTTGCCTAAGTCCTGAGGAGGGGCCGCGTTTACTTTTACATTGACTTTGAAGTCTTGTGAGGAGCGATTGGCTTCCATATCCTGTTCACGTGTTAGCAGAGGGAACAAGTAAACTTGTTTATTAAAGTGGAAAGTTTTCATAGAGCCACAGAATCCCAGAGTTGTTTGGGGGGGAATTGTTATATATACATTAAGTTAACATTATTTAAAAAATTTATATATTGACAATACTTTGATGTGACTTAAACCAGTGACACATTTGCTTCTGTGGCAGAACTCAATAAAAAACATGCAAGAAGATCTTTTCATGGAATGTTTCTAGAAGACATTGACTTAATGAAGAAGAACTGACATTTTTTATTTATTTATCTCTAAGAATCCTAAAACCTTTGATGAAAATCTAACAGTAATTTCATCTTTCTTACCCTTTATGTTAATATTTATGGAACTATAACTAAGTTTACAGGAGAGTAATGTAAAAGTTCTATGTAATTGTTAAAGGAATAATTGGATTAAAGCATATAATTACTGTGTAAACAACATAATTACAGGACCAGTCGGGCAGGTAGGGTAACATTCCTTTCGGTGTAGCACAACCTTCTGTGCCTGGTACCATTTTCAAAGCTCCCAGGCAAAGGAGCCTTTCGGGGTATGACATCATGGTATGCGGATCAGCTGGACACAGGGATGGCTCTGCTGGGTCCCCTGCATCCAAGAACTATCCTGGGCTGTAAGGGGGTCAGTTAAAGGCAGCTTCACCTACACTGTGTAACCTCTGTGTTTCGTTCTTCGCTTTAATAACCCACAGACACTGAGCAGGACGTTTGGTCCTGTGTTAGGTAATAACTGCAAACACCAGAACAAGCGAAACCAGCTAGTTTCAAGCAGTGGAATTATAAATGTGGGAATAACAGAGAGCACTGAGTATAGCTCTGGAGAATTCAGAGTAGTGTGGCTTTTGAGAATTATTATCTAATTACTGTGTTTAGGATTTTGCAAGAATGAGTAATTTTGCCTGACTTCACCAACCATTCTTTTTAATTTTGATCCTTCAAGAATTTGAGGTCTGTTTTTCTCAGTTCAGCCTGTTCTGGGTGACCCTGCTCGAATTTAGAGGGGGTGGACAAGGGGACCTAAAGAGGTCCCTTCCAACTCTCAACCCCTCCATGCTTCTGTGAGTGTGGGAAATGATATATTCAGAACTGAGGAAAAAGTCTGTGATGAATAAAACCCAGTAGCACTCTGTGTATTTATATCTAAGCCTTTCTGAGAACATTTCTGTCCAATATGTCAGTTATTATTAGCTATGTATGACAGATGGGTGGGAGAGACTCCAGCAATCTGTTCTCTCTGAAACCCCAGTGTAATTGGTAAAGCAGACACAGACTTTTTTGCCTCACCTGACTCTCATTGGCTGCTTCAGAAACAGGATTAGGTCCTGAATCATCAATCCCACTTACAGATTGTGGGTCTTACTCAGTTAATTACATGGTAGTAAAGATTTGTGCGATAGGATTTTACCAAGTGGAACTTTTTCTACCTCCTCATGGTCTTTCCTCCTGAGGATGTGCTCTTCTCTCAAGCCTTCAATTTCCATTTCCAGATCTGTGGTAATAATGGTCATGCCATCGAGCTCCTTCCGCAGGTTCTCCACATCCAGCTGCACTCCCTGCCTGCGACACTTCTCGGCTTCGTATCTTTATGAGGAAAGAGAAGACACAACGTGCGTGTTGAGAACTGCCCGATTCAGGCTCTTGTATAAAGAGAAGGAGACTTGCTTAGTCTATGTAGGGAACTAGAGAGAACAAACAACCAAAGAAACCAATTCTGTTTCTAACATATGTTATTTAAATATTTTTGAATAGCCTTAACAATAAAATGAGTTTCATTATTTTTGTATTTCACTTTCCTTTCTCCCTCATAACTCTTCCTATATGGTAGGAAATAAATTTTTTTTTTCACTTCCCTTTTTGCATTTTAACATTCACCAGGTTGTGAAAGCTTTGAGAATACAATTCTCTGAAAAGAATATCAGCAATCAATGCTTGCTCATTCCAAAATGGTTAACTTTTGAGTCCTTCAGAAAAACAAGAAAAATGTGATGGAAGCCAGTTGCTAACATTCCTCTCTAACCTCTTGCAGTGTCTGTAGTGAGCCAAAGGCAGGGAGATGCTGCCATGTCTTCCCTTGGGCATGGGAAGCACTTTTACTCCTCAGCATCTCTCTCTTTACTCCATATTTTATGGGCTCTATTGTTGCTTTGCTATTCACCCAGTAAACTCAGTCTGAGTCCCATCCCTCAAAGTAGTTCCACTGGTTCCTTTTGTGACACTACTGACTGATAATGAAAGGCTGGCAGTGCTCAGGGTGTCCGAGTTTGTCACAGTATTACCAAAAGCTGAGATATTTTTTTATAGCTGATCACCAGCTGCTAGAAATAAGACAAATCTTCCTTATTCCTAAGAAGTCTTACTTACAGAAGAGTCAAATCCTTTCCTTCGGAAAGACCTGCCTGAATGTTTTCTGTCCAAGCATTTTGTCTTTTGAGTTAGTCTGAGAACTGTCTTTCAATGTACTGAAAATCAGACTGTACTGAGCCAGGGAGGCAACCAGCCCAGTTACTGTGCACAGTGTACGGGACTCCAAAGCAGAAGCTACAGAAGGACAGGTGTTCCCTGCGGAGCTGGACAGAAGAGGTGATAAATCCAGGAAATAGATTTGGGCTGGACTGAGAAGTGCAGTGCTTAAGAGGGGATAATTTGTAATCCCAGATGACAGTTTTAAGTGCCTTTTGTCACAAGTATCAAGTGCCTGCTGTCAAACCTGCTCGTCAGGACCTGCATTAAGTATCATAAACAGGGTGACTCAAGGTTCTTCAGCAATCATTTGTGGGTTTTACATCCTTTTGGTTTTTTTCCCTGTTCTCCATTGTTTTTATTCTTCCAGTATCAACAGAAAACTTCAGTAAAATCACTTCCCTATTGGATTAGCAGGAAAAAGCGATGTTTAGTTTAATCCTCTTTCAAACCTAATGAGGAAACCAAAGAAGTGCTTACTTGAGCCTGAAGTCTTCAGTTGCCATGTTAGCGTTATCAATTTGTAAAAGGATACTGGCATTGGTGATCTTGCTATCCTCAATCTGGAAAACAGAGAATCCAACAGGAGTCAGTGCTGCCATGGGGTGACAGTAAATAACCTGTGCTGCTTTAGCCTCTTTGCTGCTCATAGGAAGCATCTAAACAGTAGAATTCCCATGCTAAGGGGACCACAGGAATAAAAGCAGTTCAGTTTCCTGATTCACTTAGGTGTTTTGCAATTTTTGTCCATAATCTTACTTTACTCTTTTTCTTACTTTTTGAGGATATGAACCAGGAGGCATCATCTTATTCCTGGCCAGGTAGAGGATATGAATTACATTACACAAACTTCATGGTCTATTACAGAGTAACAGTCACTGCCTTCCTCTGTTTTTGAGACCGGATTCTGATCCTGTTCAGCATTGCTGACAAAGCTGCCTTGGGCATCTTTAGGGCAAATTTCAGTAAGAACCATCAAGCTGTGTCTGAGTACAATCCAAATGCTGGAATTAATGTTATGCTAAGAAGTAGCCTGTGCATGAACACCTCGCTGAGCTGGTGTTGTGATGCACAGCAGTGGTGGTGGCAGCGACTCACTGGCAGGACCCTAAACCCACCCGGACTTCAGCCTGGAATTGCATTCACAATACCACTGGCATCTGGTTGTTGTGGTCCATTCAGTTACCAGCAGCATGGAGTGATTGATTCAGGTGTCTGATTTTGCTTTAGGATTTGAAAATTGCCCTAAAAGGTGCAAGATGAAGCACAACCTCATTCCTTTGGTGCACTCAGCACGCACTGGGAAGTCTCATGTGTCCCTGATAATATGGAATAGCTTTTAACTATAGATCTGAATGTGAAAAGTTCAGTATTCCGTGCAAAATCTTTGAAAGAATTCCAACAGGAACTCATACATAATTATCAGGAAACCATAAAGGCAGGGCATCCTGTCCTTTTCTAACAGAGAGGAGAGAGGAGTTGTGGTTGCCATCCCACCAGCTACCTTCCCTCAGCATCCACAGAGCAAAGCAAGGGGCACTGTGGCTGCACAGAAGTAATTCACAGAGCTCTCAACACCTTGGAGTAAACTTCCCACACCTCAATGAATCACAAAGAAACAAGGAAATGACAAAATTCTCCTGAAGTGTCAAAGGTTCATCTCTGTAGTAAAGAAGAAGGTGCTGTGGAATGTTTAACTAATCTGCTAACAGACTGTGCATTCCTGAGCAATTAGCAGCACACCTCAGATACTGCCCTGGGACAAGATCAAGGCCAGCTCAAGAGCTATAACAATACCCTGAATGTGTGACTGCCTGGAATTTGGTGTCAGAGAAGAGGCAATTCTTGAATCCAGCCTTGTAGAACGTACAAGGCGATGAGAAAACAGCACGAGTTCTTCAGCTTTGTGCCATGTACAGAATTGCTGTGGGACTCTGTGCGATCCGAGCACTGGTCAGTGCTTTGCCCACTGCCGTGTGGCCCCAGTTGCTTTGCAGCCAGCAGGGGATCTCACATGTGGCAATTATCTCTTAGCAGTCACGTGGAATTCCATACTGCATCCATCATGAACGTGGCTGCATCTCTAGTACCAGTCTGCAAACTGTCAGATAGTTTCATTAAGAACTCACACATTATTGTATAGGAAATACACTCCAATTCCTTCTCAAAACAGGGATTTTCCAAGAAGGCTTCCTGCAATGGCTTTACCTCCCATGTCTCATGTCCTTTGTCCCATCTCCTGGAATGCTCTGTAGATCACTTTGCTTATTTAGCGGCACAAGGTGTTTGAATGAGACAGTCACCTGAAGAACAGGTGCTATTTCATTGTGTATCTGGATTAGAATGGAGTCAGGCTGGAGCAAGGCTTTTCCCAAAATTTGTTGCTCCATCTGGCATGTTCATCCTGAATTCAGGTATCCAGGAGAGTGTGGTTAAAAATGTAGGACCCAAATGATTATATGCCTCCAAGTTCAGACAGGCAGCATATCACAGACATTCTGGATTATTGGATATAGGACCCTAAATTTAGTTTAAATTTTATTCTAGGTGCTAAATTAGTTTCACCTTTTAAATTAGCATTTAATTAATTTAATTGTGGTTAATAATTAGATGCTATATTTTCACTCATTTTACTGGCAGACATGCTGCTAATTGCAATAATTTATAGAGAAAGTAAAAATTCTGGGTTCAGTCACTGGATTGTCAACTGTAAATGATCCTTTCCTGGCCTTTCCTTCCACATCCAGGACAGCCACCAGCCTCCAGGTGTCTGTGGCCAGGGACAGCTGTTTAAGGGGTGAGTGTTAAAAATAAGCGGTTTGGGTACAACCTATTCAAAAGTGAGGGCTTTACCCCAGTCAGCATCATGGTTATATGCCTATTGTCTTCCTAAATCTTTCTGATTTATTAATTCCAAATCAACCTGAACACCGATATGTTCCTGATGAACAAATTTTTATTTCTCTTTCTGTTAAAAAGGAAAGTGCCCAAGTGCCAGGTCTGGGGACGGTGACCTTTCCTTATCCTTAAAGCAGAAATGGGTGATGACAGTTCTGGCTCTCCATACACAGGCTGTGGTCGGAGCGCCTCATCTACTGCCTGGAGGCAACACTTTTAACTGTGAGCATGGAGTTTGATTAAGT
Organism: Eulacestoma nigropectus; assembly: GCA_013397775.1. NCBI lineage: Eukaryota > Metazoa > Chordata > Aves > Passeriformes > Eulacestoma > Eulacestoma nigropectus. The sequence continues at coordinate 79,487 of VZTE01001679.1, forward strand.
CCCTGGCCCCAACCAGCAAAGATGTGAATTAATACCATTTCCAAGCCTTTTCGAAAAGAATTTCTCAGGATCTTGAGAATGCCAGGAAATTGTATTATAAAAAGTGGAGGGCAAACGACAACATTGCTTTTGGAAGAGCTTTGGGTTTTGCCCCATATGGGTATGTAAAGTTAATTGCACTGATTAGTCACACAGATGGTTACAGTGCTAAGGATGTTCATTATGAATACGAATTAATATTATGCTTAAATTTGAAGACACGTGAGTTTGGGAGATTGAAAGAGTTACTGTTGAACATTAATATTAACTACTGGCAGGAACCAGAAATTCTCCTTTTAATTATAGTGAAAACATCCACAAGGAATTTGTCACTGCTATTTTCTTAATTACAATGAAGTATTTTTCCATCTGATTACATAAGCTCATTGGTCCCAAAACTCCTGTAGTTTCATTGTCTGCTACCGCAGGAATCAAAGAGCTGGAATGCCCCAGTCTGTCTGGAGACAGCGGCAGGAGAGGGGCAGGCTCTGCACTCCTCCTGCTTTGTAATTTGCTCAATACCTGTGTAGTCAAAAAGACCAAGTTCTGCCAGATGCAGTTACTCAAACCCCAGTTTCAGTACAGAAGGAACACTTGGCAGCACACGGATCCCTTTATTCTGCCAGTCTCTGCAGAATCCCCTTGCCCCCTTCCAGCCTTCTCATGCCCAGTCTCCTCCTTGTGAACACAAAGAATGTTTATGCCCAGGTCCTGGAACTACCTTCCTGAGGATTTCTAACATTTCAAAGGTTTTATTTAACTTGTTTAAAGGAAAGCCATCAGCATAAAGGAGAACCCAGATTCCTTAGAAGAGCACAGAATGACACAGTCCCAGCTCTGACTTACCTGTCTTTGCATGTCAGTGACGTTTTGCTCGTACTGGTTGAAGTCATGCCTCTTTCCATGAGACTTTGTCCTGTGCCACTCTAGGATGCAGCTCTCCAGCTGAGCGTTGGCTGCTTCTAAGGCACGGACCTTGTCCAGGTAGGCAGCCAAGCGCTCATTCAGGTTCTGCATAGTCTGTTTCTCATTCCCACCCAGGAAGATGCTTTCCCCATAGTGCTCGCCGAAGCCTCCCCAGGGTGCCCCTCCTGCAGCCAGCCAGAAGGGTCTGGCAGAGGAAAAGGAGGGATGTGTGCTGCTGGCACAACCATCTGCACTTGACGCTCTGTAAGAAGTTCCTTGCTGGGCCAAACCACACCCTGAACTACCCCTGAGGGACCCAGAAAAAAACTGGAAAGGGCCTTGGCTGGTGCTCATGCTTAGCTCTGTGTGAATCGAACCCCAGGTTTGGCTGCCTAGCACTGAGCAGCCTCTTCGCCTTCCCTGAGCAGCTTTATGCCTTTTCCTGTGGGAGTTTCCCTTCGATGAATGACTACAGCAACAAGATTGTGTCATCACAAAACGTGCTTCCTCTTGGTCAATTCTGAAGCATTTATGAGCCTGCACACTGTTGTTGTTTGGAATCAGCCACATACCAGCTTGCTTTCCTTTCGCTTGTTTGGTTTTTTTTTTTTCTTTTTCTTTTCATATGATAATAGTGAGGTGTGGCCAAAATCCGTAGGTGTGGAACAGGATCAGCTCTGCCTCAGACTTCTCTCTAACCCTGTAGTTAGTATGTTATGTTTTCCTGTTCATGAAGGGAATAAATGGGGAGCCAGGGCAGGGATGGAGGCTCTGCAGATACGTTCTGTCATAATTCTCAGGCTGTCGAATTACAGCAGCCTGTGGATCCTCAGACCTGTGGATTCTCAAATGCAGTGTGTCCTATCAGCTGTCAAACAGCTTAGCAACCAAACAGCTTCAGCCTGTGGAAGACATGAGGCTTTCATGAAGTCATCCAGCTTCTAAATTAAAAAAGCTCCAGTCCAGAGTCAGTAATGCCCATTCAGCTGTTCCCTTCAGCTGCCCATTTCCAGGGGAAATACATGAAAATTAGATACTTTTCTACTGATTTTCTCATGATTTGAGTTGCAGTCCTGTTTCAGTGGTCTTGTTTCAATAGGCAGCAATGCAGGGATTTCTTGCTGTTCCCAGCATTAACACTATTAAGATATTTATCTTAGCTATAGAAAATATTTACACTATTAATTTGTAGCAGCACTCAAAAGATTCAAGTAATTATTTTAAGCTACCAGCTCTAAAAATTGACCTGGCAATCACACAGGAATAGTCTTTCTGTCAAACTGTATCCATCAAACAGGGAAAGGTAGAGCGGGCTGTTGCAGATTGTCCTATTCCTCATGCTGGTAAGGGACATAGATTGGGGAGTGTTCCTGTGATAACTGCTGGGTTTAATGGGTTTGCCTTGTTTTGTTCTAGTCCATGACTGAGGGATGAGACAGAGGAGGAAGATTTGGGACGAGGCAGGAAGCTGAGTGGGCTCAGGTTCTTCCAGAAATGCTGCAGCTGGTTTACTTACATAGGTGAAGGCTAAACCCTTCCCCAGGGTCTGCCTTGGCCCTGCTGCTCATCCTGACTGGTGAGGTCAGGGGACTGCATGGAGCAGAGTTACACTGTCCTGGGAGAAATATGAAAGGATGTATTTTTCCCTGTTTGTTTCATTTGGAATGCTGCAGCAATAAGGAATTGTTGCGCTCCAGCTTCCCTGGTACCTCCCGGTCTCATTCCTGACTCAATCCTGAGCAGGATTCGGGCTCCTCCTTGCGGCTCAGGCTCGGCCCTGCTCAGCACCTGCTCCTTTCCTTTTCCCCAGCTCCCTTTACATTGAGCACATGCTCCTCTTCCTACCTCAGACACTTCCTTCTGTAGAAATCTTGTCATTTTTAACTATTTGGGGAAAGCAATCTCTGAAAATAGGGTTTTCCAGTGAGTACAAGGTTTGGCTCTCACCAAATATTCTGGTACAGCCACTGTCCATAGCTGCAGTCTGGAGTCAGCCCTGCTGCTGGACATGGGGGTGAACTTGAAGCACCAGACAAAAACTGAGGGCCTAACTTGAAAAAAAAATCAAATTATGGCAGAACTGATGATATCCTGCAGATCTCACCAGAGATGAATTTCAGACTGAATTTTCAGTTTAGCAAGCTGGTGTCTGTGAACTATCACACTGAAATGGAATTACACATGTATGTACAGAATAGAATGTGAAATCAAATTAATCCTTTGTTTCACCTGAAATTACTCCATGACATTCCCAACCACCCTGGCAGTGAGGCTGGCAATGTGAGAGACCACAGAGTCTCTGTCCTGAGAATATCATGGAATTACCACATCATGAAAACCAGAATTGTATTTTCTCTTGCAAGTAATCCAAAGTACCCAAAGGATTTGGGACATGGGAAGTGCTTCCCCTGAAGCTCAGCCTTTCCAAACTGGGAAAGATGCCATGCAGTTTTGATCCACAGATGTTGAGGATCCATGAAAAAGACCAAACAACTTCAAAATCTGACACGACTCTGTCAGGCTGCAATGCTGAATTTGGGTTTAGTCACCTCTTTAATCCAGAGCAGAGAATGGAAGTGACACTCGGAGAAAGGAAATAAACTGTTGTCAGCAGATGGCACCCTTGGATGAGGACTGCTCTGCTCCCTGGGAGATGGGTGCTGCTCTGCAGTACCGGCTTTTTTCGTCTGGGAATCATGCTTGTTTTACTGAATTGGAACATGGGAAGCAAACTGAGCTGAATTTCTAGGCTGCAGTTTAAATACAGGCAGAATATTTTGACAACTACATTGTACAGGTCAATGTTCTGCAACAATCACTGATTGATTCAACTCTTCCATCCCAAATACAAATGGATGGATAGCTGCCTGTGGCTGTAGGAATTCCCTCTCTTGCTGTTTGAGTGATACAAACAATAGTCACCTAGGTTTTGGATCAGAAAAAAATATCATTTGTACCATTCGGTTTTCCTCTCTGGTGGATTGTGATGTTGCTTTGCTGCAGTTTGCCAGAACCTCTTCCAAACTCCTTCCAGTGCCAGCAGGATGTGCATTTCTTACCAGCAGCACCAATCATCCTGCAGCCTCACTCATGGCCAAACTGGTCAGCAATGGCAGCAATGTATATTTCTTTTTCTTAAATGTCAGAAAATAGGACACAAAAATAGTATCTCTAAGGAGGTTGGAAGGAAAATAAAATATGTAATTCTAGAAATGATACCATTTTTGCAGATACTGTAATGTAGATTGAATTCCCAGTGATGGGGCTAAGGATGCCTTTTCCAAACGTTATGTGAGCAAAGTACAGCATTTAGGTAACTGCTTTGTGTGCTTCTGGGATTCACCAGGCCCTTAAAGGTTTATCAGCATCTTGTCAATTCCACTGGTGGGGATTTGTAGCTGGGAGAAGGTGGTGTGGCTAAAACAGCAGCCACAGCACTGGCATGGGCTGGGGACGGTCTTCCTGATGGATGAAAACCAGAACAGTCGCAGCAAACTCTAAGCAATTTGTTTCACCTGGACTCTGCCTGCTGCTTCCTTAGGAGCTGAGGGAATTTGCCTTGGTGCTGATGGCAGTGCAGGAACACAAATGTACACATGGAAAAATACTGTTTTTTGCAGAGGTGCATTTTATTTGTGCATGAATTGCAACCCCGTCGTGCCCTTGGAATTGAGAACAAAGATCTTAAGTATTTTTTATGTTATCTTCTCTGTTTTTAACTGATACCAGCTTCAGATGGCTGGCAGAATCTCATGGCACTTTATCTGTCCATTCATCACCATCTTTATTACTATTTTTAAAGTTATGATTGTTATTGCTGTTGTTATTCTCAGAGTATCCCCTGGTTGGGTTCCAGCAGCCCATGCTGGGAGGGCCTGTGGGCTGTGTGTGGCGGTGCCACAATGGCTCCAAAAAACACCATTAGACTGGATTTATTTGCAGAAGCAGAACAGAAACTTTATTGTTAGGACACAATAGAGCACCAGCAGAAAACAGGCTTGGCATCTCCGACCCAGCGAGCCAATGCTCACGTACAAAGGCAGAGCAAATCTAAGGAAAGACATTCTTCTATACATTCTCTTGATTTGGGGAAGTGAAAGGCTCTTTCTCTCAGCATTAGCCAGTGTGGAGGCTACACTGGGTCCATGTGGGGATTCGGTATTTCTTTATTAGAATCTCCTGTCGCGGGTAGAACCAGATTTTCCATCATCTTCCGTGCCAGAGCGACCTCTTCCACCGCTCCCAAATGCTGTTGTAGGGAAAATAAAAAAATTAAATAGGGAACAAAAAAAATGATAAGGCCCTGCCAAGACCCTGAGGAACTGAACAATGAGGCTGTGTTTGTTTGTTTCCTCACAAGATCTTTCACATATCAAAGGCAGAACTGTCTTTACATCTCATCTACTTTCCCTCCTCGTCCTCATCCAGAAAACCTTAGGAGTGCACATCACATATGGATTTGGAAGTATCTTGTATGTTATGTGAATCAGCAGAGGAACTTAGGAATCTTTGGGAGATTTGGATATTTTAGAATCCCATGAGCAGTTCATACAACTGTTTTGGAAATCTACTGGTTTCAAAAATGCACATAAAATAAAGTTTTTGTCTCTACATGATACAGAACATGGTCATTGTGGGGAGAATGGAATTTGTGGTAGTAAGAAGAAATTCAAGGCTAAAAGGTTTATTTAATCCTATTTTGCCTGTTCATTTCAGCCCCTCATTAAATAAAAATGTTTCTTACCATCCTTGGGGTTCAGTCCTGACAACCTGTAGAAAAGAAATATTTGATTAATGACCATTCCTGACCCTGTGGCCTGAAACCATTGAACCATTTAGGAATTTGTGTGGACAGCCAGGATTTCATGCACCTGCTCTCAATAGCTGGTTCTGAGGTGTGTTGTTACTAGAGGTGGTGCTAAGGTGCTCTCAGCTTTGAAATCCACATCTATGTACTTGAGAGGGAATGGGAACAGTGGTCAGACCAGTCCTTTGTCCTGAGGTGTCTCCTTATACTGCTCCTCTCCTCAGAATGCCTCTTCTAGAAACTATATAAGGACCTGATTTCTCCTCAGAAATCAAAAGTAATTCCATGTATAGACCAGATATGAGAAATGGGCACAAAAATGTAGATTTTACTGAAGTTAGCTGGAGTGTGTACCAAGCTCTTTTCTAGCTGGGGGTACTGGTGTGTGAGGATGGGTATTTTCACCTCTGTGAACAAATAGAAAAAACCAGGAGCTAAAGAAATACTGGGAGCAGGTTTTTATAGGTTGTCTCAGGCTGAAGGCTCTAATTCCAGTGCAACCAGACGATTAAGTGACACATATATATGGGGCCTGGTGCCTTTTGTAATTGATCATGGTCAAAATGGTGGCATTTATGTTTTCAAATCCTCCACACCATTGACGCACAGATTTAGCTTGAGTTATGGCAGCGCCGGGGAGTTTGCCGGGCCCCTGCTTTGCCAGTGCTCCAAAGGCTGCGTGTGCAGGGAGTGGGACTCGGCACTCCGGAGTCGGCCTGGCAGCCCCAAGTGCCGCTCCACAGAGTGTGTTGTTACCCTTGTCTGCTCATCGGGACTTGGACAGTGACATACTGTGAGTCCTGGCCCTCCAGCAGGTGGCGGTACGTGGCGATCTCCTGCTCCAGGCGACTCTTGATGTCCATGAGCATTTTGTACTCCTGGTTCTGGCGCTCCATGTCACAGCGGAGCTCGCTCAGCTGCTCCTCCACGCTGGTGATGAGGGCCTGGATCTGAGCCAGCTGTGCGCAGTATCGGCCTTCCGTGTCCCGCAGGCTGGCCTCCAGCCCGGCTTTCTAAAGAGGAATAATGTCAGAACAGGTTAGAATGAAGTTTGTCCCACAGAGGGGGAGTCAAGGAGAGGCGAGACAGCGAGGGAGGAAGGGGAGAGTGTGAGGCAGTGCCTTGTGATGTGCTCGGGGTAGCTCCGTACCATGCTGAGCTGCGACTGGAGCTCGATCTCCAGGCCCTGCATGGTGCGGCGCAGTTCTGTGATCTCTGACTTGCCGGTCTGTATCTGCTGGGTGTGGGTGGCAACTTCACGGTTCAGCTCATCAGTCTGAAAGGAAATACAACTGTAAAATCACATACAAACGTATAAAAAAATCAATTATTTTGAGAAAGGGAGGTAGGGACCTGCCAGGGCAGTAATGCTGAGGCAGTGTGCTGCTGTGCTGTTCATTGGTGTGACTGTACCTGAGTGAAGAACCAGGCCTCAGCATCCTTACGGTTCTTCTCAGCCAGAGCTTCATACTGTTCCCTCATCTCAGCGAGAACTCTGGTCAGGTCGATGCCAGGAGCCGCATCCATTTCCACGTTGACGGTTCCGCTCAGCTGGTTCGAGTACTCTTTCATTTCCTGCATGGGCAGAAGGCAGAGGACACAGAAAGATCAGGAGATCAGGCTCTCTCCTCTCGCACTGTTCCTGCTCCCAGCAATCCCTGCTGTGGTACACAGTACCTGTGCTATCAAGTATCACAGATGGAACATGCATAAAACACTTATCACATTTTCCCTCTCATTGCACCAGCTTCCGTACTCTCTGTGTACTCACACACAACACACCTATTTTTATGTAACTTACACGTATGTTTCATTTATAAGAGATACATTTCAAATGAAAGTGATCTCCTCTCTGCACTGTCAGGACTCTCACCTCTTCGTGGTTCTTCTTCATATAAGCCAGCTCCTCTTTCAGTGTCTCAATCTGCATCTCCAGGTCAGCTCTGGACAGGGTCAGCTCATCCAGGACCCGGCGCAGGCCATTGATGTCGGACTCCACGCTCTGGCGCAGGAACAGCTCGTTCTCATACCTGCAGTTCCAAAAAGAAACAAGCACTGGAACATGTCTGAGTTTGTATTCAGCAGAGCTATAGAAGGATCACATATAGGAGGAACAGTGGGCTGTAGATGAAAACATCCAGATTTAGAAGTGTAAAAGCAGTAAAGGTGTTTCTTTCCAATATCCAGCTACGGCATAAGGAAGCACAGACAATGCCGTGTGATTTTGTTCCCGAGAAGGACATGACATTTCACCTTGCAGAACCTAGTACCGATCATCATCATCAATAGAAACATTGTCACACAGGACAGGCATTTTGCAGTGTCCTCTCAGATTTGGTGTGTAGGAAAGCACAGATGGGCCACAGCTGCCTAGGACACGAGGGAAAATAGAAACCTGCAGGTGCATTGCTGCAGGGAAAGCAGCTGCACAGGGACCTTTATCATCTGATGTACTGCTGAGCCTGGGAGCTGGAAAAGCCCCACCTTACTCTAAATTTCAGACTCCAGCAGGCAACTGCTGCAGCCCCACAGCAATCTCTTCCTGCCACTCAGTTCCTTCTAAGTGAAAATCCCACCTATTCCTTCCTTCTTTCCCCTGTAACTCAGGCTACTAAAAATATTTGCGTATCACAAAAAAAATGAAGACATGGGCTGTAACTGATAATGCAAACAGCTCAGTGATCTGAATGCCATGTTCTGTCAGGTTTGTATTCTGAATTGGTTCTGCTTGCCAGGGTTTTTTTTCATCCAAAGTTACTAAAGAAAAAACTGTTTTGAGAGAGTGAAGACAAGCAGAGTGAAGACAAATGTGCTCCAGGTAAACTTACTTCAGTCTGAAGTCGTCGGCAGCCAGCCTGGCATTGTCAATCTCCAGAATGACCCGGGAATTGTCAATGGTAGCAGCAAGGATCTGGCAATTAAGAAACAGAGGAAGGTTCCCGTGAATAACGGTGAAATACCTGATCCACATTCCATGGGCAAACCAGAGTGCTGTGATACTCTGTGCAACATGGATTAGAACCATAATAGGGAAATAAGTTTGTAAAACATCTGATCTTATCTGTAGCCAGGAGAATTATCTTTCCAGCCTTTGAGACCTACTGGTCACATTCTTTACTATTTGATTACTGAATAAATATACTGATAACTCTAAACATATTTTGCTAACTTTTACTGCAATCATTTTAATTTCAACAAACATCACATTGTCAGGATAAGATACTTGGTGTTTAAATTGAGAAGAGGCTGCTCTTTTCTGCTAGAATGCTCAGGACCTCGATGTATTTGGGATGAGGAATTCACTAGTTCTTTTGTAATTATTCAATCTTATTTAAAGACATGGAACATGCAGTTCCATAATTCTCTTGCCTTCTTAAAACTCCTCTACAGATGAATGTCATACCTTGTCTCGGAGATCTTCAATTATCTTGTAATAATTGCTGTAGTCGCGGGCGGGGCTGGTGGGAGCTTGTTTCTGGTACCAGTCTCGGATTTTCACTTCTAAATCTGAATTGGCCTCTTCCAGGGCTCGTACCTTGTCCAGGTACGAAGCCAGCCGGTCGTTCAGGTTCTGCATGGTTATCTTCTCATTGCCAGAGAGAAGGCCATCGCCGCCACCAAAGCCACCACCAAGGTCAAAGCCTCCACCGAAGCCAGCGCCACCTCCAAAGCCAGAGCCCCCTCCAAAGCCGCAGGCTGCCCCCCCACCAAAGCC
>VZTE01001679.1:88986-187628 GCA_013397775.1 Eulacestoma nigropectus
CCTCCAAAGCCAGAGCCCCCTCCAAAGCCGCAGGCTGCCCCCCCTCCAAAGCCTCCTCCATAGCCCCCCCCGAAGCCATAGCCTCCTCCTGCAGAGGAGACGTACCTGGCCGAGGAGATGGAGACGCCCCTGCCGCCGGAGCCGCCGTGGATGCTCGGGGCCCGGTAGGTGCCTCCGGCGCGCACCGAGGACAGACGAGAGCTGTTGCCCCCGGCACCCCCAAAGCCACCCCCGTAGGTGGAGGAAGAGCTCACGAAGGAAGTGGCCATGGCTGTAGCACAAGAAGGAGCAGAGGTCAGTTATGCAGCCTTGCAAGAGAAGAGAGCCTGTGCCTTCACTGCCTTGGTGCCTCTTTTATATCCTCATGATTGGGTGTTGGGAGACAAACCCCACTGCAGCCCTCCCTCCAAAATTCCTCCTCCCTAGAGGTGAGGCCAACTATGATGACATTCCTGACAAGCAGAGCTGGCAGCACATCTCAGGGACTTGGGCTTGGGGTTTCTTTTTTAATTAAACAAAAGGCATGAATCAGATGATGTTTTTTCTTCAGGCTATAGTTCTGAAACTTGGAGTTTACTTCTCTGACATTTAAGAATGGAAAAACAAAGTGAGTTCAGCCCCACCCATTTGCCTATTTACAAGGCTCACCATGGCTACATTCAGAAAATCAACTTTTTCTAAAAATGAGGTTTAAGTAAAATTCTCCTTTCATTGAAAAATGTACAATCATCTCTTCCTCTCACCATTATTACTTCTTTTCTATCTGTATTTTTTCCCTTTAAAATTCCGGAATTTAATCTGAAATGTTCTTATTCTTGATTTTTTTCTTGGAACTAAAAATTTAGATTTTGGAGTCCAAATTTTTAGTACAAAAAGCATCTATTCATGGCATTGTGTGAGGAACAATCAGCATCCATTGGTGTGCAAGGGAGAGTGGGCACAGTACATTTATTAATGGTTGTGAAATAGTCCAGAAGGGTAACACAAGACTGAAATAACTCAGTTAAAAGAGGAAATGTGGGAGGACTAGGATCCTCTTACTTTGGAAAATGTAAAGAGAATAGGTTTAAGATAATGCTGTTCTGATAGCAATACATGTGTTTAATGCCAATGTGCACTAGGAAATGGAGTAATATTTAAAAATAAGGCTTGAGAAACACTCAGAGGAGTCACTTTAATCCTTCATTTAAAGCAGGAGTCTGGAACAGAAATAGATTACAGAGCTAATAAATTGCCAGTGAAATTCAGAAGTTCAGTCCTCCAGCCCTGCTTGCACTGCACAACCATGGGAAGGCAGATGTGGGAGGTGTGTGAAGAAGCAAGAGCTGCCCGTGTGCCCTGCTGGGGATGGGGTGTGTGGGGAGTGTGGCAGTTGCCAAGAGTTTGCAGAGCGCCCCGTTCTCTGCACAACACAGGGACCTCAAATAAAGCTTAAAGAAGAAAACTGATATGTTTGCTAAAAGCATCATAAGGAGAGCATTGTTTTTAGAACAGACTTTGACAGTACAGAAACTGAGCCTAGAACTCAGGATGGAGATTTTGGATAACCCAAGGCTCACAGGAGCCGTTGGAATAAGCCAAGGGGGTTTCTGACATTTCCAGTTGAGATGTTAATGCAGGCGCAGGGAATGTGCAGCCTTTTCACTCGGAGGTGTGCACTTGGGAGGGAAGACATGGCAGAGTCCAGCTGTGCTGTGCCCTTACAGGCTGGCTCTGGGCACGGCCACTCACTCCAGGCTGAGCAGAGCACACGGGTGGGTGTTCACCGCTCTGGAAACATGTTTCAAACTGAACCTGGCCCTTTGCCACAGTCCTTCAGTTTTGCTGCTGGGCAGATTAATGGGCTGTGTACCTTGCCAGATCCCTGTGTCTCCAAGGGCTGGTGGCTCAGAAAACAAGTTCAGGCAGGCCCTCCTGAAGATAAAAAATTGTCTTAAAGACCCCTGTAATGTCAATGCCCTGAGGTGTGTGCACTGCCAGGGGCTGTTCAACCGAGAGAGCCCACAATAAGCAAATCATGTTCCATTAAAAAAACCCTAAAAAACCAACAAACTAGCAAAAGCACTCCTAGAAAACACCACAAAATTTAGTAGGAAACTTTGGGGAATTTTTGTTTAGTCTTCTTTCACTCAGGCTTGATAACTCCTTTAGAAGGTCACCGGTGAAACACACTGCTGCTTTCTAACATGCCCCAGGCATCTTGCTGGATCAGTATCAGATGAACACTTAAAAAAACCTGGTAGCAGATAAAAGTTGTTTCTTTCTGTCAAATATATACCACTGGGGAACAAAATAAACCAAGCAGCCAATACAGACCATGCCCCATAATATAATTTAGACAATGGTTTCTACAGCATTTTCTCCTTACAGGCTGAACAAGGAAAGAGAAGCCAATCACCTGCTGAAGTAAAAAAAAAAGCTCTTTCAAGCTTATGCCTTTATTCTGATCTCACTACCTTTGCTCGGAGATTCCTTTTCCAATGTCTTGACACACAGATTCGTCCTTTGCACAGTCTCAGCATTGTACCTGTGGTACCTCAACTCCTTGGTTTGTCATCTTCCACAGAGCTTTCCTGGAAGACATTCCCTGACATGTCGGTGCTGCACAAACTCTTTTGTTACCTCTGCTGTGGGATTAACGGAGCTGACACACTCCAGCCCCTCCTCTCAGGACAGTAAGTTCCAGTCAAGCAGCAGCTTGTTTGTCATCTCAGTGATCACTCTATGAGTGATAAAACCATCACTCAGAGAAGATGTGACATACCTTTAGAAAACACTTTTTTTTTCTGAATCAGACTCTAAAATTATAGTGTCTGAGTGATTTATATTAAACATTTCACCAGAAATCCTTCATTGCTCTACAGATACAGGGCAAAATCAATAAAATTATAAAATAAAATTAAAACTAAGGTATAAAACCAAGAATTCGGGATTCTTATAGCTTACATTCTTGGAGCATGAGAATTTCTTGTCAGACTTGCACATCTGCAGCTGGACAATACCAGAAATCTGCACCAGTGGCCTCCCACCCTGACTGGTTTTGTCACATGAACTTGCTCTCAGGGAATGGGATGTGGAGTTGTTTGTTCTTTCATCTAGGGAGGTTTCCAGGTCTCGGTGTTGTAGGGAATAAGTTTGGTACAAAGCATGTGTTAATGTGTCTGCACTCAGCAACTGCCTGTACTGAATACCCGAGAGCTTCTTCTCCTGGCTCTTCCAGAAATGAACCCCACAGAAATGGGTGAGCTCCTGAAGGATCTCCTGCACCCCGTGTGCCTCTCAGGCCACTGTTCCCTTTGATTATGTCCATCTTTCTCCTTATTCTCCCCACCTTGTTCCTTTCTCTGTGTCTTACTTTTTTGACTGTTCTGCTCTGCTATCACAGTTTTCCCCTGTCAAAGTGAACCCACTGCTTAATGCCACCATGCTTCATTCCAGAGGCTGAGCTGGGATTGTCGGTGTCAGTAGTGACAGCTGATGTTGCCACCTGAGTCACTGCTGAAGCAAACCCAAGCACCAGCACCTTTGGATTGAAAGAGGATTGCCCCACCTTGAGAGAGGCGGTCCAGAGCCTTGGGGTGCTCCGAGCCATGCGAACACTCCATTAATGTGTTGTGAACACCTAGTTGTGAACAAGGGATCATGGACATTCCCCAGGGCCAAGGAGAGAAGTGCTGAAGGATTTGATGTCTCCCTGAAACACAGGCTGCAAACTGATCCACTCTAGGGGAGAGCAGTTTTGGGATACTTTCAGTCTGGGCATGTCCCTGTTTTCCTTCCCCCCCCCGCCAGCTGTGGAGCAAACTGTGCCTCTGGTAACAGCAGGAGCTGGGAAGGTGCTGGTTGGGCTGGAGCCATGGTCTGCTTTTAGCACAAGCCCTGGAAAGTTTCCTTGGCTGTCACTTTGGAGAGGGATGGTAGGAAATAAAATCACTGGTTTCTGGGTGTTGGAACTGAAAGTGATTCCACTTGGAATTTCAGCTAGGATTATATCCTTTCAATGGCTTGAGAGGTAAGGGGGCTGAAATTGATGCTAAAGGTTTGTAAGCTCTGTGTGAACAGGGAATGGAAGTGAAGAATTCTCCCAACTGTTGCTCACCCCTGTATGCTCCTGTAGGAGTTATCTATGAGCCAGTTTAACAGCTTTGTATTTTACCCTATGAAACATCTCCCAGCTCCTGCTGCTCTCCAGAACCACTTCCCATCCCACTGACCCTGCTCTGCCGAGAGCACAGCATCATAGTGAGAAATCCAGGTCACTCCTGTGTCCCCCATCGAGGGGCTGGGGATGCTGCTGCCTCTGTATTCCAAGCTCCTGCCAGCAAGAGGAGCCAGAAAGAATCAGGATGGAGCCCAAGCTCCCCACACTGTGAGCACTCTCGGGGAGGCTGGCTGGCTAATTTCTGCCTGAGTAAAGCCAAACTTCAGTGAAATATCACAGTAACTCCAAAGAAGTGAAGATTGCAAGAATATCATCTTTATTTGAGTAGATGCAGCAATTCAGTACATGAAAAACCTAGAAATAATTGCAAAGCTGACCCAATTTGCATCTTAATCATCACTAAGTGAATGAATCTGCCTAAACTTTGTGTGGCCAAGAACTTTCTGTGCTTTAAGAGTCATTTCCAGCAGTTCAGAGTGATTTCTCTGTCTCAATCCACGTGTTATCTGCTTCTTCTCCGTTTGCAGATGACCTTTGGAGGACCTTCAGTGCTGCTTCCCATCTCCGAGCTTGTCTCTTTTGTCTGCAGTAACATGGAGAGAAAGAACAGCAATTATTTAAGCCCAGCTCACACAGCCCACTCTGTGATGGGCGCTGAGCTTGGCTTGGGCCTCATCTCTCATTCCCTTCTCTCAGAACTTTTCCTCTCCATCGCCTGGATTTGACTCATCCCTTTTATGACACCGCTGACCTCTAACAGCTCAAGGCAGGTTTTACTGGCATGTTCCTGCAATTCCTCCAAGCTGGCCAAACTTCAATTCCCGTGTCCTTTCATCTGGGGAAATGATTAAGTGTTTTGTGCTTTACTTAGCTTTTACTGTAGCAGAGTGTGAGATGTTTTTTTGATGTCTGACATCTTTTAATGGCTGAAATTTTTTCCATTCTAACCAGAGACATCATTTGTTACTTATTATTTTTTTCTGTGACAAATCATGCAGACCCCAGTCTCTAGAACAGACACAACTACCAGAGTTATGCGTATTTCATTTTAGAAAATAAAACTTCTCCTGAAAGAGAAAGTATTCTTACCGGCAGTTCCTGAAAGGGAGCCAAACATCCTGTGGAACAAAGAGAACAGTTGCAAGGAGAGTTAATACATCAAGTGCCGCATGAGATGAGGATGGGTGAAAGCAAATTGTCTATCAATCAGGTACATTGTGTGTGCAGTCAGGGAAGAGATGCCCATCTCCCTGCGCTCCTTCTCAGCAAAGGAGAGGGAGTTGTTGTAGGAAATACATTTTTAAACAACTGCACTGGGAAAAGACATTATGGAGAAGAAAGAATGGAGGAAATCAAAACCTTTCAAGCCCTGCCTCATTTTTTTCCTCCTTGAGATTGTGTGAGATGAGATCAAGCTGTGCTCCCATGTGGGAGTCACTCAGTGATTTCCTTCACTTCTCTTCCCAATATTTCCTCCCACACTGATTCCTGTTGGGTAAAAGTTCTCTACCTGGTAACAGGGAGTTTATGGGAATTCGGTATTCTTTTCTGTATTCTGTAAAACATTATTAACTGCACTTTTCCTGACTGTGATGCAGCTGATCACTTAAACTGTTAGGTCAATTAATCTACTGTGCTGCTCGTCAGTTCCCCTTCCTATTTAGAAACTCTCTGAGGTCTCACTTCACGTAAATGGCAACTATAACTATAACATATATAACTATAACCATGGCCTCCACCATGGTCCAGAAAAATTAGTTTGTTAAAAATTGTAGAACCCCAGGAGTATTTAATTATGTTTACCAAGGTGCTGTGGCAAATGAGCACCATGGCATGGTCAGACTTGGGAGGCCGAGCAAAAGGTTCTTACTGGGACTCCTGGCCTTCCAGAAGCTGTCGGTAGGTAGCGATCTCTTGCTCCAGCCGAGTCTTGATATCCATGAGGATCTTGTATTCCGTGTTCTGGCGCTCCATGTCAGCTCGGAGCTCAGCCAGCTGTGCCTCGATGCTGCCAACCAGCCCCTGGATCTGCGCCAGCTGCGCCCCATAACGCGCTTCCGTGTCGGCCAAGGTGCCTTCCAGCGCCGCTTTCTGTCAGGGGAAACCACAGACAGGAGAGGTTGCTGCCAGTGCAGGGCTCTGTGTAGGGAGGGAAATACGGGCCCTTTCCAGTGGGGGGTGGTCAGGCAGTGCAAATTCTGACGTACCATGCTGAGCTGGGACTGCAGCTCGATCTCCAGCCCTTGCAGGGTGCGTCTCAGGTCAGTGACCTCAGACTTGCTGCTCTGCAGTTGTTCGGTGTTAACAGCGACCTCACGGTTCAGCTCCTCGGTCTGAGACAGGGAAAACACTACTTGAGAAATATGGGGGACATAAGGCTGTCACAGCATTTTTCTGTGTGTTTTAATAGTTGTTTCTTTCATGGATTTTTTGGTTAGTGTTTGTACAGTACAGAGGGGTTTTACCTTGCTGTGGAACCAGGCCTCAGCATCCTTCCTGTTCTTCTCAGCCATGTGTTCATACTGGTCCCTCATATCTGCCAGGATCTTGGACAGGTCAATGCCTGGAGCAGAGTCCAGTTCAACGCTGACTTGACCGGCTACTTGCCCTCTCAGGGCACTCAGCTCCTGTGGGGAATGGCAGAGGAGACAAAAGAGGGTACAATTGTAAACTGAAAATATTATGAACCTTCTGTTCTTTCTTCAAGGGCTAAGGCTGACTAACCCTGAGATACTGGCAGGAGGGATCTCAGTCTACACAGAAATCTTTTCCTCACTGTTGGAGAGCCCAGGGCAATCCTGAGGGACTCCACATCTCCACAGTCTGTTTCTCTAGTGCCATTTTCAAACATGTTTCTTGGGGTTTACCTCCTCATGGTTTTTCTTTAGGTAGGCCAGTTCCTCCTTTAATCCTTCAATCTGCAGCTCCAGGTCAGCTCTGGACAGGGTCAGCTCATCCAGGACACGGCGCAGGCCATTGATGTCGGCCTCCACGCTCATGCGAAGACCTTGCTCAGTTTCAAACCTTAAAAAAAGCAAAACGAACCCATTCAGGTTCACTGAGTAACCAGCCCACAAGAAACACGGTATGAATGTATCTGGGTTTGTAGGATTTATGGTGTAGCAAATGTTATCAAGCATTAAACCTTTCTCCACATATTTCACATTACGCAAAATTTTCAGTGGTGCAGATGGTGCTCTTAGCAAAGACATGAAGGGTTGAACTGCATGCACAGGATCAAACCAATGTTCATACAGGCGTTTTAGGGGCATTCCATTCCTGTTTCACTGCCCTTTGGCTCAACAAGGATTTCTGCCTACTCATGAGATCTCTTCCCTCTCAGAAATTACTCACTTGGTTTTGAAGTCGTCTGCAGCCAGCCTGGCATTGTCAATCTGCAGCACAATCCTGGCGTTATCGATGGTGGCATCAAGGATCTGCAAACAATGAGAGCTCATTACTGAGGCTGAAACAACTGTTATCAGCTTCCCTGCTCTGCAGATAAGAGTGAACAGTCTATTTCGTTTGTAGCTACAGCAAACAGAGGTGTAGGAAAGGATCAATGATCTACAGCAAACACGTCACACAGATTTATCACGTACTTCTGCCAGGATTGTGTTTTGGGCATATCCTTGTGTCTGGTGTATGAAGTGGCTTTAGGTAGAAGTTCCACAGTGAGACAAAGACAAAACTATGTGCTGGCTGAGAGGGAGAGGACTTTGAGATACCGTCTTTGATCACATTTTTATTTCCTGGAATAGCCAGGATCGTGTTTATTGATTCTTTTAATGCATCATGAAAGCCTCTGAAGAAAATTTTATTTAGAAGGAATCTCTGTTCAGTTTTACCTGGAAAGCACGTCTTCTATGCCTGCCACTTCTAAAACTCAAAACGTCATCCACAAAACCAGCTGGAACAACATTTTCCCTCCCCTAACTAAAGGGAGTGAAAGAAAGGAGGGAAAAAATATTAAAAGGAGAAAATCCCATTGTCAGTTCTGCTGTCAGCAGAGCTCAGATTTTAAATCAGGAGCGAATGTGGATGGGTTGCAGCAAGGAGAAGCAACCTGCGTGGGAGCGGTCATGAACTCCAGGCTGAACTCAGAAAACTAAACCTCAAGTTTTCTTTAATTTATTTACAAAGTTAATCAGCTACTCCCTGAGTTATGCAGGGCGTGTATCACCTCAGCAATCTGTTATCAGGTACCCATGGGCTCTTGGGGGAAATCCTGCATTTATATATGGGATTGATTACTTCATGTCTGCTATTTCCTTTTTTCCTACGCCAAATGTTTCAGTTCACTTGATTCCAAGGTTAAGTATAGGAAATGTAAAAAAGAAATTACTCTTAACCCATTTTTATTTTCATTGTTAAAGCAGTGCGTCTGGGCCTCTGAGGGTTTTAAATCTCTACGGCAGGTGTGAGGATGCAGAGACAGGCAGGTTGCTGCCACTGCTTGGCTCTCATTATGTATCAGTTTATACATGGTCATATATACCTTAACTGGTCATATGTGTGTACATGACCAGCATGTGTATGTGTGTGTATAAACAAATGCTTTTTTAAAAGCAAACATTATCAGAGTTCAGTATTCAGGCATCCGCCACTGACTGGCTTATACCTTCTCTTGGCTAGCATTTTAAAAAGTAGATAATTCAATATTGATATTGACTTTATCCCCCCACCCATTCCTTGCATGTACATCTCATCTCCCTCTCCTCATGACTTGCAGTGCTTTCTAGGGGTTCCCTAAGGAACTTTTTGGGTTTTCATACTTCCTTTGTAAGTGGAAATCTAAGATGGTTTTTGATAAATGTTAACACCTACCTTGTCTCGAAGGTCCTCAATTGTCTTGAAATAAGGACTGTAGTCCCGAGCTGGGCTTGGTCCTTGTTTTTGGTACCAGTTTCGGATTTTGGTTTCAAGTTCAGAGTTTGCCTCTTCCAGCGCACGCACTTTCTCCAGGTAGGAGGCCAGGCGATCGTTCAGGCTTTGCATGGTTGCCTTTTCGTTTCCCGAGAGGAGGCCATCGCCCCCCAGGCCACCCCCATAGCTAAAGCTGCTGCTGAAGCTGCCTCCACCATAGCCCCCCCCCAGGCCGCTTCCCAGGCCAGAGGAGACAAACCTGGCAGAGGACACGGACACACCTCTGCCACCGGATCCCCCGTGGATGCTGGGGGCCCTGAAGCTGCCACCGAAGCGGAGGGAGGAGGCGCCGGGCCCCCCCGCCACGGAGGAGCTGGTTTGCCTGAAGCTGTAACTGGCCATGGGGAGGAAGAGCAAGGACCCAACCTAAGCTGCACCTCAGCGGCTCGAGATCCGGAGGCAGGAGAGTGCCCTGCTCCCCCACCCCACCGCTTTTATGCCGGTGACAATGGGAGTTGTCTCCAGAATGTGTTATCTGAGACCCATGGAATTTATCAGCCCTAAGCCTTCTGCCAACACGGCCGTTCCCCTTATTGGTCAGTGGCTGTGGAGTGGGCTGTTTCCTTCCCCAGTGCCTCCACACGCGGGACGCGATCCCCTCCCCCGGGCCGCTGCCGCTTGAAGCAAAAGGTGGGATTTGGAGGAGGCGTCTCCCTACAGAGGGGAGCGTTCCTAAACCTGGTTAGAGTTTACCTACATGGGAACAAAGGGGCTGGGAGCGCACGCACTGCGGCCAGCGCCGCGGCCAGAGCGGAGTCACACAAAGACTTGTTCTAACGGAGTGATTCAGCCTGATAACAGAGCTTGTAAGGTGCCCAAATGGTGAACAATGTGTGTGGACCTTCAGAAAACACGTTCCCACCCCTCTATTTCCCTCATTCCCCTTGAGAAAATTTCTTCTTTCAGAAATGAAGTTTTCACTCTTTCTGTCTTTGCTCTCAGTTCCATTTGGGCTGACAGAGAACGTGCTGTGTCTAAGAATCTGGTTTTCTACAGACACAAGAATCCTTCTGAAGCAGCTGTGGCTGCATCTGTAGCAGAGGGAAGCAGTGACATCCCTGCGTACCTGGGGAGTGAGCAGAAACAAGTGTCTGATTACACACTGAGTCCTTTGCTTGCTACTGAAAGAGAGAAGCAAAGAGAAGAAACAGAATCACTTAGTCTTCTGGTCTTTGAGAGTAATGAAAATGTTATTTTTAAAATTTTCAAGTCCTCTGTTATCCAAGATGGATTTTCCAAAGCTTTTGTTACTGTGCACTCCTCCCTGAGCATCCCTAACACACAAGGGGATACTCAAAGCTTTCCTTCGATTCTCTTTCTTTCTCACTCCCTCCAAATCTCTGCAACTCCCCAGAAGTGTTTTGGAGAAAGAGGAAGTTCTGGCCTGGCAGCACTTGCAGCTCTTGGGAGCAGCCAGGCCTTTCTATACCATGAAGAATGCTCCAGGTGTTTCAGGCCACACAATAGAGCTGCACTCCCTGTGTACAGAGGTGTCAAACTGCGGGGCAGATTCAGGGAGGGAAAGAGCAAACAGCAGATGGGAGGCCGGCCAAGGCACCTGTAACACCAGGTAATAGGAGGCCGTATCAGAAGGAGGAATTCTGCAGTGACTCAGGTGCGGAATACATCACTGGGTACACACAGGATATGTACCACACTTCAGCTCCGGGGAACCACAGCGAAACTCTTTCCTCTCTGTACTGACTGGTGCCTTCCACAACTGCATCCTGCACTGCAATGCTGTGCAGCCTTTCCTCACAGGCTCAGGGACACTCCTGCTGCCAGAAACAAACCACTCATTCCTTCCGGAGACCTGAATGTTCTGTTCAACCCTGGGTGGGACAAACCTGCCCAGCCAGTAACTGCTCCAAGGGCTGTGAACAGGTGAAACAGTGGTGTCAGGAGGTTACTGAGAGAAAACAACTGGAGAACAGTTACATTTTTGTTAAATATTAAAGTCCATAGTTAGAGTGTAAAGAGCATCAGTCAATGTACTTTTCTTCACTGAACAGAAAAGCAAGAAGCTGAAAGGAGAATAAATACCAGTGTGGTCTTTTTGAGATCTATCTCCTGCTGCAAGGAGAGAGGAACATCTGTCCCTCCAGGTACTCCTTCAGCACTCCCTGGACTCCCATATCAGGACCTCAACACAGTGTATGTTTGGGTTTTGCAAAATAAAATGCACCTCTGTGATGCTGCATAATATTTTATGATGCAGCTCATGAAAATTGGGATCTGGAAGGCTTCTGGCTGCCCTCTGCAACCTCTTGAGTAAAAGCAGCAATCACCATACATTGCACTCTCAGAATATTGATCAGGTACTGCAGGCAGGTTGGGTTTGCCTGTGCTTACAGGGAAGAATCTCCCAAAGAATGAACTGCAATTCTTAGTGGCAGTTTGGAAGTACAGCTGGAAGTGTCAGGAGAAGAACGGCTTGGGACACACTGTCAAGTGGATTAATCTCATTTATAACACCAAATACGTCATAAGCTTCTAGTACCAAATCAATCCCTCACACATCATTTTTGCTAAACCTTAATCCTAAGTCTTTTAACTTTCCATCTCTGTTTTACCTTAATGGCTGCATGTGTTTGTTTTCGTAGAGACTCCCTTAAGGTGAGAATGTGTATTTAATGCTTAGAAAAGCCTTTAGTATGGCAAGTTGAAGAAGGTGCTGTTAGCATTCAGCATAGGTCTCTTTTTCTCCCAGTACAATAAACCTAATTTATGGTAGGGTCAGCTTTTCCCCAGTAAGGAATGGTCAGCATAGGGAATTTCCTTTATCTGCACCTTATCACAGGGGAAGGGAGACACATTTTTTCAAACAAAGTCATCCAGTCACGCCCAAGCTCCTGGCTGAGAACTGGTTCTGCTTTACCTTTATCTTCTCTGCCTTGCCAGTCACTGCTGCTTTATAAAATCATTCATATTGTTTCAGAGTAGTTTTATTAATTGTCCTGTAAACAGTTTTTTTCTTGCCCTTGAGGACACTGGCATATCCTTCTCTCTTTTTATATGCTGCTGAATTTGTTTCCACGGATAGCTAATGCAATTACACTTAAATGAACTTGCTGAACATTTGTACCAACTTTGTTGGTGCCTGCAGTCCCAGGGATGCATCTATGGATGGACGAGCAAAGCCAAGTTATTGTTCTGGATTTACCTTTTAAATTTTTACCTGTTTGTTCCTTCTGGTAATTCTTCCTTTCTGCCTTTGCTTCCATCAGTGAAAATGTGCTGCTTTTTCACATGCACATTTTTAGTCTCCGTCTCTTCTCTTGCTCATCTGAACTTTGTCCACTCTCCCAACCAATCATGTCACAGGGCCTCTTATGATCACAGCTTGGGATGTTTTTCTCCCCTTTTGAAGATCAGAGACATGAAACATTTGCAGCTCTTTAATTCCAGCACAAAATTTTCTATTTTTTCTTTTAAACTTCCTTGTGGGAAGAACCAGTGACAACAAGCTCTGATCTGCAGCTGGTAGCAAGATAACTGCAGTTAAGGTTTGCCCAGGATACAATTCTCAGCTGTCTGGCTTTTACAGCCCATCATAAATCTTTTTTTGTTTTTTTTTTAATCCTCACAAACCTGGCACTGCCATATATTTTCTGAATGTGCCAACATATTGTGAGACAAGAATGTTGCTGTGCTAAAGAGGCAGGTCCCAGCACATGCACACAGCTGTGAGTGGCTGGAGAAGAGGGTAGGGAAGAGCAGAGCAACACTGGGAATTTGCTCAAAATGACTGTTTTTGCAAAGTAGAGGGATTGTGATGAAGGGAATGCATCATTTCTGCACTGAAAGAGGTGAGAAATAAGGTTGTGTAAGGGTTCTGTGTTAACAGAAATTGTGAGAGTAAGACACAGGACAAGACATTTCTGTCCAGGGCTCTGGTTTGTTCATGGCAGGACAGAAACGATGGATCAATGATTTGTGCTGAACTGGAATGATTCCTGCCCAGGCTGCTGCAGTGCTATTGGGGCACAGAATTTAATTTCTCAATGATTGCCATTTTTAAAACACTTGAATAGATTGGTATGAGGAAAATACGTAAAAGATCCTCCTGAAGAGCTCAAGCACTTCAATAACTGGGAGCAGTGTAAATACTTCACAAATCCTTGAAACTGGCTATGGTGTGGAAATGCCTCATTATTGTCCCTGTTTCCCTAGAAACATAACTAGCTTTAAACTCCTCACTCCTCTATCATTCCAGAACTCTTATGATAAGGCAAATCAGGGAATAAAGTACCTGAGACAGGAAAATAAACCAGATTTTCTTATCGTGTGATTAAAGATTGTGTGGGAAGGAAGGCTCAGTTGGGGCACCAAGCCCTAGGCAGTGCAAGTCAACTCACTGGATGTACTTTCACACTTCCTTTAACCTGTTATCTGGCTGGTAAATCTCTGCAAGGTATGATTGGGCTGGAAACTATTATTTGAGAGTCAAACATCAACTGACAGGAAGATATGTTCCAAAAGTCAGGTTTCTGCAGGCAGCAACAAAGGCAGCGCAGGGGCCTCTGCCAAACCCCAAGGGACCGAACCTGTCCCGGGCTCGGGGGAGCAGTGGCTGTTGGGCGCTTGCCATGGCCTCTGCACGCTGCCGGGATTCACGCTGAGGGAGGAGGCCTGGGGCTATCCACAGGGATCTTCCCATACGCCACATGGAAAATTCCTACTCAAAAATAAACCCTAGACTTGGGAGAGACACAGAGTAGATGGGGCTCATAGCACAGAGCTGAGCTGTTTTATTCTGTTCCTGTCTGTAAAACATTTGTATGTCTATTATTTATATCTATGTGCTCATATATTTACATGCACATATTTGTATATATAGACTTACAGATTATTATTTCTCTTTCTAATTTTATAAAAGTATATTCTGATCATAGGGGTAAGCCACAGCTTCCAGTAAGGGCAGAGATTTTACTGTGCAAGCCTTAAAAACATGTTCGGTTCTAGAAACCAAGGAGCTCTCTTAGGATCCTGGTGGATCCTTGGATTTGGGCTTTCCTGATCCTGCTGGTGGTTTCATACTCAGTTTTTCTTGAAGGAATTTTCGCAATCTGCAGATTTATGGTTGGGCTCAGTGAGAAAATGCAACTGTTTCTCTATGAGGGCAAGCCCTGTAGCCTCTGGTTTGTGGAGCTGCTGCCAGGGAGGTTTTTAAACATTTGGTTCTCATGGCAACTCTCAGGCCGTGGAAACCCCTTTGGAGCCCTGGTTCTGGCTGCCCTGGCTGGTCACACAACTTTAAGGGAACAAAAGGGGATTTCTCACTACTCTAACAGTTCGTGCCACTTTCGAAAAGGAGTGTTTTCCCCACGTTTGTGAGTACCAGGTAAGTCTCTTCCTGGGCAGTCCTGGCTGTTACCTTAATAAGACCCATGGTTTTCCACCAGACTCTGACACCCATATTCATCTTTAAATCTTCTTTTTATTAAAAATGGAGGTCTGTGCCAACTCTCTGTATTTTGGGCAGCCCACTGCCAGCAAAGCAAGTGACTGAAGTGCTTGCTGAGTGCCTTTTCACGCTTTCCTAATGGATTCAGCTTTAATAACTGATAAAATCTGGTGACACGATTTTCAACAGCATTTTCGACAGAAAGGAGTTGTTGGCATTTGTTTTAAATCTTTGCTTGTGTGTGAGCGCCATGAACTTTTGGGTACGGCCGCGATTTTTGGTAGTCTGACATCAGGTTGTGGGAAAGAACTGAACTAAGATTGGGAATGTTGTCAGAAAATGTTGATTACTGAGGCTGTGGGTGCCTTTGATCCCAGCCCTGCGCGGGTTGCCAGGGCTGGGAGCACAGGTGTGTGCCCGGGAATGGTGTTCCCTGGAGCCAGGCTTGGCGGAGCCGTGGGAGCGTGGGCTCCCAAACTGCGCTATTAGGAGTAATTGCAGCGTGCAGAAACCTCTCTTTAGGCGGTACTAAAACAGCTCTGAGAGTCAGCTCCAGTGCTCCTGAGACTACGTGTTCACTGTCACTTGTCCTTTATCGTGGAATCATGGAATGCTTTGGGTGGGAAGGGACATTAAAGCTCATCAAGTTCCACCCTCTGCCACAGGCAGGGACACCTTCTACTAAAACAGGTTGATCCAAGCCCCTCCAACCAGGCCATGAGCATTTCCAGGGATACGGCAGCCACAGTGTGGAAATACTTAAAGAAATTCCAAGGTTTGTTGGAATTAGCACTCCAAAGTGTTATATATGATGTGAAACCTAACAGAAATTGTTACAAAGAGAAAGGATTTTCCTGCATGAATTCTCATACTTGCTTAACTTGGCTGCTGCTATTTTTCATGGTTATGGTGGGCTGGTAAATGTCAGAAATATCACAGGAGCAGCTTCCTTTCCTCTCGCTTTTTGTTACAGGCACAGTGAGTCAGAGTTTCTTTTCTCATTCCTTGAGTAAGTGGTGGGCTGAGAGGGACATCTGCCTTGTCACCTCCGTGGTTCCATTTCCTTGTAACCAGCAGTGCCAGAGCCCAGCAGGACTGTGCACAAAGGCACCAGGAATAGTGGTGGGCTGCCATACCTGTCCATACCCGACAGATGCCTTTGCAAATGGAAGCATTTGCTGTGGGTCTAAATCCTGCAGGTATGTCATAGTCCTGATCCAGAGTGAAGTCCCTCAGAGAACTCAGTCCACTGAATTCTGGTTCTTGTCTTGAATTTCTCTCCATTCAGCCATTTCCCCCTCTTATCTTCATCAAACCTCCTGAAAATGTTGTATTACCCAGTTGGAGATGAGTAATTTCCAGAACTGAGCCTGGATCCACGGGATTCGGGGCCTTGGGAAGCGGGAGCAGCACACAGCGCCTCCTGCAGGCCCGGCTGTTAAGCACAGCCATCGAATCCAAGGCATGAAATAAAAATAAAAACGTGCCGATTTTTGTATTACTGAAGCTGTTCTTTCCTTGAACGAACCGTGTCCCAGGCCTGAGGCTTTAATTTAATTTTGAGAGTGTTTTGAGCAGTTTGTCACAAATCTTACTTGGTATTTCCTGAATTGCCATCATAAGATGCCAGGGAGCTGACCCGAATGGACAGACACACTGTCTGTCACCTACAGATAAATCCTGTCCCTCGTTCGGAGCTGTGGGACACACCACTGGAGCAGGATGAGGCTCAACCACAGCATTCCCTCATGCTGGCACTGCAAATGTGTCCCACTTAAAAGAGAGCAGAAGGGAAGGAGATTTGACAATGTTCCCAACAGACAAAGAGCACACAAATGGCTCCTTTCTGGGATTACAGACGTTCTTCCTAGTTCAACGGTGCCTAAAGAAGGTATTTGATCCCAAAGTCCATTATAGCTGGCTAGTGCTGAGGGGGTCTGGAGTAGTCAGCATTGGTTGATAAGAGAGAGGAGTGAAAGGGAGAGTAAGGCAGAACAGTCTCTGTTACTTGCACAGAGCAGAAGAGTCCTGTTGTGACTCCAAGGAGAGGCAGTTCTGCTTTGACTTTACAAACATTTGTTTCCCAGGGAAATAGTTTCTCTGACTCATCTCTTTCCTGCTGTGCTGAGAATTCAGCTTGGATTGTAACATGGAACAGTCTGATGTCTTTTAAAATAATACCTTGTTATCCAAAACGATGATGTTTTACCTGTTCTGATTCTCTTTGCAAACCAAAGTGTAAGTGTAAGACTGTGTGACAGAATAAGAAATGTCGGTGATTTAGGAGGTGTTCAGGGAACAATGAAGCCTGTGAGACCCACCCAGGGTATGGGACAGGGCGGCAGTGGAGTCACTCCCCTGCTATGTGGCTGACCCTGTTCAGCAGCTTCCTCAGCCCTGCAAACCAAACACTGAAAAGCAAATTTGTAAGTTTGAAATGGCTGAGATATTTCATCCGTTTTCTTCCTCTGTTGAGCCCAAATAAGGTGAGCAGGAGGAATAATCCCAACAACTGAATGTTGGGTTAGTAGAACTTTCATACTCCTCACTCATTTCCTGATCTAACCCTTTGCTTTAATTGAACAAGATTAGACAGAGCTCTCATCCAGAAGCTGGAAAAGGGCTGCCTGGATAGGATTGATTTCTCGTTCAGTGACTCAAAGGAAAGTGGTTTTGATTTGACAAAATTTTCATGAAATTTTGAGGTTAATTAATCCTGATTTTTCACTTCAGCTGCTGAATTGGCAAATCAACTACTTGCACATCCCTTGCAACATATGCTATGAAAAAGGGGTTCCCCCACCCCTTTCTCTTCCCCATAGGTGTCACCCTTGAGTTTAATATGGATGCATTTATTCATCTCCAGGATTTTATCCACTCATCATAAGATTTAGGATTCACATATTACTTTGGAGGCATATTACATAATTCACACAACCTTAATTTCTTTGTCTATCTCACTTGTTACACCTAAATATAAATACAATATTAATATACCAAATAGACTGATGGACACAGAGCTTTCTTTGCATTGCAGAAAGGTAAAGCTTTATTCGAGGCATTGTTGTGCAGTAGAGTACCAAGTGCACTGCAGAGCACTGCATGTAAGCACAGTGATCACAGTGATGGACAGCATGAAAAGGGAGAAGTAGATAACTTTAGGAAAAGCCTAGTAATTATTAATTTTGACTTCATGGATAGCATTTGGAGAGCAATCTGTGTGTGGGGTACATCACAGAGCATGTGGGCTGTGCGTTACCACCTTGTGGGCCGGGCTGCTCCCATGGCACTGACTGGATCAGGGAAGCCCCACGCATCGGTAGTATCTTAACACACTCTGGATTGCCCTGTGGAAAGAAAGAAGAAACCATTGCTCCGATAGGGAAACCAAGAGTCTCTTTGCAGCACTGACATTTCAGACTCATCCACTATTTAAATACCCATTTGTTAGCAAAAGCATGGGAAAGGAGCTTAGCCTGTCTCTGGAACTGGAGCCAAACCACTTAGAAATTAAGAGCTTTGATTTGAATGGTTTAATCCCTGCTGCTATTGCAAATATGGAAGCCATAGCACAAGATTGGTATGAACAGGAAAAGGGATGAAACATAAAATGTGAAAGCCATAAGTTTGGATCCTCTCTGGAAGATGTTTCTTACCTGCCTTGTCACTAGATTGACCATGACAGTAGGAACTAGAAGAATAAGAGTGGGAGGACATTCCTCCTCCTTGGAGAGCTCCTTGAGACGATCTGTGAAAGGAAAGGAGTTTTAATGAAGGGAACAATAAATACATTCTGACATCATGTGCAGTGCATGTAACAGCTCAGCTTTTCCTGGATCTTGCAAATATATTTTTATATATTTTTTTTCATTTCATTCCCTTCAGCTGTATTTTCCTAAAAAATTCTAAAAGCAGAGACAGCAAGAGACTGTTGCAGTATAATTCTTGTACTCTCACAGTCCAGCTGTGCTTGTTCCTCTGCTGACAGAAGGAACTTCATTACCGTTTGGTTTGGCACGGTGATTCCTCTCATGGAGTTCACTCTGCACAAACAGGTCAAGAGGAACTGATTAACTCAAAACCTGTCAGTAACAATCTCCTCTGTGTTTCTCTTGGTGTTTGATGTGCTTATGAAGTTTCTATAGACACATTTCAATGCAAATGCCATGAAAAAAAGCTGCTGAATTTAGATTTCAGCTACAGACTACTAAAATATTCTGCTCTGTCTTCCATGAGTGCCAAGAGAGAAAAGCTTGTGATAGAATTTGTGCCCTTATTTGCAAACAGAGAACATACACAAGATCCTGCTGCCCCTCCTGCAGCAGTGCCCGGTACTGCTGGATCTCTTGCTCCAGGCGCATCTTGATGCCCAGGAGCATC
Organism: Eulacestoma nigropectus; assembly: GCA_013397775.1. Taxonomy (NCBI): domain Eukaryota; kingdom Metazoa; phylum Chordata; class Aves; order Passeriformes; genus Eulacestoma; species Eulacestoma nigropectus. The sequence goes on from VZTE01001679.1 coordinate 107,862, forward strand.
TTGTACTCCTGGCTCTGACTCTCCACCTCACAGCGGATGCTGGCCAGCTCCTCCTCAACGCAGTTGATCTGCCCCTGGATTTGTTGCAGCATGCGGCCATAGCGAGACTCGGTTTCTGCCAGGGAGTTTTCCAGAGAGCTTTTCTGGAAGGGCAAACACAGGAGTTGAGGAGCAGAGTTCTACGGCTCCCTGCCCATGCCAAGGAGGGAAGGGCCCGCAGATCCTGCCCACGTACCGTGCTGAGCTGCGCCTGCAGTTCGATCTCCAGGTTCTGCATCTCGCGCCTCAGCTCGGTGAGCTGGTGGCTGCTGGTCTGGATGTCCTGGCTGCTGGAAGTGACCTGCTGATTGACTTCTTGGATCTGCGGAGTCAAACCCCAGAGACACTTTCTGAGCCACAACAGCTCCTCAGGGAGCACATCTGCTGAGTGAGAACTCACGTCTCCAGGGACAGCCAGTCCTGGTACCAGGGTGTCTGAGCTGTCCCACCAAAGGAGACTCCACTCTGGGCATTGCTACGTACCTTCACCTCATACCACTGCTCCACCTCCTTGCGGTTCCTCGCAATGATCTCCTCATATTCATTTCTCAGGTCACTCAGGGTCTTTGTCAAATCTTCTCCAGGGGCAGCATTGACCTCCACACTCACATCGCCACCAGTTTGGGACTGGAGCTGCCTCATTTCCTGTGGGGAGTCGAAGGAGAGACACAAGAGCACACACAGGTCATTTGTTGTGCTGGGGACTGTGCGTGAATCAGTACCAAGGTACAAAGGAACAACAGTCCTATGGCATAAGGTGGAATTGACTTGATGTGTGATGGTGGGAACCGTGAAGAATCAACAGATTATGTCTTTGGCTGTGCTATTTATCATTGGATCGTACCTCCTCATGGTTTCTCTTCAGAGCAATCAGCTCATCCTTCAAGGACTCCAGCTCAGATTCCAGTGAAGACCGAGCGGTGGTGAGATCATCCAGGATGTTTCTCAGGCCATTGATGTCAGCCTCCACAGTCTGACGGATGACCAGCTCATTCTCATACCTGTACCAAAGTAAAGCAAAGCATTGCACATTCATTTCATTACAATGCGTAGGCTTGATCCTACCACTTTAGACAGGGCATCATCCACCTGCATTCATGAGTCTCATAAAATTCATGACAAAAAGAGGCAAGGTTCACAGGGAGGTACTCACTTCATTCGGAAGTCATCAGCAGTCATCTTGCTGTTGTCGATGTCCAGAATCATTCTGTTATTGTCCACAGTGGCAGAAATGATCTGCAAAAAGGGAAGGTGGAGAGGAGTATTTTTGTGTTCTAGATTTCCAGGACAAGCAGAAAGAAGACACAAAGCTTTGGTAGAGTGTTACTGTTGGTCTTGGAATTGTTTTATGGAGTAGTGCAGGGGCCACAGAAAATTCTTGAATTGCCATGCCACAGGGACTGGTGTGTGCAAGGTTTTGGCTTTCCAAAGATTTTGATGGAAGAGTATATTGATGGGGGAAAGAAGAGAACATCATTTTTGTTGGGAAATGGCCAACTGCCATGAGTTCTGCACTCTGTGTGTAGGAGGCAGTGTGGGCTCTGCCCCTGATGCTGTAAGTCATCTCAGTATGAAAAAAGTTGATTGTAAGGGAAGACCTAAGTCCTTCCACCTGGTGTCTGTAGAAGTGTGCAGGGACAACGGGAGCTCAGATCCTGCCATTCAGGTGCTCTGGCTTTGCACTCCATCCAGCTGAAGTGGGTGGGAGCAGAGGGAAGCACTGCAAACCACACATGGCTGGTTTGGAGCCGCCTGCACAACGTGGGATGTACATTCTGTGAGCCAGCGTGTCTGTGGCTGATGGAGCTCCTGGTGCCTCGGGCTGTGTCCGCGGAGCACGTCCCTGTTGCCTGTGGGCTGCTGTGAGGGTTTGCTCACCCAGGGGATGGGAGGTGCAGCTCAGCAGGTTTGTGCCTGCGGTACCAGCAGCACAACCATCCCGTGGGCGGTAGAGCCCAGTGCTGGGGATGGAGGGAGGAGGAAGGAGCAAAGAGGAAAGAGGAAGGCCTTACAGGAGAGAAGAGCACGTGGGAGATGGAGCCACATGTACCAGGATGATCCTACCTGATTTTGGAGTTGTTCGATGGTCTGGTAGTAGGAGCTGTAGTCCTTGGAAACACTGGGAGCTTGTTTCCTGTACCACTCCCGGATGTGGTGCTCAAGCTGAGCGTTCTCTTCCTCCAGCCTTCGCACCTTGTCCAGGTAAGCGGCCAGGCGGTCATTGAGGTTCTGCATGGTGACCTTCTCATTGCCGCTCAGCAGCAGGTCCCCCCCAGGGCCGCAGCTCCCCGCAAAGCCCCCGCCAAAGCCCCCGGCAAGGCTGCCCATGCTCAGGCCGCCCCCGTAGCCCCCGCAGGCTGCCCCGCCGTAGCTGCCCCCGCCGATCACGGAAGAGGCGTAGCGCCGGCAGGACACGGAGGAGCTGCGGCCGCTGCCGCCACCACAGGCGCCTCCACCTCCCCCTCCGCTCCTGTACGAGGTGCTGGATGTTCTCTTGATGCTGCAGCTCATGGTGAAGGGATCAGATATCCAGCCCCAGATGCAAAGCTCTGCACAGCGAGATACAGGAAATCAAAGTGCAGCGGGCCGTCCTCGCTGGTGGCTATTTATACTTGCCCGGGTGGGTGTCACCTGCCAGGCAGTCCAGCTTCCCATGGGGTTTGCCAGCCACAGCGCTCATGCCGAAAGTGATGCGCTAAGGGGAATTTCTTTTGGGGCTTGGGACAGCCCTCCCCCCAGGTATTGTGTTTGCAAGCTGATTCACACCAAGCCTGCACTGCAATTTCGGGTGGGTGGCTGTGAGTTAGATTTTGTTGGAGATAGTTTGTTGCTGGCTACTTAGAGAGAGACACTCATTTTAATAGTTGTTCTTTGTTCTTTGGAGTATTTTTTTTATTTTTTTTTTTATTCCTGAAAACAGGTGGTGAAAGCACCACCTAATCACTCTGCTTTAATTTCAGAGTTGGAGAAGTATGAACTCAGGCACCCTGTGCGTGAGGCTGGTTTAAATTAGCCTGCAGAACTGCCAGTTCTGGAAACAGAATCTCTTAAGAATTTAAGTACTTCCCTATAAAAGAAAGCTCAATGTGGGCACTGTCTCTCAGAGTTCTTAGTGGTAAATCACAGCAGAATGAGCTTAACAGCAGCAATTTTATTTCTGTTCTCTCCAAACTCTGGTATCACTTCTGGGAGTTCCTCCTGTTTCATGCAGAGCCATGGGCGTGCAATGATGCCATTTTAAAGTTGTGACTTCTTAAACATTTTTGTGCAAATTTCCAATCTCAGAGGTTGTCTTAAGCTGAAATATGGGTGTAAAATCAATATGACTACATTGGCTTTATCCTGGGAGAGGAAAGAAGGGATTTGGCTTGGCCAGATGGAGGCTGAGATTGTTATCAGCTGGCTCTTGAGGAAGGAGGCACCAGGACTGTTTGAAATACAGAACAATCCTGTTGTCCATGTAGGAAAGGGCACAGTCTGGATTTGAGTGTGTTTGGGCTGGAAACTAAGGGGAAATTTTTAACTGTGTGAGGCAGAAGGGTCTTGAAGAGCTTCCATTGCAGGAGCTGTGGATGGAGTAGAGAGCTTCAAGTCTGATCTCGGTCAGCTGATGTTAGGGATTTTATCCTTGTATAAGAGAGGTAGCTATGATGACCCTCTAGATCCCCCTTATCTTCAGTATTTTGTCACTTGGTGCTGAGCAACTGCCCCACTTCTGTAAGGGGGCAGGTTGTGATGAGCCCTTCTTTGGAAAGGAAACTTTGCCTTTAAATAACTTTTGGAAAATGTGAATTTTAATCCTGAAAGACAAGGGGCGTCATTATGTGATGGTTGAACTTTGATGGGAATTCATCTCTATTTGGAAGTTACAATTTACCCGTTCGTTTTGTTGTTGGTTTCTCCATTTATGCTGTTGCCTACACACACCCTGCAGTTGTGGCTCAAGCAGGATTTTTTTTCTTAGCCACAACGATTATGAGATCCATAAAAGTTACTAACGCATGTTATGGCTGACTAAAGAGTCATGGAAAACCATTCACCCTCTTTCTTGACACACCACCACCCCCATATCAGAGATAATGTAATCCTTTGATCTGCATAATTATGATTGTTGTTTTATTGGTCGCTCTCTAATTATCTGCACGTCAGAACCAGGTGCTTTGCATATGTTATTGAGACTGAGTCATCATTATTAAAAAATAAAAATTATTTTCTCACAGGGTGTGATTCCTTAGTCATATTTTCCTCATTAGATTGTTGCAATGCACTTTTATTCTCCCCTATGAGATGTTTATTGCTGATTGGCGTTAGTGCCAGAGGTGTTGATTTTATATCTCCTTCTCTGCATTGTTGCATCACAACACCTGACCTGACAATTTCTGACATTTCCCAATGCTGTAATTTCATACTATCACCAGGTACCTTTTCTCTGTCTCTCTGTGCCTCTCTTCTTTTTTTGAATAGGTGATCTAACCATCCTTACTGCCATAACTGCATCCCAAACACTTAATCTGTAGACTTTCTGTTCTGTAACTCGGAGGTATTTCCTTGTCTCCATGTGCATTTCTGGCCACTGTCCTGTGTGCATGGGTCTTGGCCTGAGCTGGCTAAGTCAGTTTGGACCTGCTGATTTACTTCACAAGCCAGAAGAACCAGGTCTGTTCCAGAGCCATTACCTTTCATAGTCCTTGCAGTGACAGAAGGAGGTCAGATGTTCTGCGGTAGAAGGTGTTGAGGCTACTCAGCCTTTCAAAGGGGCTGTAAGAGCTTTGAAATCACATCTTCCCCTGGTAGACCTTTTGTTCATAGTGCACCCTATGGACCTCTGCAAGTCAGAAGTTTGTTTGAAGTAGGAGTGCTGTGAATCCTTTCCCAGTGCTGTTTACTCACTGGTGAAGTTGGATGCTGAGCCACAAACAGATTCTCCAAATTGGCAGAATAACCAAAAGCAGCCTGTGGTTTCCACAGAGGCTGTGATGCCATTACTGGATGTATGTCTTCAGTCACACAAGAGGGAGAGGACAATCCTAGAAACAATTATTGGTAATTAATTGTTCTACAGTAAATGAGTCAAATGTAGTCTTGGTAAGAAGAGTGCTACTCCCAAGAATTTCGTCAGGAACTCCATTTGTGCATTCCTCATCCGTCATCCATTGTCCTGCAGCATCGCTCAACCTGTGCGTTTGTTCAGTTCATTCAGAGCTGAAGGATTTCCACATCCCCCCATTCTGGGCTCATCTTTCTCTTATATGACTCCATGGGATGGGCCCATAAACTTGCAGAAGTATAGACCTACAGAAAAACCTATTAAATGTGAGGTATTTTAATTCTGCAGTTGATCTAAATAATTATTCATAGTCCTTCCTTCTACTGGAAAAGGGAAAATTTAGATATAATTCCCAAGAGAAATTAAGCTCTTCCAGCAGAGTGATCCTTTCCTGTTCTTTTTCTCTACCTGCCTCCTGTTACCAATGATGGTGACTAATTGAATTCTAAATTCCTCCCTGCCAAAGCCTTTTTTTCCTATCCTGTAGAACTTTTCGGAACACTAAGCAACTGTATGGCTTTTTCTAAGAACCATGGATGAGTGAAGTGAGCACCAGGAGCAGGCAGTGGTGTCAGGATACCTGATCATAGAAATAGCACAAGGTTTCTGGAGCACCTGCCAGCCTTAGACAGAGGCTGTGAGTCTCTCTGTGCCTTTGGCACACCTGTGGTGTGTGTTGTCCCTAGGACAGGCCTTGCCCCATCCCTGGGTGGGGGTTAGTGCCTCATGGATCATCAGGAATCAGTGTGGAAGGTGTTGTGCTGTCAGTAGCAGGACTCCACAGTGAGCTAATCCTGCTGCAGAGACTGGTGCCCACTCCTGAGGACTCTTCCTAGTGCCACCCACTGCACCAAGGCCTCACACTCCCAAACTGGCTCAGAAATGGGGACAGACACTGCAGCTCTGGAGTTCCCAGGAGTTCTCTGGATTAGGACTGTATTTTTGATCATTCTGATGCTTCTCTGTGCTTCTGGAACATTAGAAGGAAGCAAAATAACCTTTCAGTGCTTAATTATATACATTAACTGTAGTTTAAGGTTCCATAATTGGGCCTCAAAAGAGATGTCTCCTTCAGCTGCTTTGGCTATAGTAAATACAGCTGAGACCTGAGTGAGTTCTGGCAGCCTCTGGAGACCAAAGTCATGTTTGCATTTGCTTTACTTCACTTCCTAGACTGTTAAAACCTGAAATGAGCATTTTATTCCCTGTAGACAGGCTTTTATTCACACAAATTCCTGATGTTGGACTGATAAAAGTCATTTTTTCAACATGAGTAGAAAGTCTCTTCTTTGTGGACACTCACTGCAGGCTGCAGTCAGGGTGCTGTGCTGGCAGAGCCAACGCACGTGGTAACTGAAAGAAGACCTAAACCAAATCAAACTCTTGTAAGTTGATTGTGATGAGAAAGTGTTTAATTGCATTACCCTAACAGATCAATCCTTCAGTCTGAAATTAAATGGGAAATTCTAGAAACCAGGTTTAATCAGTGGGCAAGGGACTAACAGGCCCTTGTGTAAGTGACACACAGCCAATTCCACGTATCTCGTGCACAACAGTCAGAGACTGGAAAGGGGCTTCTCTGTGATGTTCAGAAAGCAAAATACATCTGAAGGAGCTGCCCTAATTTAGTATTCCTCTCTCATCTCTAATTTTGTTGCATATTTTATGTTCTTAAGCAGTGAAATACAGAAAACACCTTCAGTGAAAGGAATGTGTCTCTCATTTCTCTTACGGCAGAATATCAGCCAGCTGTGTGTACTAACAGACACTGGGTTCTTGGTATTATGTCAGTATTTAAATGGAAATTTCTGTCATAAAACATTGCAATGTTTTTGGTGCATGACACTGAAGGAAACAGACCCATTGTCTTGCTGTCTTTTTCCTAGCAGAAGTCAGCAATACGTAATTCTCTGTGCAGCCAAAGGTGTAGAAATACTTGTGAGGCAGCCCCTTCACACTGGAACAACCTCTCCTGAGTCACACCTTCCTTCCCATATGATGAGATTAATGGACCCAGATGAGTCATAATAGTACCACTGGGCACAGTTTAGTAAATTAACAGTTAATCTGCTGATAGTTACCCATTATTTGTATTTTCTTTCTCCTTTCACTCATATCATTCATTCTCTTTAGTACAAGTGGCAAGGCAAGGGGCCAGAAAGCAATCCCTTAGAGACCATTAAAAAACAAAATGGTAAATAGTTTTTAACATCTCAGGAAGGAGAAAAATTTTGTCAAGGACTGACAACAAGATTTCTGTTTTCAGCCTTATACCTCTTGCTTGTGAGCAGAGAATTCTGCCAGCCTCACCCGGCAGTTCCCTTAGGCAGAGCCTGGCTGTTGTCACACCTCACACAGCCATGCTCACACTTCCTGATATTTCCTTTCACTCTGTGATTTCATCTCAGCACTGTGTCCATTTTCCTAGTGCAGAGTTGACTGTCCTGAGACCACGTACCCCATGCAACTGCACAGCCCATGTTTGATGGATGATCTGGATAAGTACCTGCGTGAGCTTTGTTAAATTTATTTTCTCAGACATGTTGTGATTTGCATTGCAGAAGTAAAGGTTTATTAGAGCAGAGTTACCAGCAGAGTGTGAGCTCTTTAACAAAGAATGAGTTGCCAAAGACAGGTTGAGTAAGCCAAGCACTGCAGGGCGGAGGAAGGGGCGCTGGGGCAGGTGACCAGGCTCATCTTCCAAACCCTTCCCGCTGCCTTGGCCATGCCGCAGAAACTCTCGGGTGTCTCTCGCCGCACATGGTTGGTGCATCTCAGCTGGACGGTGCCAGGGTCGCTGCTGCTGCTCTAGCACACTCTTGACTGCCCTGCATAAGCACAGAGCAAATCACTGCCTTGAGGGGAAGTCTGAGTGTTCCTCCTGAGTGTAATTCTTACACTTGACACAGTGTCAACAGCAGAGGTGCAGAGGCTCCACACCCAGCAGCACCCTGGGCGCTTTCTCAGAACTGTATTTTTTTATTATTCCAGTGAGCAAAAAAGTATTTCCCATCCCATAAAGTTTATAAACTGTATTTTATATTCAGGCAGAGGGAAGAGCAATACTTGCTGTATTTTAACCTCTAATGCCTCTGCGACAGAGTAATGAGGTTTCTCACTCCTGGGTGATGGATCTGGGAACTGTGCCCAACCTAAACTACAAACTTTTTTCTGACCAAATACATTGCATCCATTGGGGCAATGTAACCCACTAATAATTACATGCTTACAAAGTGTTGACTTACCTGACATGTCCCCACATTGGGAATGAGAGTAGGAAGCAGAATATGATTGGGAGGATTTTCCACCTCCTTGGAAAGCTTGGGAGGCACTGTAAAAAAAAAAAAAGAGAGAATTCATCAAAACCTGCTAACACTGGATATTCAGTCAAAAGAGATATTAATGTAGGTTCAGGGACACAAAGAATCTATTAACAAATAAGTACATGAGGATTTCTTTTTATTCCCTTGCTATAATATGAAATACATACACAAGATCCTCTTGCCCCTCCTGCAGCAGTGCCCGGTACTGCTGGATCTCTTGCTCCAGGCGGGTTTTTATACCCAGGAGCATCTTGTACTCCTGGCTCTGACTCTCCATCTCACAGCGGATGCTGGCCAGCTCCTCCTCAACGCAGTTGATCTGCCCCTGGATTTGTTGCAGCAGGCAGCTGTAGCGAGACTCGGTTTCTGCCAGGGAGTTTTCCAGAGAGCTTTTCTGGAAGGGCAAACACAGGAGTTGAGGAGCAGAGTTCTACGGCTCCCTGCCCATGCCAAGGAGGGAAGGGCCCGCAGATCCTGCCCACGTACCGTGCTGAGCTGCGCCTGCAGTTCGATCTCCAGGTTCTGCATCTCGCGCCTCAGCTCGGTGAGCTGGTGGCTGCTGGTCTGGATGTCCTGGCTGCTGGAAGTGACCTGCTGATTGACTTCTTGGATCTGCGGAGTCAAACCCCAGAGACACTTTCTGAGCCACAACAGCTCCTCAGGGAGCACATCTGCTGAGTGAGAACTCACGTCTCCAGGGACAGCCAGTCCTGGTACCAGGGTGTCTGAGCTGTCCCACCAAAGGAGACTCCACTCTGGGCATTGCTACGTACCTTCACCTCATACCACTGCTCCACCTCCTTGCGGTTCCTCGCAATGATCTCCTCATATTCATTTCTCAGGTCATTCAGGATCTTTGTCAAATCTTCTCCAGGGGCAGCATTGACCTCCACACTCACATCGCCACCAGTTTGGGACTGGAGCTGCCTCATTTCCTGTGGGGAGTCGAAGGAGAGACACAAGAGCACACACAGGTCATTTGTTGTGCTGGGGACTGTGCGTGAATCAGTACCAAGGTACAAAGGAACAACAGTCCTATGGCATAAGGTGGAATTGACTTGATGTGTGATGGTGGGAACCGTGAAGAATCCACAGATTATGTCTTTGGCTGTGCTATTTATCATTGGATCGTACCTCCTCATGGTTTCTCTTCAGAGCAATCAGCTCATCCTTCAAGGACTCCAGCTCAGATTCCAGTGAAGATCTAACCAGAGTCAGGTCATCCATGAGGTTTCTCAGGCCATTGATGTCAGCCTCCACAGTCTGACGGATGACCAGCTCATTCTCATACCTGTGTCAGACACACAGAGACAGAGAAATGGGAAATGAGATGCTGATGGTCAATAGCACACATCCTTCCAAGATCACTATTCCAGTAAAACAGGATGACTCAGTAATACCACCCAGGGCAGTCCTCTCTTGTCTTCTGAGATGATAAGAGGGATTTGACAGACATGCAAGGTTCACAGGGAGGTACTCACTTCATTCGGAAGTCATCAGCAGTCATCTTGCTGTTGTCGATGTCCAGAATCATTCTGTTATTGTCCACAGTGGCAGAAATGATCTGCAAAAAGGGAAGGTGGAGAGGAGTATTTTTGTGTTCTAGATTTCCAGAACAAGCAGAAAGAAGACCTAAAGCTTTGGTAGGGTGTTATTGCAGGTCTTAAAATTGTTTCTTGCAGTAGTGCAGGGGCCATATGGAAGGGTAACGATCCAGATTTACTTTTCAGGGAATCTTGTGCTATCACAGACCATCCTGCCAAATCCATGCTCTTCCCTTTCTCAAGTTAGGGGCAGTCTCCCATGGGTCCCAATGAGTGCTTGCAGCCCTTTCCATATAACGTACTTCTTCACAGTCTATTTATTGTTTTCTTGATACTGTGTGCAGGGACAATGGGAGCTCAGATCCTGCCATCCAGGTGCTCTGGCTTTGCACTCCATCCAGCTGAACTGGGTGGGAGCAGAGGGAAGCACTGCAAACCACACATGGCTGGTTTGGAGCCGCCTGCACAACGTGGGATGTACATTCTGTGAGCCAGCGTGTCTGTGGCTGATGGAGCTCCTGGTGCCTCGGGCTGTGTCCCCGGAGCACGTCCCTGTTGCCTGTGGGCTGCTGTGAGGGTTTGCTCACCCAGGGGATGGGAGGTGCAGCTCAGCAGGTTTGTGCCTGCGGTACCAGCAGCACGACCATCCCGTGGGCGGTAGAGCCCAGTGCTGGGGATGGAGGGAGGAGGAAGGAGCAAAGAGGAAAGAGGAAGGCCTTACAGGAGAGAAGAGCACGTGGGAGATGGAGCCACATGTACCAGGATGATCCTACCTGATTTTGGAGTTGTTCGATGGTCTGGTAGTAGGAGCTGTAGTCCTTGGAAACACTGGGAGCTTGTTTCCTGTACCACTCCCGGATGTGGTGCTCAAGCTGAGCGTTCTCTTCCTCCAGCCTTCGCACCTTGTCCAGGTAAGCGGCCAGGCGGTCATTGAGGTTCTGCATGGTGACCTTCTCATTGCCGCTCAGCAGCAGGTCCCCCCCAGGGCCGCAGCTCCCCGCAAAGCCCCCGCCAAAGCCCCCGGCAAGGCTGCCCATGCTCAGGCCGCCCCCGTAGCCCCCGCAGGCTGCCCCGCCGTAGCTGCCCCCGCCGATCACGGAAGAGGCGTAGCGCCGGCAGGACACGGAGGAGCTGCGGCCGCTGCCGCCACCACAGGCGCCTCCACCTCCCCCTCCGCTCCTGTACGAGGTGCTGGATGTTCTCTTGATGCTGCAGCTCATGGTGAAGGGATCAGATATCCAGCCCCAGATGCAAAGCTCTGCACAGCGAGATACAGGAAATCAAAGTGCAGCGGGCCGTCCTCGCTGGTGGCTATTTATACTTGCCCGGGTGGGTGTCACCTGCCAGGCAGTCCAGCTTCCCATGGGGTTTGCCAGCCACAGCGCTCATGCCAAAAATGATGTGCTAAGGGAAATTGTGTCTGAGGTAAGTAAAAGGCATTACCATTCAGTGCAAATATGTCTTTGTTGATTCACACCTAGCTGCACTGTAATTTTATGTGGGTGGCTCCTTGTTGGATATTTTGTTGAATAATACAGTATCTCTCAGTTTCTGTCAATTTGGCAATATCTCGCTGGTAACGGCAGCTAATGAAGTCTCTGCTTCATTGTCAGTCTCCATCAGTCTTTATGTTTTGAAACTCAGTAGTTCAGCTTTGGTCTTCCACCTGAGATCACAGACATGATTCATGACACCAGCAGTCCCCAAAGGACTCTTCATTCATTGATTTATTTCAAATTTACATTAACTTTATAGAAATTTATTTTAATGCATCAAAATAAAAACTTCTAAGACTACATTCCCATGTCTGTTACAGAAGAAAACTTAACTCTGGATTTTTCACTCTGTATTGAATAAGGTCCTGCTGGCATTCAGCTTTCTCTGAACATGCAGGATGTGGATCACAGTATTTTTTCTTTTTGAAGAAAACTGTGTGTAACAGCCACAAAAGTAACATTGTTCAAGGGAAAACATATTAAATCTTTTCGTATCAAAGACCTCTTAATTTTATTTTAATGGTTTTAAATCGAGTCAGAGGAAATTGAGAGAAGAAATATTTTACTTTGCATATTTTCATAACCATATTTAAATAGTAATTTCTCAGAATACATCCTTGAATTATATAATACAGTGAAAAAATAAGTTTGATTAAAAGAGCCAACGATTAGATCTGAAAAAATATCATCATTACCTGAGCTCATTACAGTGAAGGGTGTTTTGCAACCATGACAGAATATCTTGCACCACCCAACAGAAAGTCAGATACACTTGTGTACTTTTTTCCACTGCCTGTGCAATAGGGAATGTGCAGTGAGCTGCTTTTTCCATCTTTTCTAATCAAGCGCCTGTGAAACTGAGAAAAGCCTTGAACAGAAACAAATTTTCGGATTTCCAGATGTGCATTAAATATCAGCGCTGCAGCTCCTACGTAAGAGTCACTGCGCTGTGCAAAGGAAGCACAATAAGCTGGTGGGACCTGCTGTGAATTGCCACCTCAAAATCAGCTTATCCACGGAGAGGGAGGATGGATTCAACCTAGAAGTGTTTTGGGAAGAGGTTCCATATTACAGAAGAAGAAATCAGCCCACTCCTCTCTCTGGCTGCAGTTGTGCGGATCTGTTCACCCTTGGTAGCTCTGTTACCCCCGAGGCGCTGCCACCGTCGCTGCTGGGTTCAGCCCTGGCTGGCAGTGGGGCCGTCCTGGGCTGGCACCGGCTCCAGCGGTGCCAGACACGGGGGAAGCTTCTGGCAGCTTCTCACAGAGCCCCCCCTGTATCCCCTGCTACCCAAACCTTGCCACACAAACCCAATACTGTGCCTCATGGATGTAAAATGATCCTGGAAATCCTTCCTTCCCTCCACCTTGGTCTCTCAGTAGCTGCTGCCTCCATTCTGCCTGTTTTAACCCCTTCTGGACTTCACTGTATGATGTGTAGCACTTAGTGCCTGTTGGGCAGCAAAGTAATTAGGAGTCAGGGAAATAAATACTCTTCCAAGGTTAGTTTAAAGCATGGGCTGACATCTGTGGAGGTCCTTGTCCTTGTCCCTGTCCCTGTCCCTGTCCCTGTCCCTGCATCTCTAGGAGGTGACAGTGCAATTCCCTCCCTTAGAGGGCTCTGGCGTATGCACAATTCATTACTCTTAATCCTCAGGCCATTTACCATGAACACCATGGCTCTTTCTGAATGGTGTGTGTAGTCCAAGTTTCTAAACCAAAGAAGGAGAAATCGGCATTACTAGAATCTCTCTATTCCCGTTCCATGTCCTTGGCAGCATTTATGCAGCACAAACTTTAACAAGCCTGCAAAGGCTCGTTCATGCCAGTACAATGCCAGTACACTTCGGCTTGGTGTAAGTCAAATGTTTCTGTTTCCCTGAATGGTTTCCAAGTGTTGAGAAAATTTGCATGGCAGTGTGAGGTATATTTCTGGAAATCAATTTTGTATCTGGTCTCTCAGTCCATACTTGAGTGCGTCTATTGTGTTACTCAGCAGTGCTGCTCCTCTTCCGTGGAACCCACGTTTTCTTTCACTCTCAACTCAACATCAGAGGGCCGTTGCTTGCGTGCAGCCCTGCACCAGCAGCTCAGCCTGCAAGGTTGTGTGCAGGTGAGATGTACCCTCCCCTTGGGCAGCCTCACTGGAATTTTAGCCCCTCAGGTCCTGGGATACTCCGGTAGCTATATCTAAAAGTGAACATTCCAGATCCTTTTACATGTACTTAATTTCTCACAGGCCGAAGGCAATTGCTGTCAATAACATTTTATGGAAATGAACTTTGTAAAGTTCCTGTAAATTTTATTTCCCTTTCACTTCTTATAATTTCAAAACGAGATCCCTTATCTGTGCATTTCCAGGTTAAACCAATGAGTGCCTGTCAAGGTTTTGTGAATTGTAACATTCGTTTCATTTTACAAGCATGGCTCTGTAATCATTAGTGTTCCTTTGTGGACAGTCACGTGCTGCCAACACCATTAGAGTCATTGAGCACTGAGGCTCTGCAGTCCCTTTAAGGCTGATATTCATCTCCTGGGTCTCAGAGCTCAGCTCATGAGACTATCTGACACATTATTAAAAAACAAAGGCACAGCCCAAGGAGATTCTGATCTGCCCTGACTGCTCAGAAATTGTGTTTTAACTCTAAATTTCGTTATCAACTACTGGAGTGTATCATCAACCTTTCTACCTGGAGATGTGTCTTGGCATGGCTTTTTGTTTTCTTTTTTAAGTGTTTACACCTACAGAAGGTAAGAAAAACCCCACAAAGGATTCTGGTTGCATCAAGACAGAAATTAAATTTTATTAGAGACATTTTCCTGATTCAGAACAACCTGAGTACCAAACAGGTTGGATCTGTAAAGCAGCAATTTGAGTGCCAATGGCTGAAGCTGCAGAGCTTTGTGGGCAGAAGCAGCACAGAGCATGCAGGGCAGGGGGAGAAGTGGTATCTGTAACTCCCAGGAGCTGTTCGGAGCATCGTCTTTCCTTGGGAGCGTGGGGAATGCAGCGGATTTGGGCCAGTTTCTTTTTTGAAAGGTCTTGCACTGGAGGATCCTTGATGTATATTCTTAGTCAAAAGATTTTCTTCCATATCCTGTTTAGAGACAAAGCAAGCATGAACTTCATCAGTGCTGGCACTGAACATCCTAGCCACCAGTATCTCCCAGATATTAGGATTATGTGGGAGTGACCATAAGCATTCCAAAAGCATAAAGGAAAACTCCAGCATGGCACAAAGGCTGTGGGATTTATGAGGTTCTGAAAAGAATGAGACAGATGAAGAAAACCAGCTAGGGTTAAACTACAGGATCAGCTGTTACCATCCACATAATGGAATAGAAATGGACTGTGTGCTCTGGAAGTGGAGTTGATCCTTTGCACACAGAGGAAAGAATTGTTAGTAAATCTAACACTTTCCAGAAATTTTAGTTTATCCTCAGTACTGTTTGCCTCTGGAAGAGTATGTTGGTATAAATTAGTGCATAAATTAGTCAGGATGTGACTGAGACAACAGTGTGCCCATACTGTAGTACTCACCTTGGCTTTCACCACCGCTCCTGCAGGACTGGGACTGGGAAGATGAAGAGTAGGAGTGGGAACTGCTGATGCCTCCAGAGGTTCTTCCTCCTCCTCCTCCTCCAATGCATCCACCACCACTTCCTCCTCCTATTCCTCCACTTCCTCCTCCTATTCCTCCACTTCCTCCTCCTATTCCTCCTCCACCACTTCCTCCTCCCATTCCTCCTCCACAACTTCCTCCTCCCATTCCTCCTCCCATTCCGCTGCCACCACCTCCGTATCCACCACTCATGCTACCACCTCCTCCTCTTCCTCCTCCAGAATAACCACCACCTCCAATTCTACCACCTCCCATGCCTCCTCCCATTCCTCCTGATGGGATTCTGCAAAGAGAGAGAAAGAAGGGGAAGAAAAAAGTTAATCAATATCACTTTGCCATCCAAAGGCAATTGAGCTACAGCTGCTGCCTAGGAGCCAGCACTTCTCTGGGCCGTACTGCTGGTTAGAACTCAGTACTGCACAGCAAAACAACTGAGGCAATGCCAAACGTGATCCTCTCTTTCAACTTCAACTTGAATGCAAGAGCTTTTGCTCTTCCCACATTTTGCCTAGGGGTTTCTTGCAGTATTTGGCACATGCATCAGTGTATGGCTCAAAATCAGAAAGAAGCTTTAGTTGCTCTTTCAGGCACCACTTCCGAGCAGAAGCTGGCACACTGCATAAGTGACGCTGAAATAGCTTGAACTTTCAGAAACTTCTATAAAGGTTTGGAAAACTTTGGTTGGTTTTGGTTTTGGTTTTTTTTGCCTACAGTCTTTTCCTGCCTGTTCAGTTCCTGGCTTCTCTGGAGCCAGGCTCTCTTACATGGGTTTCCCTGTCCAGCCCCAAATCGGTAGTTCAGAATTTCTGCATTAATTTTTCTTTGTGTGAGCTATATTCTGAACAGAACGAAATATCTCACACCTGGGAGGTGATTGGCTGAGACAGCTGCATCAGCCTCATTTCAGTACAAAATGTTTTGCAAATCTGGACTGTTAAATTTCCTGCCGGTGACTGACCCAGCAGTTGGGTGTCACACAGCACCGTGTTCTGTCAGAGTACGTACACAAGGTCCTGCTGCCCCTCCTCCAGCAGCACCCGGTACTGCTGGATCTCCTGCTCCAGGCGGGTCTTGATGCCCAGGAGCATCTTGTACTCCTCGTTCTGGCTCTCCATCTCACAGCGGATGCTGGCCAGCTCCTCCTCCAAGGGCCCGATCATGCCCTGGATCTGCTGCAGCTGCATGTTATAGCGACGTTCTGTGTCTTCCAGGTTGGATTGCAGAGAGTCTACCTGCAAAGGGAAAACAAAATGCAGTGTTTATGGGAATGGGGTGACTTTAACTTGTTTTTGTGGGAAAACAGGAGATCTTCACAAATCCTCAAAAAAAGTGTATCTTTGAAGATAAGTAATCCAGTATCCCAGTATCCCATTCTCCTTGGATGGATTACTTGCTGGGTGTAGCCCTTCTTCTCACATACAGACTGTGTCACAGGTGAAGCAAATGTCTTTCCTTACCATGCTGATCTGTGACTGCAGCTCAATTTCCAGGCTCTGATATTCACGCCTCAGCTCAGAGATCTGCTGGTTGCTTGATTGTATCTCCTGGCCACTTGAGTGGACTTGTTGATTAACTTCTTCCATCTGAAAAATTAACATACAAAATTGAGGCATTTTTGATAATTGGAAAACATTGTGGGGTTATCATAAAAGCATCAAGAAATCAATTAATAAGAATAAAGATGCCATGCAGACTGTTTATTTCCCACAAGCCACTCTGCCAACACCCTGGTAATTCATTGGCTACTGGAACACAGAGGCTCTACCTGCTTTACCACATAACTGATATTCCGGGACTGACCTGTTACAGGAAACTGCTTAAAGTAATTTAAAGTTATTGTCCCTTAAATAACACGTGATAAGATGCCTTTCACCTGCTGTAAATAGGTCCAGTACTTTGTGAAAGATTTAATTACCAAAGCCCGCCTGTGCTTTACCTTGGTTTCATACCAGCTTTCCACCTCCTTCCGGTTGTTCTCAATGAGTCTCTCGTACTCGCAGCGCATTTCATTTAATTTTTCCATTAAGTTAATGCCAGGAGTAGCATTAACCTCCACATTGACATCTCCACCAGACTGGCTTTGCAGTCCTCTCATTTCCTGAAAAAAAATCACAAAAACCCCATGAGGTTCTCAAAGGGGGAAGGTAAGGAGGAGTGGCATCAGTTCAAATAAAGGGAAGGAAAAGGACATAGATCCTCACACAGCCCATGACTCCAGCAAAGGGCCTTGCCTGCCCTTGCCATGGAACAATTCTGCCATTCCTGGGGCTCCAGTGCTCACAGCCAGGCACCGCATGCACAGTGACCGTGGCGCTTCCTCCACAGGGTGATAAGGAATTCTATGCAGTGTGGTCTTTGTGGGAATCTTTTCTTCTCAGTGGGAAATCCCATAATCATTGCAGAGTACAAATGCTTTCTTTTGACTCCTCCATATATTCTATCCAATTTTCCTTCCAGGAGTTCAGCAAGCAAACTGTAGGTGGTACTGAAAGCCATTCATCCCTCTGGTCTCACATGTTGACCTGGTGTCTCATGACACTGGCTGTGGGCAGCTATGGACTCTACACACTCCTCAAAATCAAAGCCAGGTTGTGAAAAGTTGGATGATCAAAACCAGTGGCCAAAACCTGGTTACTACTGGTGGAAAAAGCCTGGGGAAATTCTTGGAGTGTTGTGTTGCCTTTAGTTATTGAAGTGTGAAGAAACTTACCTCTTCGTGGTTCTTCTTCAGGAAGATCAGTTCCTCTTTCAGAGATTCAAACTGTGTCTCCAAGTCAGATCTGGACAGAGTCAGTTGATCCAAAAGTGGGCGTAATCCATTGATATCACTTGCCACACTCTGGTGGAGAGTATATTCAGTCTCATACCTGAATGACAGACAAGAAAGAGAGTAAAAGTGCTGCCAGACCTCTTTGTTTGGTATCTCAGTTATGAACAGTTCCTATCTTACATCTCTGGTCAATTCTTAAAAGGAAGGACCTTACTCTCTTTCTGTCTCCAGTAGCTTTGTTTGATTTCAGTACAGTTTCTCTCTGTGAGATTTATACCATGAGGATTATGCTTATAAATCTACATGCAAGGATGAAGAAACTTAGAATGGAGTCCCTTAAATGTGTCTCTTCAAGAACATGCCTGGAGAAAAATAATAATGAAAACCCAAACAATCCTTCTCAGAATGCTTTTTCCAACAATTCTCTATTCTGTCATTGGAGCCAAAAGTCTCCAGCTTCTACAAAGATTAATTGGCAATGGAAACTCGTGGGGATAAAGGGAAGCAAAGGGGATGGAGCCAGGAAGGGAGTGACTTACTTCAGTCTGAAGTCATCCACAGTCATTCTGGTGTTGTCCATGTCAAGAAGCATCCTGTTAAGGTCCACATTTGCACCAACAATCTGAAAGGGAGGGGGCAGGTGTTATTCAATTGGTTGTCTTTTCAGTCCGACAATAGAGGGAAGACACACTTATGCGCAAACACCTTGCAGAAGGCGTTTATGGCAATGTCAAGCCTGACTAGAGCTGCAGGAGCTACTGAGAGATGAGTTTATTGCTTCCAGATCAAAGAAAGTGCCTTTACTGTTAATTTTGGTTTACAAATATCCATTAAAAATACCTTGTTGGAAAGGATAACTAAATAAACTCTTCATATTCAAAAAAGAAAAAACAAACAAACAAAAAACGCCGACCCAACGAACAAAAAACAGCGGGAAAGCAGAATTTCCATTACTTTTGAGAACAGCCATGTTCATGCTAGAGGTACATGACTGTTAAATGGCTGAGGGCTGGAATGAGACTAACTGCACACGCTGGCTCATCCTGTATATTCACAAAAATATCCAATTAATATGGCAGTAATAGCAGGACACAAGCAAGGATTAAATCTGCTGTTCAAGAGTGAAGGAACGAGCGAGCAGCAGCCCAGCACTGAAGGGAGCATGGCACAGGCCACGTGATGGGGCACTGATGCTGATCTGACACTGTACCCAGCAGTGCTTCCTGCACCAAAGATGTGTGCCAGAACATGCAGACAGAAGCTGGTCCCCACACCACTCTGCTTCCTCACTAAAGCACAGGAAGGGGAATATCACCCCAAATGGGACCCGTGTGCTGCATGAGGAAAGTGCCATTCCAGTAAGAACCTGTTCCAAGTTAGTCAAAGTACATCATACCTGGTTTTGCAGCTCTTCAATTGTCCTGTAATATTGGCTGTAATCCTTGCCCTGAGAGGGAGCTTGATTTTTGTACCACTCCCTGATCAGCTGCTCAAGTTGGGCATTTTCTTCCTCCAAGCGTCGCACTTTATCCATGTACGACGCCAGGCGATCATTGAGGTTCTGCATGGTCAACTTCTCGTTTGTGGAGAGCAAGCCAGAATCGTCCCCAAAGCCCATCCCACCAAAACTGCCTCCGCCATAGCTGCCACCACCACCAAAGCCACCAGAACCCCCGAAGCCACTAAATCCACCTCCACTGTATCCGCCACCTCCATAACCACCTCCTAGTCCCCCAAATCCGCCCCCTCCTGATCCAAATCCTCCTCCCATACTGCCACAGCTCATTCCTCCTCCATAACTACCACCACTCATTCTCCCCCCATAGCTACTGCGGCTGATCCTCCCACAGCTGCCGCTGCTAAAGCCCCCTCCATAGCTGCTCCTGGAGCCTCCTCCACCAAAGCTTCTCCCAGAAAAGCCCCCGCTGCCTCCAGAAGAGGTGTATTTTCTCGAGGACACCGAGGAGTATCCACCAGACCTACCCCCTCCACCACCTCCACCACCTCCACCACTGCATCTTCCACCACCACCTCCTCCCCCTCCACTGCTAATTCTAATGGTACTGCTCGAAGATTTGGTGCCACAGCTCATGGTGACAGCAGGCAAGAGTCAAACCGCAACCCCAAATTTAGCTGCACAGCCTGATAAGCTTCAGGACTGCAAATTTTCATCCCCAGCTCTCTCTATTTATACATTTGACACTGGGTGTCACCATCAGGGTGTTTCCTTCTCCCAGGGCATTTACCAAACTTTTTGTTTGTGCCAAGAATAATTTGCTGAACAGTATTTTTGTGCAGCTATCTCAGGCAATCCAGCCCACAGCTGGGCTTCTGAGGCTTGGTTAAGGTTGAACATCTTCTTTTGGGCAACATTCTTTTCATTTAGCGTTTTCTGGAATAAGTACTTTCTTTGCTAAGGTTTTGTAGCTACTACTGCTAAAGATGGTTGGTTGTTCTCTTTTGCTCTTTCCGATTTTGTGCGTTTCAGGTTTTCTACACAGCTTATGTTCAATTTCTCACCATACGTGCTAGTGCAAGAGTTTTATTAATAGGATTGTGTGACTTGTCTGTAAAGATTGTCCAACTCGTGTATCCCTGCCAGCACTTAGAGAACATTTTATTTAATATGAACAGGCTATTTCAAGCAGTGCAGAGGGATTCTTATTTAAAAATCAAAATCTCTTCTTTGTGAAGAAAGTGCTAGGGCAGCGCACAGCCACACAAGTCCTAGAATTCAAAGAGAAAAATAATATTGGACTTTTTTCACCAAAGCACTGTTGATCTAAAATAGAAGGAAGATCAAGGATGCTTTAATTGTATTATAAAGTCAATTGTATCCCAATTAGAAGTTGTTTTATTGCAGCAATATTTTAAAAACTAGTGTGTGGGAAGACTTTTTATCATTTAATATAAAGCGGCTCACTCTATTGTTAATATGTCATATATTGTAGGTGATAAAGTAATTGTATCTACTGTTCTTAAAGCAAAGATCCTTGATATTAAAAGAGCATCCTGAGAGAAAAGCTGAAAGACTTTTTACACAAATCAGTAGAAATCAGACTGTTGAGACCATAAAAGAAATGACCCCACACTTCAGTGTTGCCCTGATCCCCAGAAGTTGACCCCGGATGGAAGAGTTTCTGTCCTCACTAGGTAGGTTGGATGCCAAAGCTGAGTGTCTGAAGGCAGATGTGCAAATCACAGCACAACGCCAGCATTTGTGTCTTGCTATAGATGGACCCAAACTGTCCCAGTTTGCCCGGGAGAGCATGCGCAGTTTCCCAGTGACAGTTCTGTTCTGTCTGAAATGTCTTCATCTCCTCTCTGTGGGGTTACGGAGCCTTTAATGACTGTAGGTAGTTATGAAATGTAGCAATCTCCCTTAAACCTCAGGTGCAGGAGCAGAGGGCTCGCCTGAGGAACTCCATTTGTGCTCTGCTGTCTTTGTCTCAGCCAAGACCTCTTGGAGATGAACATGCAGCACAGTCCTTGCTTTCCAAAGGCTGCCTTGGTGGGATGTTGATTGTAAATTCAGGATTATTTAACATTTCCTGACCGCATCCATTGTCCTGGCCTTTGCGCCATGCCTGCGCCAGCATTGCTCTATTGCTGCTTACGCAATCGCTTTCAAAACCTCCCGATTTTATCTTGCTATTTGATCTCTCAATGGCTGAAAGATGATGAAAGATTCCGAGCACTTTGGTGATGGAATAATTTCTCCTGATTCTCAGCTGGAGGCTGGTAGTGACACCTCAGCAGCATAAACAGTTTCTGGGCTTTAGCACAGTCTGTTATTGGTGCAAAAAGATGGAGTTTGCTATAGGCAAAATGTTTTTTCTTTTTTTGTGCTGTTTTGCCTCTGGGTCTGGGTAATGTCGCTTTGGTCAGTGCGGCCCTTTGTCACAAACGCTGCTGCGGTGAGTAAAATTGATTATCATGTTCAAATTCCCATCAGTGATTCCAGGGATATTCCTCAGAGATGCTTTTCATAGCTGAGCTAGAAGATTTGTGGGTTTGTTAGTGATAGTGAACACAAAATTCCCTGGAATGATTAAAGAAAGAGTAATAACATTGTCAAAATAATCTCTTAATCTGTTTCTGTATCTTCTGAGAACCCACATTATTTCCTATTTTATTTACTGGTGTCTTTTTCCATATGTAACTATTCACAGCAAGGATTTGTCCACACTGGAGAGTTCTTCTGGTAAGGGCAAGTCGTACTGCAGGCTTGGAAAATACTTCAAAAAAAAAAAAACAAACAATGAAAGAAAAGAAGGAGTCAAACCACCAAGGGTGGAGAACTTTCACTACCTCAACATTTCATTTTAGCTTTGTATTGTTACTTCTCCCTATATATAAAGGAGGATCATAAATCACAGATTTTGCCTACAGATCTAAGGTAACTTTTAAGTCACATGCTCATAGGATGTGCCTATTTTGTCTTTAGCATTGCTGCTATTTCATTTTGTTAGTAGTGCCACCTTGGTGGTATTATAGGAACCCTGCTGGCCATGAGGCTGGGCCATATTCCTATGTATTCGTGCAGCTGAGAACTGCCCTTGGGATGTTTGGTTTCTGTCACAGACACTGTGTGTCTCTTTGGAGCAGGACACTGAAGTGCCTGAAAAATACAGGTGAACTATGAATACTTCATCCTCCTGTAGAGTTGTACACACTGAATTCCCTCCTGGCTGATTTTTAAAAATTTTTTGATTATTAAATAATTGACTGCAAATACTTGTAAACTAGAGAAGATCTGTTCTGTGAACAGGATGAATTTTTCATTTCTGAGCTCATTAAAAGAGCCTTTAAAGATTTTTGCTCTCTGATGCTTTTCTCTAATGTATTATATGGATGATGTGAACTTAGGGAATTACCTAAAAAGGAACCATCAGCTTTAGGGCTTCGTCTCTTTCCCATATATGATGCACAGTTGAATCATTAATGTTTCTGTGTTGATGCAGCATCCATACCTTATATAACATTGCTGTTTCCCAATGGGAGCAGGGTAAGGACCTTTATTACTCCAGCCACCAGCACTGCCCAGCCTGCAGAGTGCCACAATGTTCCGACTCCGCGCGCAGCTTCTGCTCCGGCTCAGCACATGCCACGATTCAGCCCAGCCGACGTTCCTTCACTCTCGCACTGTTATTGTTTTCCTTTTATTCAGGCCTCTGTGATCAGTATCAAAGAAGTGACTCCCAATCACCAGAGTGATGACAAACCCTGGGAGCAGCCTGTGCTGCAAAACTGGGGGACTTTTCCAACGGGCTGGAGCTGCTGCATTCCAAACAGACCTGGAGAAAATATGTTCTCACTTTTGTGTCTATGTGCTGAAAAACTGGAACATTTCTCCTTATTTCAGTGTCATTCTGATGCCTCACACAACTGCTAGAGTTTACGCTTTTAATCTATTTAATGAGCTCTTCCCATCACTCTTACCAGAAATTTTTGTAAGAAGAGAGGGTCTGTTTTCACCTCAGAGACAGTGCTCACTCCTCATTCCTGCTTCAGCTCAGAATGTTCTAGTGAAACAGTCATTTCCGAATAAATTTAGGTTAGACCCAGCAAAGCAATCAAGGACTCCTAAGGCAGCAGTGGGCTTGCCTGTGAAGTTTAAAACCTCCAGCATTGTCCCAGCACAACCTTTTGTGCAGGATAACCTGGACTTTCCATGCAAGGAGGCTGATGGGAAGAACAGCTGTTCCTCAGATCCTAAAAATGCACACACGGGCTTTGCCGTGGAGCTGTGAGAGCTGTGGGTCAGGGTGTGTGTGCCCCACAGCTGGGGGCACTTTGCAGGCTGCTAATTCCCTCCTGTCAGCTGTCAGTGTTTCTAGCAGTTTCTGAGCCACAGTCACAGTGGTCCCACTGTCATTTTCCCAGTCTCCTACAGGGTGAAGGCAATTAAATCGGAATAATTCTTTTTGTTGGTACCAAAACAGAACAGCTGGAGGGCATGGTCAGAACACCTGCCAAGGTTTCTGCCTCTCTCCGGGGTTCAGGTGCCTTGGTCCGTTTGGGCTGTGCAGCCTCAGAGCCCCTCGGAGCTGTGGGCACCCACCCCTGGCTGGCTCTGGTCAGTGCAGTGTCCTGCGAGACGGCACACGGAGGCTGGGATCCCGGCCTGCCTGCGGAGGCGCTGGTGTGGCACATTCTGTTACCGCAGCTCATGGGTGGGGAAGGAGGACATGCATGGCATCTGCAGTCCTTGCAGCGTGGCCCGGGGAGGAAGGTGCTGCTGGGATGAGCTCTGCGGAGGCTTCACACACTCAGGGACAGCCTTGGTGGGCTCTGCCTTTACCCCCAGTGCAGTGACATGATGTACTTGCTGTACTGATTCTGCAGCCCATGAAGATGGCCTGGGTAGCATTTGGCAATTAACAGGGCTGACAATGAATGCTCAACAAAAGAGACATCAGCACAATATACACACAGGCAATTTGGAAATTACATCTGTGCCTTCAAATGGACACATGGATTGCTTGGGAGCTCTGAAGCCAAACATGCAGGAGTGTGTGCACATGGGGTTTTGCCTAAGGTTGCTCTGAAGGTCTTGTTCCAACACGTACTGCAATTACCTTCTCAGAGCACTAATAGGAACACCAGATAAGTATCCGAATTGCAACACTTTGTGCTCATAAAATTAAAGCTTATTATGCTGATTAATGACTAATGAAATGCATGCAAATAAAAAGTGCAAAGTTCTCCTCACTCCTCAGTATTGCTGCTGCCCCACTTTGAGCCTGCCCTAAGCTTTGACACCTGACACTACAATATTTCTATTTCTTACTCCTGCTTTGCAATGGTTTGGGTTTTCTAGCTCTGTTCCTCCATGTAAGCCTGTTTTCTCAGTAAGCAAGTGCCAGTGATAACCCAGGTGCAGATTTTGTAATGCGAAATGTAAAAAGGAAAGAATCCTTAAACTGGCATTTTACTCCTGGGTCTGGTAAGAAACCATCTCATTTTAGTTTGCTTTTTGTCTGTAATGAGCGCTAATGCCATGATTAAGTAGGGGGTTTTGTGAGTTTATTGGTGGTTCGTATTTATTTTGTCACATACCATAACATGCAATAAACCATATTAGGAAGCTGATTTACATTGTAGATGCAAACTCATTAAATGTGTTAACATTATAAAAACACCTTGATAAGAAAGCCACAGATTTTAGGTAAGGAAGAAGACAGTACAATCAATGTTGAGTAGCAAAAATAGTAGTAGTAGTAGTAGTATATTCTTTATCCTAATGGCTCAGAAATTGTTATTATTATTTTATTATAACATATCAAAATAATCATTTAAATCAGCAGCAGAACTGCGCTGAGTGTTGCAACATGCTGTACCCTCATATGTGTCTGTGCTCCGCGCACTGAGTTCTCAGCCCCTGAACTGCCTCACTGCCCTTCCCATGCTCCAAATTCCAGTTTCTGCTTTGCTCCCCCAGGGGTTGATTCAGGGGAATTTCTTCTGCAAGGTTAAATGCAGAGATGCCTGAGAATTAGATAACCGGCAGTAAAATACTAAAAGTAAGTAACATTTTTGGAAAGAAGGACGGGAGCAAGACGTGCCAATAATGCTCAAAGCTGCCACAGTGGCAGAGAGCAGTGAGCTCCAGCATGGACAGGCTGCTCCTCTGAGTAAACCATATCCAACCACCCCAACAGCCTCCTGGGTGTCACTGTGAGGCCAGAGGCCAGGTGATGGCTTGTAAATCACCCTGGAAGAGCCAGGAAGCAGGCACTGTGCAGGAACATTTTTGAGGTTAACCTGGCAGGCTCCTAGGGGAGGTATGAGAAGCAAGGCTCCTGGATTGGGAGTATTCCTTAATTTGGGCTGCTAGTTGAGTACCCTGAACAGACAGGTCTGAGAAATAGCTGTCACCACCTGCCAGAGCTGGAAAATGAGCAGAGCAGTTGGAGAAAGTAGGCTCAGGGGACAGGTAGCAAAACAGAGACTAGTGTGATGCCATGCTGCAAGGGGTTAAAAATGAAGGTGATTTTACAACAGGTGGGAGTTCAGGGTATCCTGGCAAACAATCACCACCATTGCTGTGGTGTCAGGCCAGGCGTATCAGCACGTGCTTGTGTGTGCAGGAGTCCTTCATGGAGGTGAGCTGGTTCCTTCAGTCCCCAGAGAGACACTGGTCAGGGAAAAAAAAAAAATCGGATTTTTTTTTTTTTTGTTTTCCAATACTAATTCATGGCTGAGAGCCCGGCATAAGGCAACACTGTGAATCACTGGCACAGATCTGCCTGGAACTCAGGCATTTAGGATTCCTGTTCCCACGGTCTCCCACTCAGTCTGTGTTTCCCAACATTCTCCCATGGGTGATGCCTTCCTCAGAGGGAAAAAACAAACCTGGTGGTTGTTAAACTGAGAGAGAAAGACTCATAGAGTGATAGCTCTGTTTGGGCTTAAGCAGGTGAGGGGAGAAGTGCACAGGAGAAAGGATGTATCTGTGAGCAGGTGTCGTGTAAGAAACCTTCTGGGTTATTTTCAAGTGAAATTCCCAACACAGCTCATATTTTAAAGAGGTTTTATAGGGAATAATCAGTTCCTTAAACCCACCCTCTTGTCCCTCATAGAAGTCAATAGCAGAAGGGTTTTGACTTGAGTTTTCCCATCGCAGGGACCAGTAGACCATTGTTCCTGGCAGTGCAGACTGCAAAGTTTTGCCCAGTGAGTCTTAAATGGTGAATATGTCACTGAAAACTTTGGGTCTTATGGGTAATCTGACACATCATTGTGTATTCCACAGGGAGGGCTTGATATTTGTAACTGATTCAAACAAAAATCTCTGCTAAGGGGACTTAGACCAGACAGTTTTCTGCTTGCATCAGAGAGAAGCAAAGATTTATTAGCATTTATTCCACAGGAACACCAATCACAGTAGAGATTAACTCAGGTAACAGTGATTCGTAAGAGAAACACAGATGGAAGAAGCAGACAGGACATCCAGAGAGCTCTGACGAGCCCCTGGAGTGAGCAGTGTTGAGTAAGTTGGACAAGTGTTCACTCCTGCTCGTGGCAGGGCATGTTCAGCCGTGCTCAGTGGTTTTGCTTGGTCCAAAGGCCTCACTGGGAGGTGGTGCAGTGGAAGATGCTGGTCTTGCTGATCACTCCTCAACCTTTCTAAAACTCCCTGTTGAAAGATGGAGGAAAGCAAGAATCTCTTTGAAGAATTCAGCATTTTTAACCTTATGTTACTCTGTAAGTATCGTCTGTGCAGTTCTCCGTGCACCAGGGCTGTTCCCAGCTTTCTGGAAAGGTCCAAACAGTGTCAGACCTGAGTTTGTACAGTGTGTGTGCAGATTTAGCAATTAACTACATAGATCTGCTTCTGTTCTCAGCCATGGGAGTGCAAATCACTTGAAAATTAGAGTGGCTGCAGCAGTACAAACCAAATACAGATGAACTTAGAATCTGCATTTATGTGTGTACAGATATTTACAGCAGATTTTTATAAGTTAAAGATAGATGGCACGTAATACCATAACATAATACGTTTTAATCTTGCCTACCAAGCATTAATGTACGTTGGAGTGTTGCAGGGATGTTTGATCAGAGGAGTAAATTTTTACTGAGGAGTTTGCAAAGCCTATGTATGAATTCTTTAAAAACTAGAGCTCATCTACACCAAATTTTACCAAATAATCTTCCTCATGACACAAAATCCTCCTGAATTCACTGCCTTGTTTTCAGCATCAGGAGTGTCTGTGCAGTGTTCCTACTGTCTGCGCTGATGGCTTCAGGCCCTTTGGGGCAGAGCCAACTCTCATGGCATGACTGATTGTCAGTCTGCAACGGAAACTGTGTTTGGGACAGAGCCTGACTGAACCTGGTCGTTATAAGGAATAAATGGAAACCTCAAAGCAAGACCATTTTCCATCTTTTCATAAAAAATCAAAAGTGGAATTGAACTTTTCTGAAAATTACATCTTCCTGCTCATTTTCACCATTTTCAGGCTTTTGTCTGAGGTGCTGTCAGGACCTGGAGCCTTACCCATTCTCATGTGTTTTATGGCTTCAGACACTTCCTCCATGGTTGCTCCTCTCTCCAGTGTTTTGTTTCCTTCCAGGCAGAGCTTCATGTTTTCAGCACTTCCTGGAACCACAGCCAGGAAATCAGATACGGATCAGACCCTTTGGTCACTCTCCATCTTTTGCTACTTCCGTATTTTGCAGCTAATGCCCCTTATATTTTAAATGTGTGGAGTGTTGCAACTATTCTACCCCGCTTTAACCAACCCCTGCTTAATGCCAGTCACATTTCTAACCTCTGACTTCCCTGGTTCCCTGCAGACTTTGGATTTGGCACCATTTTCCCTTTCCCCCCTCCATTTCCTGTTTTTACCCATCCTCTGACACAACCCTTCATGCCATCCTTCATGCTGCTCACGTTGATTTGTCACTGTCTAAGAACAAATGTCAGAGTGGCCTTAAAACAAGATTGGGAAAAAAACAGCAAAAATATTTCCAGGAAGGAAGTTGTTATATCCTTTCCTGCTATTCAGAGAGAATCGTGAATGGCAGGATGTAAGTTTTAATTCCATTTTTACCTGGGCTTTCACAAGAGTCGCCAGGCTGGGACTGGGAAGATGAAGAGCGGGAGAGGCAGGATTTACCCCCTCCTCCTCCACCACTGCCACCTCCTCCACCTGAACTTTTACCACAGGTTCCACCTCCTGTTCTTCCTCCACTCCCTCCTCCTCCACTTTCAGAAGAGGAAGATCTTCCATAGGATCCTCCGGTTTTTCCTCCACTGCTTCTTCCACCTGAGGACCAACAGCTTCCTCCTCTGCTACTTCCTCCATGACCTCCTCCTCCTGAAGATCCACTGCCAGCTCCTCCCTGGGAAGTGCTGTAAGGAGGAAAGGATGTGTTATTTCTTTCTTACCTTTCATTTTCCCAAATAATGGCACTTCTGGATGGTACTTAGGGGAAGAAATGGCAAACTACAATTCTAAATACTTCATAAAAGTACAGCTTTGCATGCTGCCAGCTAAGATTTAGATTTCAGGTGAATTCTTGTGCTTGTAGTAAATATGTTGATTAATCACTTGTACCAGTTCCTAAGATAAATATTGCTGCTATCTGCTTTCCCTGATTGCATCGATGGAAAGTTAATTAATTGATGTCTGTACCTAATGCCCTGCTGCCCCTCCTGCAGCAGTGCCCTGTACTGCTGGATCTCCTGCTCCAGGCGGGTCTTGATGCCCAGGAGCATCTTGTACTCCTCGTTCTGGCTCTCCATCTCACAGCGGATGCTGGCCAGCTCCTCCTCCAAGGGCCCGATCATGCCCTGGATCTGCTGCAGCTGCATGTTATAGCGACGTTCCGTGTCTTCCAGGTTGGATTGCAGAGAGTCTACCTGCAAAGGGAAAACAAAATGCAGTGTTTATGGGAATGTGGCAGGATTAGATCATTCTTATGCCCAACATGAGAAAAATCCCATATGGTGTTGGATGTGCCAAGGATCCTCACTGTCACAGCTGACCTCCTGACATTGCAGCAGCTCCTGAGTTCTTTGCATATCAGGGATCAGGAGCAGTTGTTACCTACCAGACTGATCTGCGACTGCAGCTCAATTTCCAGGCTCTGAAATTCACGTCTCAGCACAGAGATCTGTTGGTTGTTTGATTCCATTTCCTGGCTACTTGAGTGGACTTGTTGACTCACTTCCTCCATCTGAAAAATTAATGTACAGAATTGGAGTTTCTGAGTTTTACTTACAGTGCCAACATGGCAGTTTATCATGGGACCATCTGGAACACAACGATTTGCAGAAGGGCCACTGGTAGAATGGGGCTGGTGAACTTGCTTGTGTGGCTCTGCCAGAGCAATTCAAACCTACTTGTGATTTACTCCATTTTGACCAAAGGGACTCTACTGTTATTTCGTAAAAGCAATGGATGTCGTGTCATTCCTCTACAGGAAGCTCTTACCAAGAGCTGTCACCACTTACCTTGCTTTCGTACCACTTTTCAACCTCTGCACGGTTTTTCTGAATAATAGCTTCATATTCTTGCCTCATCTCATTCAGTTTTTTCAGCAGATCCTCTCCCGGAGCAGCGTTCATCTTCACATTCACATCCCCATTGGACTGGGATTGCAGCAGTTTCATTTCCTGCAGAGAAAACCCAGGCCCAAGGACAATGAACACAGATGGAGCCTTTCAACAACATATATATATATGCATATATATATATATATTCAGGGGAATTGTGTTGCAATTATTTGGCCTTGACTTTCCAGTCATTGCTTGTTGAGGCGGCTGAGCTCAGGGGCACCCTGGCACAGCCTGGCCCTGCCCCTTGGTCAATGTTTCGAGCACAGGATGTCACCTTCCCACATCTCCAGTGTGCATTTCAAGGAGCTGGCTCTTACCTCCTCGTGGTTCTTCTTGAGGTCGATGATCTCCTCCTTCAGAGACTCAAACTGCATTTCCAGGTCGGACCTGGTCAGGGTCAGGTTATCCAGCAAGGGCCGCAGGCTGTTGAGGTCACCCTCCACGTTCTGCCGGAGCCCGCTCTCCATCTCGTACCTATGCCAGGGACAGTGCAGAGAGGTCAGCCCTGCTCCTGGCACCTCAGTCCTCCTCCTCCTGACATTATTTATGGAAAAGTTCACCTATTCCAGTATCAGTGTCTGCTTTTGTGTCTGTGCTTCAGAGCATGTAGCATCTCTCAACAATTACGAAATCATTGGCCAGTACTTAAAATTTAATAATTTATATTACTTAATAACATAACGTTTTTATTCTTTATAATAAATAAATGTAAAGTTTAATATTAACATCAATTTTTAATATAAAAATATGTTATGTGCTCTCTTTCATCTCTTTTTACTGCAACTTTGTGCAGGTTCCATCTGTCTGGTTAACCTGACTTTTAGTGACAGAAAGTCACAATTTTTATATTCTTAAAAATAAAACTTTTTAAAGCTCTGGCTCTGCAACCATAGGCAGCATTCCTGTCAAAGATCACTCTAGAAATACTGAAAAATTTGAAGTTCACGAATTATTTCAGTTGTGCTGCCATAGAGGCAGGAGGAAGCCAAGTCCCTGTGGATTGATATTTGTTTATGGAATGAATCTATGAAACTGAGTTCAGGAAAGCAGGAGGAAGGAAGTCAGTGTCTGGAAAAGAGCAACATATATTTACTTTATTCTAAAGTCTTCTGCAGTCATCTTTGTATTATCCAGGTCCAAAAGTACCTTGTGGGTTTCCACAGCCGCAGTCACAATCTAGAAGAGAAATAACATGTTACAAAAATATTCCCTGTGAACCTCTCAGTCTGTCAATGCTTAAACTTCTTCTGGCAAAGAACATCCTACCTGTTTTTGAAGTTCTTCAATTTTTTCATAGTAGTGGCTGTAGTCCTTTGGGCCAATAGGACCTTGCTTCTGGTACCATTCCCTGATTAACTGTTCAAGCTGAGCATTTTCCATTTCCAAATTCCTGACTGTCTCCATGTAGGAAGCCAGGCGTTCATTAAGGCTCTGCATGGTCAGCTTCTCGTCGTTGGAGAGAATTCCCACATTCCCTCCATAAAAGCCATCACTGCCAAAGCTGCCACCACTGAAACCAGCACCACCTCCACCAAAGCCCCCTCCATAACCGCCCCCAAAGCTGCTCCCACACCTGAAGCCTGTTCCCATACTGCTGTGGCCCATTCCCCCTCCATAACATCCACCACCCAGTCTTCCTCCACAGCTGCTGCTGCTCATTCCTCCTCCGTAGCTACTGCACCTGCCATAACCACCACCTCCCCCACCAGAGCTGCTCCAGGAGCTTCCTCTGCCACAACTGCTGCCGGAAAACCTGCCACCACCACTGGTCCTGGAAGTGATTGTCCTCGAGGAGGCCGAGGAATGCGAGCTGCCCCCTCCACCCCCTCCACCACAGCTTCCTCGCAGGCAGCTCTTCAGGGGCTGCTTGGAGCCACAGCTCATGGTGGCAGCAGCAAATAACTCAGGTGAAAACTCAAAGCTGGTCTTACAGTTGTTCTGGAATCATAGCTCCAAGTTCCAGCTGGCCTCCTCTGCATTTATACCTGACACAGTGGGTGTTGCCGAGGAAGGGAGTACCCGCTTTCCATGTGTGGTTGCAAGCCCTAATTTGCCAAAGGGAGATGTTGGCAGTGTCAGGAAGCTTAACCCTTCCTCTAAGTGTTTGTGACCATTTGTTTATTAACACAAAACATGTAATTTCTGTTGGGTGGCTCTGAATTAGGGAGATCTCTGTTGAGATCTGGTGCACTGGCTTACAGTCATCCGAAACAAACTCATCCCACTCACCTCATCCTGGTCACATCCCTCTCAGCACAACAACACGCTGCCACAATATGGGATAGCAATGGATGTTCTTGTCTCTCTTCTAATGCTCAGATATTTGTCAAGGAATTTTTAGCTGATTTTTTTATAGCTAACTGATATTTTCATAGGTTTATGGTTATCCTATGCTGTATGCTCCTTATTTTCAGTCTTTTATTGCTTTATGCCTTTGGAAAGCCTATTGCAGGATGTATGTTCTAGGTACACAGAACCACTCTGACTTCTTTGTAATATCTCATAAAAACTCAGTGAACAATGGCAAATATCACGTGTCAGCAATTATTCCAATCATACCTCTATAACTGTGTTTTATAAATAACAAATTAATTATGAAAAATGGTATTACAACAACTGCAGAACAGCTCTGTGTCAGGCTGAGGGAAAGAAGTGTGGCAGGTTGTTGCAGGGAAAAACCCTTCACGTGCTTGGACCAAATGCAGGTACAGGATGGTTGAGAGACCTGGGAAGGCTTTGTGGCTTGGGGCTGGTCTCTCCTGATGTGCCTGGGAGTGTCATTGGTCATGTTCCTGAAGGGAATTCAGAATTTTATCAGGATGTTTTCCCTATGCAGCACAAATACAATACTTGGATGAGAAAGGTAAAGTTCCTGGTTTGGGGATTAAGTTAATAAACTACATCAAAATAGCATTTTTCCTTCAGATTTGTTTTCCATTCACAGACACAGCATGACCAAAAGTAGGAAATACTTGCTACCTTCCATTTTCTTCTTTTAAGATTGTATCTTTGCCCAATGCAGTGGGTAGGTCAGCTGCAAATCTGCCCTGTGAGCCCTCAGCACCCTGAGCCTCAGACTGTGACATTTCTCCCCTGGGTACCTCTCACCCCTTTCCTCCTGCCCAGCCCCATGGTCCTTAGCAAATCCCAGTCTGTTACCTGTTGCACCTTGTAGGTGGAACTTGATGTGTGATACCCAGTTTCCTGTACTGATTTGGGATATTATTGTTTTCTCACTCACCCTTTGTGATGGTGATTGTTGCTAATTAAGTTTTGTTTGTTACAGCAGCTGTTTGTGGAAACGGCTTTTGGTACAGGCTCCTCCCAGCACACCCTGGCCCACGCAGAGGACATGTCTCACATTCCACCTGCTGCTCCACTTCGTCTCTGGAACATACGAGGGAGCAAGGCCTCCCCTGCATTGTAGGAATTTGAATGGTTCGCTACAACACTCGGTGGCATCTGGGGGATCATTTTCTCCTGTGAGAAATCCTTTTCTTCTGAAGTGAATGAAATTTTCTTCTATACTTTCAGCTACTTTGGCTCAAGAAGCAGCTGGGTTATGTCCCATTTAACTGTTGCTTTCAGTTCAGTGCTGACACCCCTGATACAGGGACATGGGAACAAATCTATCTTGTTCTGAATAATTCTGCAGACTTTTGTTTGGTTAGTTGGTTGGTTTGGTTTTTTCTCCCTGGGAAGATGTTTATTACATCTTTTATATCAGTCATTCCAGTCATTCCTTTTGGGAGGACCAACCTTCTTGTCTTCCCTTAACAAAAGAACATTTTTTGATGGTTTGAGTATCAGTGAGGATGCGTGTGTGCAACTTCATAGCTTCATTTTTAATACATGAAAGGAAGATTTAATACCATTTTTCCCCTAGAACTTGTGCTTGCAACGTACTTCAAGAGTGAAACTTAGCTCCTTAAAACTGAAGACGCCTGACAGATTCATCATGTCTGGAAATCCTGGCCGGGATCAGAGACAGAAGTTACAAACAAATAGTTCCTGAAAGGAATGTTTTATTTCAGAGCTGCTGTAAGGTGGAATCTGGTTTATGAGGTGGTAATTTTGTCTGCAGTTATGTCTCATACTATTGTCCAGGCCCTTGCAACACACCGAGCTTCCTGGGTGATCTTAGATAATGTTTCCAGCAAAACCTAGAGATGCTGCTGAAGATGCAGCTGGAGGGCTGGGAACTTTCACATAAAAGCGATTGCAATAGACTCTGCAGGAACTGGAAGGATCAGCAGCGGTACCTGTGAAATGGGGCAGTGAAATGTCACAGAATCTGGGCCTGGTGCTGCTCACTGCAGCAGAGCCAAAAATTGGGCAGAGCCAGACTAGGGGAGAGAGAAGAAGGAGGAGGAAGAGGAGGAGAAAGATGTCTTGGAGGCAGGTGGCACCACAGTTGTTTGCAATGAGGCCTCTCCCTTTTCCTGTGATGAAACTGTTACGAGCTCCTGCCCAAAGAGGCGGGTGGACTATTTAAGCCCGAACGAACGGCTCACCCAGCACTGGCAGGAATTATCCCAGGATGGGCAGGAATTCACTCAGCATTTCAATAGCAGGGTTCCCGTGTGCTCTGCACAACTCAGATGTGCGCTGGCTGAAGCAGAGGCTGCGGGAGAATGAAGCCCTTTTCCTTTGGGCGTGTGGCAGCAGGAAGGGGCTGGGGCATAGCCCAGGCTGGGGGTGTGGGTGAGCACACGCTGGCTCCTCTCAGCCCCCAGCACCATCTTTTCCAGCTCCACATCCACACCCTCCCCACTGATGTGTATGGGAGAAACCACCGAGGCTGCTGAGCACATTTGTGGAATCACAACTGGACTGTTGTCCACATTTTTGGTGCTTCACTGGGATCCTTTTCCATCCTTCCTGCTTCTGGTCAGGTCTTGTCAGGAAAACTCAATTCTTGTATATTGCTACACAGAGAAAAACTATGAAGTATCTACCTGGGGAATATGACTCATTCTCCTAATTATGTGTTATAAACTAACTCCCATTATATGATCATCAGGCAGTTTTATTAACACCAGGTAATCCCATAGGATTTCTCCATAGTAGAAAAGAAAGCCAGGCCATGCAGTGTGACTGTGTTGGAGGGTGAACACCATTCTTGTTTGTATTCTGCTCCTCCTTCCAGGGAGGTTCAGCTGCCTGACACTTAGCATGAAACTGTTCTCTCCTCCATTAAGATTTAAATGCTGAGGGGTTTTTTCTTATCCAGCAAAAACCTAGATATTCGAAAAATGAAAAACCTGATTTAGATCAGTTGTAACATATTAGAGCTCAATCATTTTTATTGTTTAATAGTGGATTAACTGAGAGTTCTAAGCAAAAAGTAATTCCTACCCAGCGATTCCTAATTGTTCACTCTGTAGTAAGGGCACAACGTGTTTGGAATCTTTTTTTCCCCCCCACTAACACAGCTGTGGGTAGCAGTTCCATCCAGAAATATTTGAGGTTGAAAATGTTGTCAGTTCCAACAATTTTCAGCGAAATGTGTGATTTTCTATAAATGCATTTTTGTAATCAGAAATAATTCTGTCAAAAGATGGTGCCCCATTCCTCTTCAGGCAGGGGCTTCCTCACCAGTGGCCTTGGGTTCGTTCCCACAACCCAAAACACACAATATGGTTTTAGATCTCAGTGATATTCTGTGAAAATCACCTGCAAGTGGTGGCCTTGGCAGTGATGTGTGAAGGGCTGGACTTAAGTATCTCAGAGGGATTTTCCAACCTGAATGGTTCTGTGATTCCCTGACGCCAAAAACTATTTAGGCTTTTTTTAAGTCAAGGGTTTTAATATATCTGTTTTGAAGTGAGAGGGTAAGTCCCCGCCTCTCCTGTGCTATTCTGCAAGACAGGGTGTAATCTTGGCGTCCACCCACACCCCAAGGTGTGTGGTCACAGGGAATATCCCTGCAATCCCTCTTGTGCCCAATGGTCCTAATGCAGCACGTTCACCCACTGGTCAGTTAGAGCTGGATTCGGCATGGGCAGGTGACCTGCTGCCCTCCAGGGAAGGGCAGTCAGGAGTGTCCAACCCAGCAAACACCCCTCCTTTAGGAAAAAGCATAATTCCTGCCTGCATTCTACCTGATCTGTTACTCATTCGCTATTGCAGAGCCTAGTAGTGATGAAACATTAAAGAGCACCTTCAAAAGCTCCACCACCCAGCAGAGCGATGGTGGTTGTGATAGGAGCAGTAATTAGGTGAGTCAGAGCCGTAAGAGACTTTCAGAGCATAAACCCTTTGATTTGGAACTGCTTCATTGTGGGTCTAAACAGCCCCTGGCCCAGCTGACTCTGAGTTCTCAGCTGCTGCTCCATCGGCAAGACCCTCATTAGTAAAGGGTCATAACAGCACATTTACAGCCCCTGAGGAGACCCTGGGTTTCACTGTGGTCCCACCTAACAACACGATGCAAAACATTGCAGTGCCCTTTGGAAAACAAACAGGTATTAGCAAATTGGTGAGTGAGTTTCAGCCAGGCGTCCGTCCCACGCACCCCCACACGGGAGAATATCTGGGGTCTGTGGGAGGCAGGGGGACACCTGCACCATCCCTGAACAGTCGCACACAGAACCGGGTCATGTCAGCCTCACTACGAGTGTGACCATTAAATACCGGCGGAACTGGAGCAGGATGCCAGGGCTCGTCGCGCGTTCCGTGTTTTGCGGCACTGGGATGTCCCCAGCACATCCCGCAGACACCACTTCACCCGGCTGGCTCTGTTGGGAGGGGATGAGCCAAGCCCCCAGCGCTGGCTTTGCCTCTCGCCTCTGCCGCGGGCGCCCTTCGGCAGCTCGGTGGGAGCCGAGTGCCCTCTAGAGAGCACCTGCAGCTCAGGGCCGGGGATCATTCAGCTCCTGTATCTCCCAATATCCCGT
Source organism: Eulacestoma nigropectus (assembly GCA_013397775.1). Classification (NCBI taxonomy): domain Eukaryota; kingdom Metazoa; phylum Chordata; class Aves; order Passeriformes; genus Eulacestoma; species Eulacestoma nigropectus. The sequence continues at coordinate 144,672 of VZTE01001679.1, forward strand.
GTGGTGGAACGCAGAATGTGTCGGGATCTCTCGGCATGGTGGGCGCAGGGCTCGGGGGCACAGAGGGAGCGCTGCCCACCCCCCTGCAGGGCAGGGGGCCTGGACAGGGCTGAAATTGCTGCAGATTGGATCAATGCATTTTTATATCGTCTTATTTTAATCACATATCATTGTACTTCTGTTGGATAGGCTAACAGCAACTGCTTTCACTTAGCCACTGTCAGGATTAGCGTCTCCACAAACTTAGCGTCTCTGGGCCTCTGAGGAAAATGTGAGCCCCGCTTTAAGCAGAGTCTCAGACCTTGGTCTCAGATAACGCAGTGTTTGCACACTTGGGACAGAGCAGGGACCGGACAGGCCGGGGCCAGGACAGGGGCTCGGGACCAGGACACTGGCAGGTCAGTGTTTCCTTTGGATCTGCCAGCTGGGAACAGCTGACACCTGATGGGGAGAGCTGGGAAGTGCCAGGATTTCCCAGGCACTTTCTCTATTTCCATGTTCTTCAGCATAAGAAACATTTGCACGTCAGTTAGGATTATTAAACATTCCAGCTGCTCTTAAATTTTTATGTGACTTTAAATACAGAAATACAGTGCTAATGGCAAACGGCTGCTTCAGACTCAGTTCAAACTGGACAGGTTTTGGATTGGCCAGTTTTGCCCTGTATTCTCTGTCCTCTGAAAAAAAAAACAAAATAAAATAAAACAAAACCAACCGAGTATAAGTATTTTAAATTTCTCTTTCCTCTGAGAAAAACAACCAAACTCAACCCAGTGTAAGTATTTTCACAGGTGCTTCAGGTTGCTATTTCGTTCTGTGGTACAAGAGGGGCAGTGCCGATGGAGCAGAAGGTGAAAACTCAGATGCCAAATTCCCAGGATTTTAGTTTCGATGAGCATCTGCCTCTCGCTCCCGGAGGATCTGATTCACGCTATTCTGCTGGGAGGAGCGAGCAGCAGCTCCGGGGCTTTGTTCAAGGGTTTGGGCAGCTGCAGGGAGAAATTCGAGTCTAGGAAGAGCAGGAGGTGACCCTGGCCCGTCCCCACGATCGTGCGGTGCTGCCGGCAGGAACCCCCGGTGTCCTCCCCGCTGTCGGGATCAGCATCGCTGGTCCCGGCACGGCCGCTCCGGGAGCGCCCGTCCCCGCCGCCTCCCGGCCGCCAGGGATCACTCTTGTCCCTTCTCCGCTTCCTCACCGCCAAAACCCCGCCCTCCCTTTGCCTCGTCCCGGCTTATTGCAGCGCAGAAACCGGCCAGAGCAGAGGCAGAAATGCTCTTTTGCACGCGTGTGGCACAGTCAGGAGCGGGGCTTGGGGAAGTGAATTTACTTTTATGTTTCAAATTTTTTAATTTCTCAGCAAAGGAGTCGAAAACATTTGACACATGTTTAGGTGTGAGAAATCGTTGTACCGTGTCACATAAAACAGCTTCCAGGCCATCAGCTCTTTCCATCCTGTGGGTGTCTCTGCACAGCTGTGGATGTCCAACCACCCCTTGGATGTCTGAAGAGCAGAGGAGGTTGCTGAGAACATTTGCCATCTCAGCACCTGCTGTTCTGCTGACAGGCACCCAGGCGAAGGGGCACTGTCCTTGCAGGGTCCCCCTCCCCGGGCAATGGTTTGACAGAGGAGGTGCGATTCGCTCTGCCGAGGGGCAGCACCACTGGGACGTGCTCACACTGCACAAGTCCGGGAGACAGGCGGGGCCAGGAGACACCTGCTGAGACGTGTGTGACAGATATCCTGCTCCCAAGCACCACCACATCTCCCAGTTTAACACCTGACACATGTGGAGAGCAGCTGGAGATGTGCACCAGAGGTGGCTGCTAAGGTGGTACCTGTATGTGGATACACACCTGCCTGAGCCCTGGCATGGAAATTTCTGTCACTCTTCTTCCATTGATGAGCTCCAGCTCCGCTGGCCTGTCTGACTCCTCCTGTGTCACACAGGAATGGGCAACATCTGCCTCAGGCTGTGACAACAGGGAGGAGCTGGACAAGACCTGCCAGGTCAGCAAGGCCACTCTCTAGCTCCCACTGGCAAAGCAGCTTTGTTCCCAGTGCAGGATGATCCTGACCAGTTTAGGTGGCCCTTGTTCATGGATCAGCAGCTGGTGTTCAAAAGGAACTTAGTTTCAGACACAGGTTCTTGATTGCATCAGGCAGAAGCAAAGTTTTATTAGAGACAATTTTCACCAGCAGGTACATAAGTGACCTAACTAACTCAGGTAACTTCTAGAGATTACAGCATTGCAGAACAGAAGAGCAGAACAGAGGAGGTGGCTCCTGACACCCCCTTTAGCTACGTGGCCAAGCGTCGCTGAGTTACTTCTACTTTCTCTGCACAGAGGGTGCAGTGAACACGGAGTGTTCCTGGGTTGTCTGTGGGTTTCCCTGTCACCTTCCAGTCCGTTTCTCCTTAATCACAAATTCTCCTGCAGGTCACTGGAGAGAAAACATAGCAGCATTATTTGATTGGAACACAAGTAAAATCCTTCAAATAATAGAAATCGGATCTGTGTGGTGCCCTTGTTTCTGGAATGCGCTGCTAAGCTGAAGCAGTTGGCAGCAACCCAGGAAAATCCAGAAATTCCCTAAATAATTTGCTTTAATGGGAATTTTCACTTGTAAAGTTATAGATTTACTCTTCTTTTCACTCTTTTCAGACTCTTTTGCTAAGCTTTGGCTGTTGTCTTCATTTCTTCTTCCAGATCTTCCCTTCATGCTCTATTTCCCTGGCCTTCTCTTCTGCATTCTACCGCTCCTTCTTGTCTCCTGTTTGCTTCCTGCACCCCATGTTCAGTCCAAGCTCTCTTTAAACCTATTTCTCAGTGACACCACCACTGTAACAGATCCCCCCTGTAGCACAGTGACTCTGAGAGGATGCCAGTGACATGCCCTAGGAATGTGCTGTCTCCTGGCCTTAGTGCACAAGGAAATGAACAAAGCCAGTTTTCCTTTCGTGAAAACACGGCTCTTACCTTGTATGTCTCCAGTCTTGCAGGGCGGGACCTGGGACTGGCAGTGGGCAGCTGAAGTTGTTGTGTAGGTGTGGCTCGTCCTAATGACCCCTCCACCAGTTCCGATTCCTCCTCCGTGACTGGTGGGATAAATTTGGTGAGAGAAATAGGGAATTTTAGAACTTTACATGTCACTGCTGACTAACTACATGACAAAGTCTCAAACTATGGCTTTTATAGGGGTTACAGTATTTTACATTATATTATATTCTTTCACTTTCAGAATTGCTTCGCATTTGCGCTCTCCCTTGGCATGGACAGTTCTCACCCATCTCACTATAAAAAAGGGACTGTCACCAATGCTGACATAATGCCAGGAGTGACAGTGTTGTCACCAGCAGTTAACAGATTTGGTGTTCTGCTTTGCAGATCCCGAGGACTGACATTTAGTTCCGACTGGAATGTTCATCACAAGGAAGTTGTTCATGAGGCAACGTTTTCATCTCAGAGAAAGCCTTAAGAAGGACTAAAGATCAGGTTGGATACCCAATCTGTAATACACACCCTTGTTATTTTCATTTATTCTCTAGTGGATCTAGAGAGGTACTTACATGAGGTCCTGCTGTCCTCCTTCCAACAAGCACCGGTAGGTCTGGATCTCCTGCTCCAGGCGGCACTTGACGTCCAGTAAGGTCTTGTACTCTTGGTTCTGGCACTCAATTTCCGCTCTTATTTCAGCCAACTGCTGCTCCACGCACGTGATCTGGTTCTGTAGCTCACCAAGAAGGGTGTTGTACTGGCACTCCGTTTCAGCCAGAGATGATTCCAAGTTATTTCTCTGATAAGATGAGCGAAAAAACAAGTCATTTAAGTGTCACCCTGGAGTTTGTTATTTCCAATCCAAAAATGAATGAGCCGTTCACCACCATTGTGCTGGTTGTTGAGTCTGGCTGTTCATGCTAAGAAACACAGCAGTGAGCAGTTGGAGCTGTGAATCAGCTCATCACTCACCTGGCTGAGCTGAGCTTGGAGATCGATTTCCAGGGCTTGCAATTGGCGTCTCAGTTCAGTCACCTGGTTGTTGCACGTCTCCACCTCCTGACCACTTGTAATAACCTCCCGATTCACCTCCTCAATCTGAAATCACCAATCCAGGATAAAGAGCTTCAGGGAATATCTGGGCACACTGGACTTGCTTTTACAGGAGCAGAACATGGTGAGTGTTCAGCAAAAGGAAACAGGAGCAGGGCATGTTCTCTGTGCACAGGCTGTTCCCCACCGGCTCCACTGCTTGTTCGTTTTACAAATCCCATTAACCTCATGGCTATTAAGTCTCTTAATCCAAATGGGAGAGATCTCTGTTCCAACAACACACCACAAGGCCCTGTGGCAAATGCTGCTGTTCCACATGGGACATAACAAACTGGTCAGACAGGCCTGTGGCTCCTGTGGAACACAGGGTATAATGAATGCTGCTCTCGGGCTTCACTGGGAAGCAAGAACCGCTTATTGTCTCCATGTCTGGTCTCTGAAAGGCTCCTGAGCCCGGGGCTGTGTGTGTCAGTCTGGTTTGCAGCACAAGTGTGTCGCTTACCTTGCACTCGTACCAATCCTCGACTTCCTTGCGGTTGCGCGCTATCAGTGTTTCATACTGGCATCTCAAATCCTCCAAGATTTGCCTGAGATCAGGTCCAGGGCAGGCATTGACCTCCACACTCACATCTCCAGTTGATTGTTTCCTCAGGCAATTCATCTCCTGGAAATAAATCCCAGATCAGATCATACTGGCTTTTGGAAGGCAGCCCAGAAGAGCAAAGCTCAGTGGCCAAGAACTGCCCTCCCTGCAAGATTTTCCTCCCTGCTGTGGCTGTGAAAGGCACTGGGGGATGGTGAAAGTGTTTTCCCAACAAATCTGTTGGCTAATTTCTTTCTTCATCCACTGGAGTCAGCAGCACCTTTCCCCCCTCTGGCACTCCCACTGTCAGCACAGCCCCGGGAGCAGCACTGCCCCTGCCAGAGCTCCCTTCCCTTCCGAGACAGAGGGGTCTGAGCCCAGAAAGTTTGGTGGGAAAGCTGTGGCCTGAAAGTGGATAATCTTTTAAATTCTGAGCACAGTGGCAAAGTTTTCTGCCAGGGCCCTGGTGCTTGTAGGGTTAGGGTAGGACCTACCTCCTCATGGTTCTTCTTCAGGCAGCAGAGCTCCTCCCGCAGCGACTCCAGCTGTGCCTCCAGGTCAGACCTGCACAGCGTCAGCTGATCCAGCACCTGGCGCAGCCCATTGATGTCGGCCTCCACGCTCTGGCGCAGGGCCAGCTCCGTCTCGTACCTGGGTTGTGTCAGAAAGCACAGATTCAGGATGGGGATGTCCCACATGGGTTCTGTTTGTGCTAAGATCTCCTTTCCCAGCTCCGTGCTTTGACCTGCATTTTGCTGTCCAAGCTGAATGCACCATGCCTTGGATTTCTGCACCACTTCCTGTTACGTGAAAGCTTTTCTTCCTCATGTTTTTTTCCCTGCTCCTGCTCACGGTATATTTGGTATCACTTATTCAGCAGCATTTCTGCTTTGTTGATCCCATCTGCATTGGTCTGGGGTGAAAATGGGCCACTCCCTGAGGTGCCTGTCCCCCGCCTCACCACAAACGCCGTTGCTAAATGTTTTACTCAAGAACACTAATTAAGGGAGGGCTGGTGACCAGGAGCAAAACGCCTTTCATCATCCTGCCCCACCACAGTGGTGTGGGGAGACGTGTCTGGAGCCTCTATAATTAGTGCTCTGAGCCTCCCAGGGAGGTGGAAAGGAGCAGGGGGGAGGTGGAAAGGAGCAGGGGAGAGGCAGCAGGTTCATAGAGGGGCACTCACTTCACACGGAAGTCGTCAGCAGCCATCCTGCTGTTATCGATGTCCAGGATGATCTTGTTGTTATCAATGGTTGCGCAGACAATCTGGAAAACAGCAGACCGTGTGAGATGTCTCCTCTCTCCTGTTCTATACTCTACAGGTCTTTCTGCATTGCAATTAGATAGTAACTCTTCACAGTTCCCTTTTTCTGTTACCTTCTTACTTAAGTAACCTTGTCCCTTCAGTAGAGAAGTTGAAGGAGGTGGCTTTGCCTCCTTTACTCACAGAAGAAAAGAGATAAACCACGTAGAGCTAGGAATTAAAGAGTTGTGAGTTGGGACTTGCCAGTTTCAAGATCTGAAGGCAAGTTCCAAAGATGCTTCAAAAAATGAACCTAAAGAACCTTCCTTAAGATACTAAGTCTCAACTGGCATTCAAGCTGGCATGTTCTGGGCTTCAGACTTAAGGACCTTCAGGGAAGATGGTAGGAAGGTGTCTTTAAGCCTTAGGATCAGCCATAAGTTTCATTGTGGACTTGTGCCACTGTGACAATCAGTTTCAATTCTCAGCTTTTCTCACCTAGAATTTATAACGTTTCATTTGATAAAACATTCAATCTGTATGTTTTTTCTTGTTGCATAGTTCGCTTTGCTTTTCTTGTGGGGCTGACACCACTACATTTCCTCAGAGTACATTGGTAATATCACATTTACAGTTGTATAATCAAATACAATGTACCAAAGCATCCTTTCCCCTTTTCAGAGTGTTCTCCCACCCATATCCCCTTGCAGCACTCATCCTTGATGTGCCCCCACACTCAGCAATATCATAGGGGAATTTGCCAAAATTTCTGTTTGCAAAGACATTCAGAAGCACCGAAGTTTCCTCCAACAACTGCAGTAAGTTCTAAATGCAAATTCAGCAATGAGCTTTCAATAGGGGAGGAACAACCCAGAAATTCAGCAGTAAGCTTTCAAAAGGGGAGGAACAACCCAGAAACTCAGCAGTAAGCTTTCAAAAGGGGAGGAACAACCCAGAAACTCAGCAGTAAGCTTTCAAAAGGGGAGGAACAACCCAGAAACTCAGCAGTAAGCTTTCAAAAGGGGAGGAACAACCTGAGGGGGGATTACCTGGTTCTGAAGATCTTCAATCTCTTTGTAGTAGCAGCTGTAGTCGCGGGGCTCGCAGGAGAGGCCCTGTGTCGCGTACCACTCTCTGATCCTGCACTCCAGCTCAGCATTCTCCTTCTCCAAGCACTTCACCTTGTCCAGGTAGGAAGCCAGGCGGTCATTGAGGTTTTGCATGGTGACCTTCTCATCGCAGGATGAAAGCAAGCAGTCGCCACCAAGACCACCAACAACCACACCACCTCCGAGGCCAAACCCGAGGCCATTGCCGTAGCAGTTGCCACCTCCATAGCTCCCACCAGCCAAGCTACCAACGCTCAGTCCCCCTCCATAATTCACTCCACCGCAGTAACTCCTTCCAGAAAAACCTCTGCCACTGCCTATGCCATAGGAAGAAATCCGTGCTCCACCACCACCACCAATGATACAGCTGCCACCACTGCTCCTGCCTTTGCTAGACACAGTAATAGTCTCCTTAATGTTGCAACTCATGGCGACAGCAGTTGGAAATGCAAGCAGAAGCCCAAAGCAAGATGCACAGCTTGATACGAAATCAGACTGCGAGCTGTCCGTGGCCACCAATCCCTATTTATACCTTCCACAGTGGGTGTCACCACTGCTTCTTCTTCCCATAAGGCTGGCTACTCCAGCCATTGGTGCCAAGAATAATTTCTCAAAGGGAAGTTTCCTTTCAAGGAGCCTGGTAGACAAGGAAGATACTTTACATGTCTCTTGCTAATTTCAAAAATACATTAGCAATAATGTTTTATGAATCATCAGCTTTTTGTTTATGATGCAAACTTACAGCATTAAGCCAGGAAAAACACTGTCCTAAATTACATACCAGGAAGAAATCATTAAAGGTTATTGCATCAAAGAGCTCTTTATCTCTCATTAATTTATTTTCATTTTATTTTGAGTTGAATAAGCAGTTTTCATGCAAGGTGCTGAGGTTGGAATATGTAAGATGAAAAAGAAAGAAGAAATACGAAGTTTGCTTTTCAAATGATGTATGAAGAATGATGTAAGAACTCCGGAAAGATCAGAGACACAGAGATTAACCTTTAAATCTCTTCACTGGCAAAATGACAAATCTGAAACACTGCTGTGAGACAAGTGAGACCAAGGAGGGATCTCTTAATGCAGACGGATGAAAGGTTCTTCATACATGATTGTGGCTCTCCAGTAATTCATAAAGGATTTGTTTCATTATGAAGAGAGTGTAAAGGAAGGTAAAAGTGCTTTAAATATTTCCTGTTGTTCAGTGAAAGATAATTTCTGTACTTCTCCTCATTATGGATTGTAATTGTTGCTGGGAAAGGGTGGTTTTGAAACAGTGGATGGGAGTGGAAACATCCTATGGCCAATTTCTCTGTCAATACGTGCTGCATTTTAATCAGAGCTTTGGGATTGCTGTCCTGGGACATATAAAGACAGAACTGCTGATAGAGCTGCAGAGCAGTCACTGCCCTGTGCAGTTCTACCTGGGCTGGAGAAGCTGGATTTGGTACAAACTAGAGGCTCTCTGTCAGTAATGTTTCCAAATCTTAACTAAGCAAGGAAAATAAAAAGTAAGAATCCTTTCACATTTTTGTCATCAAAATTCAGGCTGAGCTTCTTTTCATGAGATGTTTTGCTGACACTCCAGACCACTGGCCTTCTCCCTAGGGAGCCCCTTTTTCCAGTGGCCACAGAGCAAGGGACAGGCATTCCATGGCTTTCTGAACCCAACTGTTCCTTTTAAGAAATTCTCCAAATCTCCTTCACCAGGGAAAAGCGAGTTTGAACTCTTGCTGAAATCCTCACTCAGTGTCGGGATTGTGGATCGGAATAGCTATTGTTATGGCAGGTAAATTAACCCATTTACTTAAGGACTGAATTATCCCAGTATTCATGGATTTACTCATCGTTTTATTGCTCTTACTCTTATTTCTGTTACAAAGATGTCTCCCCTTTTCTTTGCTTCCTTGGATGTTCCTTATCCATGCCATGAAAGGCAGAAGCATTCCAGTGGTATCTCCAGCAGGCTGGAGATGGGTGTGGAGAGGCTTCCCAGAGTGATTTACTCCAAGACAAAGCGCCCATCGCTGGCTGAGCTGCAGCTGGACCCTGACACGGTGCCTGCATGTCAGCCTGCCCTGCCTGACACACTGGGCCTCCCTCCGGCCCAAAACACACAGAACAAAGCTCAGAATACGTAAAAGCTCTAATAAAGTTATTGTGTATAGGAAGGAATCACTGGATTTCATTCCTAGGACTGGAGAACATAATTGGGAGTCAGGGTGTGGTGGCAGGCGCGAACCGAAACTGCTGTAAGCTGCGTCGCTGGAAGCTTCGCCTGGTCTGCAGATGATTCCTCAGGAGTTTCCCAACAGCTGTCTGCAGCAAGCATCTCTCCTGAGTGAGCACACATTCCTTCCCTGGCTCCGCAGTTATCACGCAGGCACATCAGTGTAGCGCAGGCAGAAACACGGGATGACTTGTACTCCCTGGGAGTGGAGGGTGTCTGCACCCCGGGGACGCTTCTGCTCCCCCGAGACACCTCGGTCCCCTCTGCCCCTCGCACCTCTGCGTGCCTGCAGCAGCCACCTGTGCCCAGGAGCCTCGCTCCGCACACACTTCCCTCTGTCTTGCTATTTTTCCTGTTTGTCTCTAGGAAATGAGGGCACTAGTTAAACTAAGACAGAATTAAGTAATTGTTCTGAGACCTTAAAAAATTAAATTAAGCTTTCCCTCATGTTTTCATTCAGTTACTTGAACTCATAAGCTTCCTGGGTCTGTCTCATCAGCACAAAGAAATAGGGAAATCCTATGGAAATGTAGTTTCCAAGGTTTGCAGCTCCATAATTTGCAGCTCTTTAATAAGTGAAGTGTTTCCAGGGTGTTTTCTGCCGGGGAACTGTTAATCACAACCTGCCTCTCCTGAGCTGCCTTCCAGACTCATCCTAACTTACAGGTCCACAAACAACATCACAGCGTCCCAGGAGCTGAGGCTGTACCCCCCAGGGGCTTTCCAGAGGCATATTCGTAATTTCTGGATCATTAGAGTCTTTCTGGCCATGTCATTAGGTCTCTTTCACCTCTCAGGAATTCAGGACAGCTCCTTTGTGAAAGTGCACGCTTTGGACCTGCCGGACGTGGTGGGAAGGTCTTTGATATGAGCCCAGGGAATCTGGAGGAGCAGCTAGATGTCAGTAGCAGTTCGCAAGAGGAGGAACCACCCCACAGCTGGTGGGAATCAGCTGGGGCTGCCAGGAGAGACTGGGAAGCTTTTACATACCATAGGGAGCTGAGGGTTTCCAGGAGACTGGAAACTGAAAGAGTCTCAGTGCAGTGTTTTTATATTTTTAGGAACAAGAGTGTGAGGACTTATAGATTGGGAGGGATTGAGGCCAAAAAGGGCAGCAGTGGGTTATCTCACTGTCTGTCTTTGCACTGAACAAGGCAGGAGGAGACCATGGGAATGGAAAGGGAAAGATTTGCTTTTCAGCTTCTCAGCCAGAGCTCTGAGAACAACTGGGATATCCATTGGAGTCCAAAACAAGGAAATTTGCCATTAGAGCCACAGTATGTATCTCTTCTGATCTCTTGTGAAGCACTGGCCATACATGTCTACTGAAAGAATTGTGCATCAAGTCTGGGACTTCCTGTAGGGCTGGAACTGAACTTTAAATAAGGCTTAATTTAGTCTTGGTTTAAAAAACTTCTACCTTTGGCCACTCTTATGAGTCACTGCAGGTGTTCAGTGCTGTATTATCTTGTCTTTTCTGTGGATACTATTACACAGTGTCTGGTAGATGAAATAAAGAAATATCACTGAGACATCTTCTCTCTGTGGCCTCTCACAACAGGAGAAGGGCACCTTTCATCTGCTCTCCAAGACATTAGTGGTTGAGCTTTTTCAGGCACTTGCTACCATGTTAAGTCTATTTCTGTATCACTGGGGAAATTGGTGTCTCTATAAAAGAACTGGCAATAGAAAAGATTGCCACACTATACCTAATGTACAGTCCTGAAGTGGTTTTGTCTTTGTACCTGTTCTCCTCCTGCCCTGAGTCTGGCTGTTCCATAACCTCCAGCCTTTGATGGAAAAGGAATAACCAGGTGTTTTGCTTTACTGGGTCATCTCATAATTGAATGTGAATCTGTAACAGCCACACCACAGTCAAAACCACCACTGCTTGGCTTTCTGGACCAACAATTTAATCCTCAAAACACCCTCATAATACTTTGAACTGCCAGTTCTCCAAACCCAGAGTGACTCTGCCAGCTCACTGTGGCCCATGGCTGCTCTGGCAGGTCAGCACCAGGACAAAACCAGCTCAGCACCAGCTACACAGCTTCTGGTCGAGGCCAAGGAGGGAGTCACCTGCCTTGCTTGTGACAGCTGGGTGGCTCTGGGTTTCCAAAGGCCCTACCTGGATTTTTTTCTCAATTCTATTCTCTGTTAAGCTGCACTTTTCCAGCTCCCACCCTGCCCTCCACAGCTCCCCAGACAAGGTGTGTTTAATGCAAAGATGATCTTTCAACCACTCCTGATTTTCAGGTCGAAACTCGGCAGTCCGAGGATGACCAGTAAATGACTCAGTCACTATGAAAAGAGAGGAGATAAACCTTTTGCCTCCAGTCCTTTTCCCAATGTGAAGATTCCTATAAAATGAAAGGGATCAGTTGGAATATAAGCCATGTCAGCAGAAAGTGAATCAGTTGTGGGGACCAAGATTTCATCCTCAACAGTCCCCAGGCTGGGGGACGGAGCATGAGAGGGCTCAGCTCAGATGTGTCAGCACTAGGCTGGGGCCAAGGCAAACTGTCTCCAGATGTTCCATCACTGACTTTTGAAACTCTTCTAAAACTGTGTTTTAGCCCAGTGCTGTGTGAGAAGGACACAGGCCTCTGCCTGACCTGCCTGTCCATGGGGGTCAGGGCAGGTGTCTCACAGGAATGGGCAACATCTGCCTCAGGCTGTGACAACAGGGAGGAGCTGGACAAGACCTGCCAGGTCAGCAAGGCCACTCTCTAGCTCCCACTGGCAAAGCAGCTTTGTTCCCAGTGCAGGATGATCCTGACCAGTTTAGGTGGCCCTTGTTCATGGATCAGCAGCTGGTGTTCAAAAGGAACTTAGTTTCAGACACAGGTTCTTGATTGCATCAGGCAGAAGCAAAGTTTTATTAGAGACAATTTTCACCAGCAGGTACATAAGTGATCATAGCCCTGGCTGACTACAGCAACAGTCATGGTGCTGGGCCACACACAGCAACACAGACTGGAAAAGCAAACAGCAAAATAAAGCGGAATGTGGCCCAATGCTCTGCTCATCCCTCTGACACATTGCTTAGCACGGCTGAGCGACACAGATGAGCACGCTCCGTGCTCTCTGCAGACACATGCAGTAAATATTCTCTCTCTTCATTCACAGCTCTGCTTCAGGCTTCTCTTGTTGGATATTCTCGTTTCTCTGCTTAATCACAAATCCTTCGGCAAGGCACTGGAGAGATCAAAGGGAACATTACTGTGTTTATAGCAAAAATAGATTCTTTCCCACACTGTCATTCCCTACACGTGATCATTTCACAAGCCAATTCAATTAGAATTTCAGATAAATACTGCCCCTTCCTGGGAAGATCTGATGGCTCCTGCCAGCCAGGCAGATGGATCTGTCACTGGCTGCAGCACGGGCTGCATCAAAATGCCAAAAGGTGGAAGCTGCAGACACTGCTCCAGCAGCGATCTGGATGAGGGAATGGCATTGGGGTCCATGCCAGATCAATGCCCCTGCTCACGTCATTCTCCTGGACCAGCTGTCACGATATTTCCTCCTTTCCTTTTCAGTTTGGCTGGAAGCTTCCCCTTGAATTATGACTAGTAGTTATCTGCCAGTATTCCCATGTTTCCCACTTTTTTTTTTGCCCACCTGATTTCTGAGTACTTTTCCTTTCTCCTGCTCTTTCCTTTGTCCCATATTTCACATCAGTCCTTTCTCCATGTTCTCTATGGCTTGCCTGCCTGCTGGCTCTGTCCCTCTCCCTTCTATCCCTCTTCCCTTTGGCAATTCTCATGCGTCCCAGCAGAGTCCCGGCTCCCAAAAGCTCTCCTCTCAGCCACTCCTCTGTGGCTCCTGTCCTGTATTTCCCAGGGGCCCCACAACAAAACTTTCAAGTAGCACCTGTAAGCTACGTGGGAAAGATCTTTCTTCCAGCTCATCAGTGTTGCATTAGAACAGAGAAGACTGTGGAAATGTTTAGAGTGGGACAGTTCTTACCCTGGATCTCCGCAGCTGCACAGGATGGGATCTGGGCAGACGAAGTATAAGTGTGGCTTGTCCTAATGATGCCTCCTCCTCCTATCCCACTGCTTCTTGCAACTCCTCCTCCTAGACCCGAAGACTGACCAATTCCTCCTTGCTGACTGAGGAGACAGGAAAATAACATTTTAGTAAGGGAAATTACATATAAACTAGAGCTACAGATTTTCAGTGTCCCTGTTGCTCTCAGTCTGTTTCCCTTTTTTGGCAGAAAATTGGCAGAATGTTGCAGTGACCATTCTCCTTGTGGCAGCAATTGGCACAGGGGAGGAAGCAGGTCACCACCATGACACCAGGCAGCACAAATAGGTCAGTAAGGGAGAAGGAGCTGGGCAGGTCCTTCACTTTGCTCTTATGTTGAAATAACCAGGACATGGGTATTTTATTGTATGTTTTTGATGTGTCTCAAGCCCACTTACATAAGGTCCTGCTGGCCGCCCTCCAGCAGGCAGCGGTACGTGTGGATCTCCTGCTCCAGGCGGCACTTGACGTCCAGCAGGATCTTGTACTCTTGGTTCTGGCACTCCATCTCTGCCCGCAGGTCAGCCAGCTGCTGCTCCACGCACGTGATCTGGCTTTGCAGCTCAGCAAGGTGGTTGTTGTAGCGACACTCTGTCTCTGCCAGCGAGGACTCCAGGTTGTCCCTCTGAGGATTGACATGGGACATAAGACAAATAGAGGCAGGAGAAACACTGCATTTAGCTACAGTTTCTGTGAGATGGCTGAGCTTTGCACCAGCTCATCACCCACCTGGCTGAGCTGAGCTTGGAGATCGATTTCCAGGGCTTGCAATTGGCGTCTCAGTTCAGTCACCTGGTTGTTGCACGTCTCCACCTCCTGACCACTTGTAATAACCTCCCGATTCACCTCCTCAATCTGAAATCACCAATCCAGGATAAAGAGCTTCAGGGAATGTGCAATGTAAGTTGGATCAAGTATTAAGGAAAGAGCAGACAAGTTAGAAAGAGCAAAGACATGAAATGAGAAGTGTTTCGGTGAAAACTCTCATCCTAATGGTAGTGTAAACCTGGCTGGTCATTCCTCTTTCTCTTCTAATAGTGCTGCTTCCAGTTCTTCTCACCACTTACTGCTTTGTAGAGAATTCCTGCCTCAAGTCCCACCAACATACAGGACTTCCCTCAGGCCATGACAAGGACGCAGGGTGGCAGTGTCCCTCCCTTGTGTCACTTGGTCAGTGTGAACCAATGCTAAATGTTCTTACAGTCTGTTGTGTGGTTTTTACATGCAACAAATCCCTGTGAGATCATTGCCTGGGTGTTAGCCAGGGAAAGTCAGAGCTGTGGGAATTTACTCACCTTGCACTCGTACCAATCCTCAACTTCTTTGCGGTTGCGTTCAATCAGCGTTTCATACTGGCACCTCATCTCCTCCAGGATCTTCCTGAGGTCTGGGCCAGGGCAGGCATTGACCTCCACACTCACATCTCCAGTCGATTGCTTCCTCAGACAGCACATTTCCTGGAAACACCATCCAGATCAGGTCAGGTTTAAAACGAAGGAAAGAAATGAGGAAGCCAAGTTCCCTCAGAGGGAGCAGAGCCCTGCAGAGCCCCTCTCTGAGGGACCTTCACAGCTCCTGGGTCACACGACAGTCTCCATCAACCACTGCCCTCTGCAGCAGCACCCCGGGGTGATGGATCCCACAGAAGCGAATGCTTCGTGCAGGAGAGGGCAGGACCTACCTCCTCATGGTTCTTCTTCAGGCAGCAGAGCTCCTCCCGCAGCGACTCCAGCTGTGCCTCCAGGTCAGACCTGCACAGCGTCAGCTGATCCAGCACCTGGCGCAGCCCATTGATGTCGGCCTCCACGCTCTGGCGCAGGGCCAGCTCCGTCTCGTACCTGCGAGGGAGGAAACAAGAAAGAAAGAGCAGTCAGTGTCTGACACCACCAGCGTTTCTGAGCTCTGAAAGGAAAAACCCAAAACCCTCCCGTCTGAACGACAGCACATGCTGGAACAGCAGCTCAGCTGAACACTCACTGCTCCCAGTCTGCAGATCCCTTCTGCTTCCTTTAATCTCTACTCAAAACCAGCTTGGCATCCCAAATTTCCCCTCCTGGAACTGCCCCTAATTAGGGCAGCTCTAGAAGCAATGGATGAGAGAGTTCTGCACAGCCTCCAGCCTGTCCTGGGTCACAGGAGAGCGGCTGAGAGCCCTGAGGGTGGTGATAGAGGAGGGGACAGCCCCAGGTACTCACTTCACTCTGAAGTCATCAGCTGTCATCCTGCTGTTATCGATGTTCAGAATGATCTTGTTGTTGTCTATGGTTGCACAGACAATCTGGAAAAAGAACATTTGTTCCTGGTCTCTGCTCCATGTCTTTGGGCTCAAGGCACCCATTGCCTGGTGCAACCAGACCCTCTTTCTCCCTCTCCTTTTTAAAATCCTGGGTATCAGGGATGGGGAGCAGAGGGGTGCAGCACTCATAGAGATGTTCAGGGAAGTGCAGTCAAGGCACTAAAATGATAAAATTTGTGGTTCAGGTGCAGAGAGTCCAGGAGATGTAATTACTGTCCAGCACCTGCCACGATCCACCTCAGCCTCTTAAATCTAAATCTTACGAGATTTAAAGTTTTATTTCAAGAGTTAATTACAAGCCTATCTCCTTCTGTCCCTTTCCTGGATTCTTTTCTCTTTATTCTTTGTGCATTGACATCCTAAATTTTTGCCACTTTGTGAAAGTTTTGAATTTTAAATTGCCCATTCCAAATGTGTAATGGCAATGTTCTCTTAGTTTTAATTAGATGTCCTATATTTCCCAATTCTACATGAAAGAGTAAACTAATAAGAAAAAGGAAATAAAGTTTAACTGGAATTCTGCAGGACTGATGACAACAGTATAAATTCAGGCAAATTAATGTGATCCATTATTTATTTATCTTTTAGTTCTTTTCTTGCCATATATCTATTTGACCACCTTGGCACAAACTGAATTTAAAAAGACTACTGAGCCCATTCAGATACATTCCATGAAGTAACATTTTCCCCTTCAATATGTCTGATTAATAAAAGCAACAGAAACAGCCCAAACCCTCTAGTTTTACCTCTGAGCTCTGAGCTGTCCACAGGCAGTTGTTGTAATGGCTGTTTGCAAAAAGCACTTTACAACAATTATTTGTTACTCCCAGTAATGGACCAAGTTATGAATGAGCACCAGAGAGAGCCTTGCAAGGGAGAAAGAAGCTAAGAAGGGATGTTACCTGGTTCTGAAGATCTTCTATTTCTTTGTAATAGCAGCTGTAGTCCCGTGGCTCACAAAAAGGGCCCTGCTTGGCATACCACTCCCTGATCCTGCACTCCAGGTCAGCATTCTCTTGTTCCAGGCACCTCACCTTGTCCAGGTAAGAAGCCAGGCGGTCATTCAGGTTTTGCATGGTGACCTTCTCGTCACCAGAAAGAAGAATGCCATCACCAGCAAAACCACCTCCACCAAGACCCATACCCATGCCACCTCCCATGCCACCGCCAAAGCGAGCACTGCCACCACTGAATCCCATGCCTGGACATCCTCCGAGGACAGCGGCTCCTAAGCCACCTCCAAAGTTTCCACTGGCCAAACTGCCAGTGCTCAGTCCTCCTCCGTAATTCACACCACCGCAGTAGCTTCTCCCAGAAAACCCTCGGCTACCGCCTATCCCGCAAGTTGTGTATCTTCCAGAGGAGACCGAGGAGATCCGCGCTCCGCCACCACCACCACCACCAATCACACAGCTGCCACCGCTGGTCCTGCCCCTGAGAGAGCCAGTTGTCTGCTTAATACTACAGCTCATGGCGAGGCCCAGCTGCAGCGCCAACCCACAGCCCAAAGCAAGATGCAGAGCGTGATACTGAGTCCGACTGCAGGCTGGCGGCTGCTGCAGGTCTCCATTTATACCTTCCAAAGGGGGTGTCACCTGTGGGGTGTTTCTTCTTCCCACGGGGCTGGCTAGTCTGGCTGTTTATGCCAAGATTAAATAGCCCATAGGCAGTTTCCCTCTAGAAATCCCAGTTCACAAGGAAGATACTTTACATGTCAGCAGCTTATTCCAAAAAGTAAAATAGTGTTTTATGAGTCATCAGCTTTTTGTATGATGCAAACTTTGCAACAAGTCAAGAAAAAAAGTTGCCCTAGATTATGTACAAAGAAGAAACATTGGTATTTATAACATCAAAGTGGCTTTTATCTTTTATTAATTTGTATTTATTTTATTCTTAGTCCAATAACCATTTTTATATCACATGGTATGGTAGAGCTTGTGAAACAAAAAATGGAAAACTAATAGAATTTCTCACTTCTGAAAAGTGTGAACGGTTGTGACTGTAGTAATGAACAGACAGGGACACTGTGGTGTGGATGTTGGTCACCTTGCACAGCTCTAATACCTGCTTTACTGTGAGATTTCCAAAATCACTGAGGTAAATCCCCCATCGATTTAGTTCCCCATTTATGGCTTAAATTTCTTTAGTCATGCAAACACACAAGAAGTCCAGTTGCTCACACTGCAAAGCTCAGTGTCCCCTGTGCATGTGTGACACAGGGATTGATGTCACCTGCAGTGTATGAAGGACCTTGCTGAAGTTACTTTTCAATTGCTTTAATTGCTGTCCATACTTTCTCAGTTTGTGGTGATGGTAGATAAAGAAAGAGATGACAGGAAAGGGAGTATCCACGGGCGATATATCCAGATCCCTGGACTCAGATGTGACCCCATGGGTCTTTGCCATTACTAAGATTGTGCTACACACCGAATAAGAAGGAGAAAAGCTTTCTCCATTTCTTACTGAGTTTGTCGGAGCAGTAGCAGGCGTCAGCAGAGCCTGGCTGGTCAGAGGAGCACAACCTCCCAACCAGGCAGGCAACAGCCAAGGGAGCATTCAGAGAACTGGCTCCACCAGTGCCAGTGTCCTTCTCCCGCCGACTCTGTAATGAGAGGATATTCTGCTCTTCGGGGGACGACGGCTTCTGTTCCCTACAGCGTGGAATTTTCACGCAACTCTTACTCACAAAGCAACCCTTGACTCGAGGATGTCCATATGTACAGGAGCAGTTGTGATAGATCCCTCTTGGCAGTGAGGGTGACACTCAAGGAGCTCTGAGACCAGCATCACCTCTGGGAGGAAGAGCTGAGAAAACCCATGCTCCTACCCTCAGCCACCTCTTTATTGGTGGGAGGTTGGTGACTGCTGTCACCATGATAGGAAAGTGTCCCCAAGCATGTTTAGATAGGATCGTCTTCACACCAGCATGAGTTAAAGCTTTCCACTCTCCAGTGGGATAATTTATTTCTTTACTTAGATCAAAAATGATAAAAAGCTGCCTACCCAAGGCTGGCAGCATCCCGGAATATTCATTATTCATATGGTGCAGGGAAATAACTTGCTTAAGGACAGAGCTGGAGTCTGTCGGAGCTCAGATTCCTCGCTGAGACTGCAGTGCCTGAAATACAAGTCCATCCTCCCCCTAGACACAGCCCCCATGCTCCCCACACAGCCTAGACTCACAGTCAGGAAAATCATGAGCAAAAAGGAGGAGAGGGAGCAAATCTGGCTTTCATCTGTCATTTTGAGGAATATAATTGAAGACAGGGTGTGGCTGTTGGAGCCAACAGAAATTAATATAATGCTTGCTTGGAGCTTTGCTTCTGCTAAGGAGGTTTTCAGGAGTTACCCAAGAGCAACCTGCAGAGACGGGGCTGGGGGTGCCTTTCTTTCCCTTGCAGAGTGTTGGGTTAGGAGGAGACACTGCAGATGTTGGGCATTTCTCTACAGGTGGGCATGGAGCACCCACCACTGCCTCCTTCAGCAGTTCTCTGATGGGAAGAAGGAACAGGTCTTGCTCCACAAAACAAACAGCAGCAGCACTGTACAACCTTTCACTCATGTCCCAGTGGAACGGTCCACAGACTCCCAAATCCCATTTTACCAGTGAAGATTAGACATGACCATACAATTCTTGCAAAGAACTCATATTTGGGATGCAATTGCATTCTTTGGAGTTTTTCTGGGCTCCTGCCAATTTCACTGGGACATGGAACATGTGTCTGATACAGCAGATGCACTCAGAAGCCAGTCCCTGGCTAACCTGGCCGTATCTTAAAAACACACCGTGGTGTTGTCCCGCTCCTCATGGCCATGTCAGGGTGCCAGGGCTCGGCACCGAGACAGGCAGAAGCTGTGTTCCCTCAGTACTGGCTTTTTTCCCCACTAAACTGATTTCTTTACCTCTGCTTTTGTTATTATTGTATTCCTACAGCCTTGGGACACAGCCTTGGGGCAGAACACAGGGAAAGGACTGTGCAAGTCTGAGACATAAACGTGCCCCAAAAGGATTTACAACCTCAGTGCAGGACTGGAGGAAACAAACGGTTTCATGCAGATGGAAGTGCAGGAAGCCACAACAGCCCTCGGCCAGGACGGTCAGCAGTGGTCGCACACAGCATCAGTGCCAGTGCTGCTGAGTCTTGTGGCTTGATGGACAAGAAGAGAGAGTGCAAGTGGAGGAAGAGGGGATAAGGGTGAATACTGGTGCACAGGGATGGAGGAGGCAGGAGGATGTCACATTCGCAAGGGGTGCTGGGGGCAGGACAGTCTGGTCCTGTGGCAGCTGTGGCTGTCGCTGTGCCCAGCCCAGCTCCACATGCTCACCTCGCTTTGCTTATCAAAGCTGATAATGTTTTCTTGTGTCAACTACAAGAAAGGTGTGTCTGGTTCGACAAAACTTAGCTTTCATAAGCATTGCCTCAGTGATGTTTGTGCAACCACACTGGAATATGATTTTATCTTGTCACTTGTAATTACCATTAATAATTTGCATAATGGCCATTGGGCATCACTTATTAAACACTTCTTTGATGTGATACTGAGCCGGCTCCAGGCCCCATACTCCCATCTTTCAAATGCAGACCACGACTTTTTCCTGGCTAGTGACTCATTGGTTTATACCACCGTGTTTAGCCAAATCCTGTAAGGCAACTGAAATAATTACCACAGTGGGTTTGGTAACAGCACAGGCTTAAATACGCCTCGGAGACCGAGAGAATGACTCTGCTTCAGTTTCTTTCTTGCTGAGTGTTCACATCTGCAGACTCTGAGCATCTGCAGTGCTGAAGGAGAAGTTCAGAAGGACATGGAGGTGGACACAACTGGGTTTTTTCCTACTGAAGTTCAGTCTCCACTGATTCACTTGATGAAGGGTATTGGATCCTTCCAGGACCTGACAGACGCTGACAGTGCAGTCAGGCCTCCGGCATGTGCATCTCTGGTGGCACTGCAGGTTATCACAGCAGAGGAGAGTCCTGGAGAATTTGTTAGGACAGATGGGAATACTGATGGGTGATGAAACTGCAGCAATTCCACTCTGCACGGAGAGCTGAGCATGGCGCAGGATGGGAGGGAAACCAAGGCTTCAGCCTGAGGTCTCTGCTGCACAGCCACAGGATCAGCCTGACAACCTGGAGTGTTCGGGTGCTTCCTGTGCTCTGTTACCATCCAGTGGTGCAACAGAGCCAGGCAGGCAAAGGTGCTGGGCAGGCAGGACTCCCCAGACTGTCTCCTTTTATCTTCATATCATACTTGTACAAAAAAGTCTCTTAATTTTAATACACTTTCAATATGTGGCTCATACTGGCAGTTTAGATTATATTATTCAGTGCACTGAGCTGAGAAATCTCCTGTTGGGTTACAGCAGCAGTTTGCTCATCTCTTGTAATTCTTTACAAATGTTACACAAGCCAATAAAAAAAATCTAGACCCCACAGATAGTTATTGTGGGTGTTAGACTGTACCTGTCCGCATACTGTATAAAACAGGCTTTTGTAGAGAAATTACAGTTTATACATCACACCAGAACATGGCCTGCTTTTCCAAATGCACCGTGCCTGTAATCAGAGATAATTGCCTGTGCTGTGCAGTCTGGAACTCATGGCTGATTTCCAGCATTGGTAATTTGCAAAACTAGTTGTTTTCTTCCCATTTCTTCACTGATCCCTTAAACCTCTGGTGTGTTCACTCCTCAGGAATTTTTCCTGATGGTGGTGTAATTCCCATGTGCCTGCTGTCTGTGTGACACAGACACATCTGCTGGACTGTCACAGTGCATTTCATTGTCTGCTTACCAGCCCGAGTGCTGATACCACCCCCACCTCTCTCGGGGGAACCCACCCTTGCTCTTTGTATCCTTGGGTTCCTCTCTCCATCCTGTACCTTCAGCCCAAGTCTCTCTGTCTTGAAGATACTCGTTTGTTCTTGCTTTACAAGATTTGCATGTTACAAGAGGACAGAACGAGCTCCTATGAGCCGCATAACCTATGAGCTGCTGTGTGGGGAACACGGCAGACGTTTGCCTGCAGTCCAGGTGCCAGGTCACTCCTGTCCTGTTGTCCCATGCACTGTGTCCTCTGCATTTCATTTATCTTCCCTTCCCTGTCTCTTCCTGTGCTGTCTCCACAGCTGTCATCATTTCCCATCGCTGTCCGGGTTATAAACACTGGGCAGGGAAGGCAGCGTTGTATTTCTGCACAGATGCAATGCAGTGACCTCAGATGTGCCGTGTCAGCACCGAGCTGGGTTAAAGCACCCCGAAATGCTCAGTGTAATTATGCTGCGGGAATGGGAGATGCAGAACTGAGCAGGGAAAGTAACACAGAGCTTGTCCAGGAGCTCATTAGAGCAATTACTCCACAGGGCTAACAAGTGTCCTGGACAGAGCCCAGGAAGAGGCCATTCCAGAACTGTCTGAGCTGTTTCTCTCTTTAGAAACAGGCACTAATTCACCATATCCCCCAAACCCTTATTGTTAGAAGCCTTCATGTCAGGCTTCTGTCTAAGGTTAGTCATCAAACTCCATCCAACATTTCATGAGAGAAAGGTTGCCAGAGCCCCACAACAAGGAGCAAGGGTTGTGCCACCACTCCCAGCCCATCTCACCTATCACTCAGACACTGCTGCCAGCAAGGAGAGACAGGCTGGATCCTGAGCCTTGGCTTGCACATGCAGCAAAATGCAGTCGTGTTCCTAAATGTGTTTGTCATTCCTTTCTCTGGGGTAATAAAACACCAGCAGCTTTTTTTTCCTGGCTGTTTATTGTGTCTCACTTTTAAAAAAATTCTCTCCCACATATTAATTTGTCTCATCCTTTTATCTTCCCACATGTTGCCAGCTGGTTCTTCCTGTTTGCCTTTTTTACAAATCCATTTAGAGGTCCTTTATTTAGTGTTTTCTCTGGGAATTGTCTTCCTCCACCAGAAGGGTGTGGAAAGTCCAGCAGAGCCTGGCTTTCAAAATTCCTCCTTTGGTATTATTTAAGAAAACTTGTTGTTCTTGATTTTATCCTTTGAGTGCGCATCTGTAATAACTCAAAGGTGTTGTGTATTACATTATACTATGTTATATTATATTATATTTTATTATATTATATTATATTAGCACACGCCTGCTTTAGTGAAGACTCCCTTTTCTTTCCGAGGTCTCTCTCGGTAGCAGACTGTCAGTCAGACAGCCCTGAGACTCCCTCCCTGCCCTCTGCCCAGCCTCCCTGGATGTTTCTTTCCTCACCACCTTCTGCTTCATGTCTTGGCTCATGCTTCCTCCTCTGGTAGCAAATATCCCTTTCCACAACATCAGCTGGTCCTTTTCCTCCACCCTCCATCCCCATCCTCAGCCTCTGAGTTCAGCTGGAGCACTGATGGGAACATGGCTTTTTTTCCTTTTTTCCTGTAGTGATTGCTGTGTGGTTGGAGATTGAAGGTGGATTCATAACAATTTTTTTAAATACTTGTATATTGATTTACTTGTAGAAATTATTTCTCAGGTTCAAGGCTGTGTCAGCAGGAGCAAAGTTTTATTGGAGACAAGCCTTGGTCGCTGTTAGAAAACTGCCACAACCCAGGGGAGCCTGAGCAAGGGGCAGTGGTGGGATCAGAGCGGGGTGGCCGGGAGGTGCCATCCTGCAGAGTCCCTCTGACTGCTGCTGGAGCACAACTGAGAACTCCCAGGTTATTTTTGCCTTGTTTTTCCAAATTACTTATTCTTCAGAGAGCTCCTCAGGGGATGTGCAGTGGGGCTGGCAGGGACTCTCTGGTCTGCAGTGACCTGAAGAAGAGTGGGAAAAATCACTTTTTCAGGGAGGTCTGCATCCTGTGCCTTTCTCTTACACCCCTTTGCTTTTGTACTGACCTTTTTCTTCCCCTCTTCTCCCCGGCTTTACTAAATTCTATCCTTGTTGAAAGACTTGTGACTGACTGATTCCCCTGCCAGTTCCTCATTCCCATGTTGTGCTGAAAGTCTTGTTTAAACACACATTTACTGCTGGGCACCCCCCAGGGTCAAACATAATTTCCACGCAGAGGTTTATAAATATCCCATAGCTGCATCCCTTGCCACTGCTTCCCAGCAAAGGCCAGTTAATCCCAGTGCCCTACCACCAACAGTCACAGCTGTGATCCTGGGGAGTGTCTGACTCCAGCCCAGCCTCTCTCCATGGAAAAGCCCCTCCAGCCACTCTTCATCGCCCAGAAAAGCCTGGAGATGTCTCATGCTCCTGTTCCCAGGTACCCAGCACTGAAGAGGCAGCTCATGGTCCCAGTTCCCCGGAGGCCCCCTCACCTGACAGACCCTGGCCCGGGCAGGGCTCAGGGCAGGCAGGGCTGGCACAGGCTGGCTTTCAGCCCCGCGCTTCTCGCGGCTGATGTGGCACCGACTCCTCTTCCTGCCGACCCTCTGTGGAAAGAGACAGCTCTGGACACCCAGGCCCCCGGGATTCCCACCCTGGAGATCTCCCCTGCCCTGCTCACTGGCTTCAGTCACCGCTGCCATTCCCCCTCCCAGCCCCGAGGGTCAGCTGCAGCCACCATCCACTCCCCTCTCGCCTGTCTTTTGGCAGCTGATGCTTTTCCATCCGACACTGAGGATTACCCCGGGCAAGCACTAACAGTGCCACTTCAACCCTTGTAAAGGCATCTTGGAACAAAAACTGACTTTTCATGTAACTAATTTAGGACTGGAGAGTCCAGGGGAGCCCACATCAGGGCACCACCATTCCAAAGCCTCCTTTTCCAACAAACAAAAGGAGTAGGTGGGTGCTCAGGCCAGTTTTGTGTGTGTGCAGCCATGTCTGGGATTAACAGCCTGGCTGTTTCAAAACCTCAGTCAAGAGGAGGCAGAGCCAGCTGCTTTGCATACAAATTAAATTTTCCAAAACGTTAATTAAAATTGTTGTGTGAAACTGAAAATATTTAGATAATTCATTGTTTCAGTTAATTTAGCTGCTAGTCCCTAATCCTGTCTCACCTGGCAAGCCAATAAAACTCAGTTACATGACTGTTTGTAGGAGACCTTGCCCAGCGCCCGATGAAGTTGCCCTTAAAGAGCTGCTGAACTGTGCCAGGGGCTGGGACAGCCCTGGAGGGTCTCCCAGCCCTTTCCCTGGCCCAAGAATGGTCTTTGGTGTGCTCCCTGGACATTTATCAGAGCCAAATCCTCAGATGCCTCATGGTTTGCTAATCGGCCCTGTCTGGTAACAGGTCAGCACTGGTTCCTCACTACAGTGTTGCTTTTACTACCAGGATCATGAATTTTCATATCCCTGCAAGGCAAAGCACAGAGATTTTGGGGTGCCCGACTCTGTTTGCGTACATGATGTCGTGCTGGCCACCCTCCAGCAGGCAGTGGTAGGTCTGGATCTCCTGCTCCAAGCGACACTTGACGTCCAGGAGGGTCTTGTATTCCTGGTTCTGGCACTCCATTTCCGCTCGGATCTCAGCCAGCCGCTGCTCCACGCAGGAGATCTGGTTCTGTAGCTCAGCCAGGTATTTGTTGTAGCGACATTCGGTCTCCGTCAAAGAGGATTCCAGGTTTTCTTTCTGCAAATAGAACGAATGCACAGGTACCTGGGTTTGCCGCAGGTACGAGCCTGGTTGCGAGAGCCGGAGCTGTGAATCGTTGTGGCATCACCTACCATGGTGAGCTGGGCTTGTACGTTGATCTCCAGGGCCTGCAGCTGACGTCTCAGCTCAGTGACCTGCTTGTTGCTTGACTCGATCTCCTGGCTGCTTGTGACGACCTCCAGATTCACCTCCTCCACCTGCAAGGTCAGAAAAGAACAGCCTTTTCCTCACCTCCCCACTGCATCTCGTGGTGGCCAGGACCTCCCCATACCCTGCAGTGCCCTGAGCATGGTCCAAGGCTGACACCGTGTTTATTCTGTTCTGACCCTGTGACACCATGTGGTGGCCCCTCTGCCACGGATAGAAAACAGAAATCGGGCAGTACAGTTAGATCTGAGCACATCTGTGACACACTTGCTGTTATTAGGACACCTCCAAATCCCTCATTTTTCCCTTTCCCCCAAGGGCCAGAGCCAGGTCCTGCTCTGCATGGACGTGGTACCTTGCAGGCGTACCACTGCTCCGTCTCTTTGCGGTTGCGCTCCATCAGCGTCTCGTACTGGCACCGCAGATCCTCCAGGATCTTCCTCAGGTCTGGGCCAGGGCAGGCATTGACCTCCACACTGACATCCCCAGTCGCCTGTTTCCTCAGACAGCTCATTTCCTGCAGGGAATATGTGACTGTATCAGTATATCCATCCACCCCTGGGGGTACTTTTCCTTCTTCTTCTTCTTAATTCCCTAAGAGAGCTGACCTCCTCGTGGTTGGTCTTTAGGCAGCACATCTCCTCCGTCAGAGCCTCACACTGCAGCTGCAGGTCGGTCTTGCAGCTGGCCAGCTGGTCCAGGACGGGCCGGAGGTTGCAAATGTCGGCATCCACGTTCTGCCGGAGACCACACTCGGTCTCGTACCTTAAACCACAGGCAGCAAAGAAAGGTCAGCATGTCAGAAAAGCAGGGCAAGGCCTTTGGTTGAGGTTGGGGGGAAAAGGATCAAGGTCTTTTGCTTCAGACATGCAGTGCTATGAACATTGCCAGTGGTATCAGAGATCTGCATTTTACTACGGAGTGTGACAGGCAGAGGGTTGGGATTTCCCCATCACCACCCCTCAGCTGCCCTCCCATGGGCCAGCAGGGGACTGTACTCACTTCACCCTGAAGTCATCAGCAGTCATCCTGTTGTTGTCAATGTTCAGAAGGATTTTGTTAGTCTCCATGGCTGCACACAGGATCTGGAAAAGAAAACGTAAGAAGAATATGTGGTCTTGCAGCTTCCCCTGGCTCCAGAAGACCCTGGAGGAAGCACCTACCTGGGGTATATTATAATCATTCCATACATTGGGGTTATTATTCAGTTATGTGGCATCACAGCAGACAAACCCATATGCCAGCTGGGTGGAGCCAGCTGTGCTGAAGCGTCAGTGCTCAGCAAATGCAGAATCCCCCTCCCACAGACCATCATTTCATATAAACCGTGGTTTCACCTGCCCCTCCAGAGCCATTGCCTCTGCCCTTCGACAGGGCTCTGTGCACATGTGAAAGCAAAGCCCAAAGAAATATTAGGATTTTCTTGACAAACAAGGATTTACCTGGTTCTGAAGGTCTTCAATTTCCTTGTGGTAGCAGCTGTAGTCCCGTGGCTCACAGCTGGGCCCTACCTTGGCATACCACTCCCTGATCTTGCACTCCAGGTCAGCATTGTCCCCCTCCAGGAGCCGCACCTTGTCCAGGTACGAGGCCAAGCGGTCGTTGAGGTTCTGCATCGTCGCCTTCTCGTTGTTAGCAAAGAGGATCCCATCCCCGCAGCCAGTGCCAGCCCTGGGGAAGCCTCGAGTGCAGATGCCTCCACCGCTGAATCCCAGGGCAGAACAAGCCCTCTGGGTGGCTCCGAAGCTCCCACCGGCCGCACTGCCAGCGCTCAGCTGCTTCCCAAGTAATCCCTCGCTTACACTGCCACCGGAGAAGCTGCCAACTACAGCACCCAAGTCATAGGCAGCATGTCTCCCCGAGGAGGCAGAGGAGACCCTCCTGCCAGTGCCGGCCGTGTTGCTGCCCGTGCTGCCCCTGCCCTGGGCGCAGGTGGTGACGACCTGCCTGACAGCACAGCTCATGGTGTGGGTGCGGAGCCGACGGAGCCCAAGGCAAGTGCTCAGGTCGCTGCAGGATCCGACTGTGATGCCTCTGTCCCCTGGTCCTCTATTTATACCAGTCCCTGTGGATCTTGCCACTGGAGAAGGGCTGTTTATTCTTCCTCCTTGTGACCTGGCTAGGAGGTGGTTTTTTTTTTTTTCAGCCGGAAATAATTCCCCAAAGGCGTTTGTCTCCAGAAATCCCACAACAGAAAGATGCTTTGGTTAACAGAAGCGTGTTTCAAAACTACATCAAAAATGTTACTTCCTGAATCATCAGGTCTGACTTGTGATGACAACTCAACAACAGTGACACAAAAACCCGGCGATACCCAAGAGTGCCCGGGGAATGAAACACCACAGCAATTATCCATCCCTGGCGTGGGCGAGTCTACACGGAAAGTGAAAGGTGTGGGAAAGGCGTCCTATCTGACAGAGCCTGTTCGACCCCTTTGTGACCAGAAGCGAGGGTGTCCCCTCACTCAGCTGGCCTCAGTCCCTGGGAGCAGGGCCAGGAGACCACGCTGGGCTGTGTGGCGAGGGTCTGTTCCATTCCATGTGGCTGTCGGTGGAGTGAGCCCGTGGTCTGGGTCATTAGACCTCAAATGCTCTAGGAGAGCACAGAGGAATATTGCACTGGAATGTACCAGGGCTGGTTTGCCTCTTCTCTTTATTCTACATCCATCAAAACATCCCCTTGCAGAAGTCTGGGCTGTTTTGCTGCTTTCAAAGGTAGACAAAATAGTCAAATATTTATCCAAAATACAAAAGGATATTTCCTGGGCACCAAACGTGTGGTTCACTGAATATTCACTGCTACACGATGTTTCGTAAGATTTCTGAAACAGTAATGTAGAGAATTTCAGGAGATGCGTGACCCTGCAGAGGTCTGATCCAGTTCCAACCAGCACCATGAAAACTCCCCAAATACAATCTAGGTGTTAAATTTAGAAAGGACAATAGAAAAGATCTTTTAAAAAGTTTATTAAACTTATTTTTTAGTCCTGGAATGCTGAATTGAGGAAGAAGGGAAATAATTAAAATGTTTTGTCATTTAAATCTTTCATTTTATTAATAACATTAATATAGCCATGCTAATATTGGCTGGCTCTCACCCACGTGTGGTTCAGCTTTGGGTTTGGCATCCAGGTCACCTGGACACGTGGCATAAAGAATGTGTCAGGTGCAGCCTGGCTCACATATATTGCTTCTGCCATTTGGGCAAGTTCATTAAGCTCGATTTTATCTTGACACTGCAAATCCAGCACTCCTGAACTGTGGGGTGTTCTGTGGGTGCCCATCCTTTGTTAGAGTTGTCATCAGGAAGCGAAGCCAGTGCCAGGGTGCTCTGGTGCCACAGTGGTGGCCAGCCCTGCCCGGAGCCAGGAATCAGGGTTAGGCAGGACTGCCTGGACCCCACCTGCAGCCTGGCCACAATCAGTCTTTTTTCCATCAAAGAATTATAAAATTACTGCTGAGCAAACATTTAATTTCATTTAATCGAGATTTATGTGGTCCTTTATTTTTCAAGGCCAGGTTGGATGGGACTTGGAGCAACCTGGCCTAGTGGGACATGTCCCTGCCCACGTCAGGGAGGTAGAATGAGATGGTCTTTATGGTCCCTCCCAACCCAAACTATCCTGTGACTGTGTGATTTTTTCAATGAGGAAAAAACCCACAATGCATAGAGGGGTTTTTTCCAATTACTGCAAACTAAGCAGAGATGTCCATCTTTCTTTCTTACTTTTGGAACTTCAGACCTTACCAAAGGTGATTAGAATTTCTACAGCTTTTGTAAAGGAAAACAGTGATTTCACTCATGATTTTCCTGGAATTGTGTGTTCTTCATGGCAGTTTTTTTCCTTTCCAAATTCAGAATTTTTTTTTAAAACCAGCTCTTGCTTTTACATGAGAGCAAACCTCAAGCCCTGCCAGCAGTCTGAGGCACCATTTTATTAAAGACATTTTCACTTTGTGATGAGGAGATCTGCTGATGATGGGATCTCCATGCCTAATGGAAGGCTCTTTCCAGAATTAATTTGATTGACTTCCTGGCTGGAGTCTACAGATGGAAATTTGCTCCCCACATCCTTGCAGGCAGCCAGGAGCGATGCTCTGATGCGCTGTCCTTGGCTGACTTGGGAGCCCCTCGCAGGCAATGCTGTGCCCCAAGGGAGGAAGAGGAGCAGAGGAATGACAGGGGAGCAGAGGAATGACAGCACACGAGGATCTCCTGCGGGCATTTCAGGAACAGCAGCGCAGGTCTGACCAGGGAAAATTACTACTTCAAGTAACAAATGAGCAGAAGAACCTCCCCCAGGCGAAGGTGTTGCTCCCACGTAATGAGCTTTGTAAAAAATAGAAAGAAAGGGATTATACTGCAGGTTTCCATGAGCGTCCTGGGCTGTGTCATGGAAAGAAGGGTGGTGGCAGAGGATGGACATGCTGGAGTTATTCCCAAGAGTGCTCTACAGCAGAATTATCAGACTCAACAGGGCAATGGAAATGAGAAAGATTCGATTTCCCTGGAGGGAAATCCTTTGGGAGTCTCAGGATATTTTTTTAAGGCTTAAGACTGTTTCTTAGGCTAATGCAGATGAAGTAAAATGTGCCCTCAAGAAGGAGATCCAGCATTTCACGTTATTACAAATACTCCCTGAACCACCAGCTGTTTTCATGTCCAAGAGAACTTCCCTGGGGACTCGATGACTCAGACAAGGCACCAAACCCCAAGTCCTTGCTGGTGCCCAGGCACAGGGAGGGCCAGGAGAGGAGCTGGAGCCAGGCACTGCCAGCACTTGCCAGCCTGGGCAGGGAGAGGCTCATCCAGAGGCAGCCCAAGCTCCTCTCTGCTCACTGTCAGCTGAATTTCCATGTTACACCTATGGAAAATCCTGGTGTTCTCAACTTACAAACTATTTACAAAGTATTTACAAAGTATTTGCTTATCTGGCTGGTGATGTACTTGTCACACCACTTTCTGTCAGCCTGTTATTGGCTGTACTGACACTGATCTCCATCTCACTGGTGACACCAGGTGCTCCAGGGTCTGATCCCAGCTTTGCAAGTCACTCCAGGCAAATCGTTCAGCTCCTCCAAGTCTCAATTTCATGCTTTGTAGGATGGAAACAATAATAACAACAATCCTCCTCCTCGAGGGCATTGTAAAAACAACTGAGGAGCACATGGGGCTTTAAAGATTGGAAAGACAATACTTATTTCAGTATTATTCATTATCAGTGTTCTTGCTATTTTATATTACTCTTGACACAGGCACATCCCATAGATTTCTCTCTGTGTCTCAGTCAAGAAATACCTTTCAAGGACATTCATAGTTGCCATTTTTCATTTTGTGGTCCATTAAAATTTCACCATCATTCACTGAGGACTTGCCTCTGTAACTCCCAGCTGAATAGTAACGAAGCTTTTCTTCTTGTGCTTGCAGCTTGCAGCAAATCTGAAAAATGCTCTCCAAAACCAGTATTTGTCCATCTCTTGGAGAGACAATTTCTCCATGTTTCACAGACACAAATGTGTGTAGCAAAGAGTAAATAACAAGATAGATTACCTAATAGTTCTGTGGTATTTTCCTTCTTCAGAGCACTGTAATGTCACACAGGGATCACTTGTGCTGAGCTTGGACTTTGCTCTTGCCTGCGATAACAGGGTTACACTGAGCTGTATGCAGAATTAAAGCCTTTTTCATCGATGCAAATATATGTTGATGAATATCCCCTGATAAGATCCTCCCAGGGGAACTGAATCCACTGATTACAAACCAGGCTCTTCCATCAGCTCTCCCAGCTCTTCTGAGGATTTCATCTCAGGCTGCTCCTGCTGACAGATGTAAATATCTCAGCACAAGGTGGCAGATACCAGAGATGACTAAGTGGTCTGCTGGATCAATCTCTCCCTCATGCCCTTTTGGCTGCAGAAGGGACCATGTCTCTCTGTGCTGCCAACAGAGCCAATTACTCTCGGACTGATGCCTTCTTTTAGTCTCCTGTTTATATTTAATCAGTTATATTTGTGGTTTGCAGAAAGCTTTTCTGTATTCATACACTTGGGGCATTCTGCAGATGGTTCAAGACTTAAAAAGCTGCCATTTACAACTAAAATATAACAACTCTCTTCTGATGACCAAAAAAAAAAAAAGAGCCCATGAGCAGTTTGCTCAGGATTTCCAGCCTGCAGCCTTGCCTGCTGCCAGAGAGTCTGAGACAGCTTGAGGCTCAGGTACATTTTTGCTGGATCTGGTTTTCATTTTTGAGATAGCTCTGGTTCACTTGGCCTGGAAGACTTCCTATTTCTCCAAGAAAGGTCTGTCATTCCAGCAACGGGAGAAGCACAATACAGTCCATGAACTCTGCACTCTGCTGTGTCTCATTTCCTGTCCTTTTCTGTAATTGCAGAATGATGATACAGAACGATAGTATCTCACACTCCTTTCTCTGGAAAGACCTGGCAGGTTCCCCACTTCTTCAATCTCCTTTCCTCTCCTTTGCCTGTCCTGTCATGCCCAGCGTGACATCATCAGCTCTTTCCAAACCTGCTGGGGCCAGGGAGCACCCTGGGGAGTGCTCAATGGGAGCGTAATGCTGTGGGGAGGCTGAGGGAGAATGAATGAACCACTGATCACCCAAAGGATGAGTGAGCCGAGCCTCAGCAGCAGGAGCCTCTCGTCCATTGTTATCAGGGAAGCTGATTTACTGCGAACTCTTCCCTTTCCCTTTGGTCTGAGCCCCAAATCTGTATCCTTGAAGTGTGGGAGAACATGAGCCGATGGACAGGGCTCCCCGCTAACACAGACTAGAAAGCACGAAGTTGTATCTAAGCGATTCCATCAGGCTTTTGGATCTAAAACAATTTCCTCTCCTCTCTGGCCCTCCCTCAGTCACTCTCCAGCAGGCAAGTGGGCACAGGCACAGCCGGAACCTGCTGCAACTGCGTCACTAATCCTGAGCGGCAGCTCAGCCTCAGGCGGCGTTTGTACCTCGTGTGTTTCAGAAAGGGTTTTAGCAGTGATCTGCTACACACGACAGCGATAAAAATTATTGCTACTCATCCCCGTGCGGATTAAACAATGGTTACTTTAGTTCGTCTTAAGTGCAGCCCTGGGGCGGCATGAATAGCCCTGTAAAAAGTTGTCGTGCCTGATAGTGTGATTTAAAGACAGTCAAGAGAGACAGCAGGCCTGTAGGGATGGGGTTTGCCAACCAGGTGGATGCTGGGCTCGTGTCTCAGAGAGAACACCTGACAGCAGCAGTCTTCGTGAAGCCATCTAAGTTCAGCTTACAAGAGAAAGTGGCTTTTTATGATCCCAAGAGTTAGAGAACTGAGCTTTATTTTGTTGGCTTCAATTACCAGTTGCTTGGCACATTGACCTCAAACCTCATTTTTCCATAACTGCCTTCATTTTGTATCACTTACGATACATAAACATAAGACAGTTTATGTCTTAGCCATTCCCATGTATTTACAAGCACTGAGTTCATTAGAAAAAACTGTCTCCAATTCTGTTTGTCCCAGGCAGAACCCCTGTCCCTCCAGGTGAAACCCATGTCCCTCCATTCCCCTCCTCTCACTGGCTTCTTGTGGTTTCTTAGGACTTTCCCTGGCATGAACACAGAACCCTGAGGCTTTGAGGGATCACGTGTCAGTGACAAACAAGTCTGCAGTTGCATGAGCAAGGAAAAAAAGCTTTATTAAGTGTGTCCAGAGAACCTGAAAGGAGTGAGGGCAACACGGGCAGGAGGAGCAGGTGAAGGGAGCGCTCTGGGGCACAACCTGACCACGCACAGCCTCAGGCACTGCTTGGCTCAGTTCACTGCTCTCCTGGGCCAGGGCCTGTCCTAGCGAGTGGTGACTGCAACCTGCTCTCGGGAGGAGACCACCTTCCCATCCTGCACCTCCTCAACGATCGTGCGCACCTGGCGGGACGATGTCATGACTGCAAAGAAAAGGGGAACAATTATTCATAGCAGGAAGGAGAGAAATTTCTTAACACGTTATCAGATATTACACATTCTTCAGGAGCTGGTGGAAATTCCACAAGGGAATGGAAAATGCTGGTTTAAACAACCCTACTTTGACTGGGAGGGGGAAAGAACCAGGCTGAGGGGAAAGGTGGGTTCTTACCATCTCTGCCGGGCTGTGAGGACATGGCGGAGGAGTACTGGGAGGAGATGCTACAAGAGAAGCACAAAACCAAAGAGATGTTAGGGACAAACATTGGTTGTTGCTGTTACACAGGCTCTGTGTTCAGGTAGGAGAAAAACAGAGAAATGGAGATAGAAGTGTTGCTCCGCTTGGCCTCTCCTGAGGGATGGAGAAACCATGGCCCTTTCCAGCAGGGAAAGGGACCCGGTGCAGCATCCCACTACAGCCAGAAACCAGGGATAGAGAACTGGGCATCCAAGGCTGGTGTGAACCGAGAAACCAGCCCTGAAAGCTGTAACTGGACTGAGACCCCAGGCATTTCGTGTTTATCACCCATCTCCTCCCACCCACCCTCCCAGCAAAGCCCCTCACGCACTGGGCATCCTCGCCCTCCAGGAGCCGGCGGTACGTGGCGATCTCCTGCTCCAGGCGGCACTTGACGTCCAGCAGGACCTTGTACTCGTGGTTCTGGCGCTCCATGTCGCAGCGCAGCTCGGCCAGCTGCTCCTCCACGCCGGTGATCAGCATCTGCAGCTGGGCCAGCTGGGTGCCGTAGCGCGCTTCNACGCCGGTGATCAGCATCTGCAGCTGGGCCAGCTGGGTGCCGTAGCGCGCTTCGGTGTCGGCCAGGGTGCCCTCCAGGGCCGCTTTCTGTGGGACGGGGATGGGGACGGGCTCAGGGGGCGGCCGGGGTGGGCACGGCCCTGCGTCCCCCGCCCCGCCGGCAGCCGAGCCCTCGTACCGTGCTGAGCTGGGACTGCAGGTCGATCTCCAGGCTCTGGATCGTGCGCCGCAGCTCCGTGATCTCCGTCTTGCCGCTCTGCAGCTGCTCCGTGTTGATGGCCACCTCCCGGTTCAGCTCTTCCGTCTGCAGCGAGGCAAAGCCGTGCCCTCAGAGCCCCGGCAGCGGGCACAGCCCCGGCCCCGCGCCCGCTGCTCGCCGCCAGCTCCTCACCTTGCTGAAGAACCACTGCTCGGCGTCCCTGCGGTTCTTCTCCGCCAGGCTCTCGTACTGCTCCCGCATCTCCGCCAGGATCTTGGTGAGGTCGATGCCAGGAGCAGCGTCCATCTCCACGCTGATCTCCCCACCCACCTGCCCGCGCAGGGCAGTCATTTCCTGGCACAAAAAAGAGACACAACACATGTCAGAGTGACCTGGCATCTTCCCATCATGAGAAATTTCTTATTTGCACCCAGCACAGGAACCGCACAGACATCCTGGAGGTCCTGCCTGAAGGATTATTTCTCTCCCCATTCCTGCTCGAGTGTCTTCTGACAGCCCTAACTGCAGAGACTCCTGTGTGTTTGGCCCGGCCCTTTCCCTGGTACACAAGGAACATTTGTAGTCCCAATTTGAGCCTGACTCTGTGCTCACCTCCTCGTGGTTCTTCTTCAGGTAAGCCAGCTCCTCCTTCAGATTCTCAATCTGCATCTCCAGGTCAGCTCTGGACAGGGTCAGCTCATCCAGGACACGGCGCAGCCCGTTGATATCGGCTTCCACGCTCATGCGCAGAGCCTGCTCCGACTCAAACCTGGACACACACACACACACAGTTGCATACACTCTCCTGATACAGCATTTTTCTTGTCTTCTCCTTCCCCAGCTCAGTGTATTTCTGCCAAGAATCTTTAATTCATTGTGTGTGCACAGCTCTCACAGTGCAGAAATACCAGTGCTGTGAACTATTCCCAAATGTCCCACTCCAGTGGAGCAACCCCAGGTGCAGAAAAAAAAGGCTTGAACAGCCAGGTCTTTCCCGCTTTTTCACAAAAGTTCTTGGAGACATTGGACTCACTTGGTTCGGAAGTCATCTGCTGCCAGCCTGGCATTGTCGATCTGCAGGACGATGTTGGCATTTTCAACAGTTGCAGAAAGAATCTGATGGGGTAAGTGAAAGAGTTAAAAAGTCGTTTCAAACACTCTAAGTGATCCCATCCAGGGAAGGACTGGAGCAGCACTGCGCCTCCTGCCCATGGGGCTGGACTTCCATCTGGGCTCTGCAAAGACCAGACAGGGTGCTCATTTACATCTCCCATCAGCACAGATTCGGTCCCCTGGGAACACTGCCATGGGCATGTGGCCCTGCCCAGGTGGCATCTCCAGGTGCTCACACCATGCTGAGCCCTGGTAGCACTCCAGGCTTTGGGAATGGGAGCAGCCCAGCGAAGAACAAAAAAAGGGTTGAGGAAGGAAGGAGTGCCTTGTGCCTGCATCATTTGGCTTTCGTAATTACACCTGAGGTGCAAGTATTTGCTCTGGGATTATGAAAATGATTGGCCATTCAGTGAGCAGGAATTTCTGTAGCCACAAGCTAATGAAAAGCTCTGAGTTCTCCTGCTTCAGGGAACATCCAAGGAATAATCCAGGAAGATTGATGTGGTCTTTTCCTAGCTGTGGGGGGTGAGGGAGGGAAGAGTATTCCTCATCCTGGATCAGGAGCAGAGGGTTTCTGTAAGACCCAGCACTTCATCATTCAAATCTAGAGACAGCTCCTGCCTCCAGATGTTTCTGTGCTCCATCAGAGCACAGCCAGTGTGGTGGAATCTGCAGAGGAGCTTCCCGAATCAAGGCAAGCCCTTTCCCCCAGGATGAAGCCCAAGAAATTCTTGGAATGCGAGTTCCCCAGGGGCTGACCCTGCCCCATTTCCCAGAAATTTACTCTCACAGATCAGGTATGTCATTGCCCAACCGCCCACACCTCATTCCTTTAGTGAACCTGAGATCACTCAGGATGAGTGATGATGGCTGAGGGGGGGGGCAAGCAATGGCAGGGCAGGGAGGGCAGGCAGATTCTGGTGTTTTGGCAGAAGGACTTCTGTATAAAATCATCCCAGGAGCTGCTAAGAATAAAGAAATTACCTTGGCCATAATTTCATCTGCTGCATTTTAGAGCAGGGCACACACCTGATTTCAGCACCTACCACAGCCCAGTGTGCTCCAGCCCTGGATTGGACTCATGTCTGTGTCTGCAACTCCCAAAAAACAACCAACCTATGGGACAGTTTCTTTCTATTTTAACCTCTACTTTTAGCCTCCTCAAAGGGTAGGGAAAAAAAAAATCTGATTGGTAGGATATTTGTGAGAATGACTATTCATCTCCATCTGCATACCACTCAGTAGTGAATAGGGCCAAGAGAGAACAAGTCCCTCCCTGCCTGCTGAGAGCTCCATCAGGAGCCTAACAGGGAGCAACTATGGGGCACAAGTAGTATGAAGGAAGGCAGGAGGTGACAGTGTGGCAGCAAGTAGCATCAGGTAACCTGAATCACTGTCTGACTCCTTTCCTGTGCCACCTTTCTCCCTACACTGGAACAGTCAATAGAATCTCCATTCTGGTGCCTGGTGATCTGCTGTTCATAGTGACTGCTATTCCAAAGCTCTGGTTTTCATTTCAGACTAATTACCTGCCATTTGATAATCCTCTTCCCTCCAGCTGCTAGGAACAAGGTCATTTCTTTACAAGTGACTTTGATGAAGATATCATGTTAATCCCAGCATCCTACCTTGTTCCTGAGCTCCTCGATAGTCCTGTAGTAGGGGCTGTAGTCACGGTCAGGACCAGGTCCCTGCTTCTTGTACCACTCCCTGATCTTGACCTCCAGGTCGGTGTTGGCCTCCTCCAGGGCTCGCACCTTGTCCAGGTAGGCGGCCAGGCGGTCGTTGAGGTTCTGCATCGTCTCCTTCTCCCCCGCCGGCAGGATGCCATCACCACCTCCAAAGCCTCCTCCAAAGCCGCCTCCAAAGCCGGCCCCAAAGCCGGCCCCAAAGCCGGCCCCATAGCTGCCCCCAAAGCCCCCACCGAGGGCCCCTCCTGCGCTGCTGCAGTAGCTGCCCCCAAAGCCACTGCCGAGCCCCGAGACCACGCGGGAAGAGACCGAGTAGCTGCCAGAGCCCCCGTGGACGCTGGGGGCCCTGTACCCTCCTCCCCCAACACGCACGGAGGAAAGCCTGCTGGAGCCTCCCCCCAGGCTCCCGAATCCCTTGAGGGAGGTGGAGGAGGAGTATTGCCTGACAGTGGTGCTCATGCTGGAGGCTGGAGGTGCAGAGAGAGGCGGCTCGGCAGCGCAGCAGCAGCAGCAGCGAGTGCTCGCTCCCGTGCCTCGGGGCCCTTTATAGCCCGGCCAGGAGGCGTTGCCACACGGGGTTTTTTGGGTTGCATTCCCGGCGATTTTCATCACTCATAAAACCTGAGCCAACTTCCAGAATCGTCATTTTTGCCTTTGTTCTGTTCATGCTTTTTGTCATATTCCACTAGAAGCTTTTTCTCTTACAAAGGGCGTCTTTATGCTTCTTCCGTTTCCAAGTAAATTGTCGGGTGTGATTAAAAGGAGGAGGCTCCTTGCTCAGGGCTATGATTTAACTCCCTCTGCACTGTGAGCTTTGAAACAGAGCAGTGCAGGCAGCATTTGAGAGAGTAGCTCAGAATTTCTTTTACTGTGGCTTTTTGTCCCAACTACAGTTTCCTGTCCCTGCTTGGGCTGCACACACACACCTGCAGGGACAGCATCCGTGGTGTGAAGCCCTGAATGCACCTCTACAGCCCCATGAGTACAATGGTGCTGGAAGGAACTTGGCTCCCAATCCTGGAAATACAAGTCTGCTCTTTTATCTGCAGGGAGAGGGATGATCAGCAGTGAAAAAGCAATGAAAAGGGAATTCGTGCTCCAGGGCTTACTGGAGTCTTCAGAGACCACCCAAGAGTGGGGGACTGTGGAAAGGTAATAGGCTGGTTTGTGTTATTGTGAACGGGCACTAGCAAACTATCCCAAAAGGACAGGGTATGGCTGCTAGCTAGAAATTATGAGATCTCCAGGAAAAAAGTGGGATAGTATGACGTAAATAAAGGACATAAGGAAAAAGCTCCTGGTGTGTAAGCCCTGTGAACAGGAGCACAAAGCTGACAGTAGCACAGCTCAGCAGCTAATGCCGGCGATATTTTCTGTGATGGACAATTCTGTCAGTTGTGACCAGGCAGGACAGCTTAACTGTAAGTTTGGAGTTTATGGCTCCCACATAAATGGAGCTTCATGAGAGACAGTGATTGTCTCTGGTGAGCAAAAAGGCTCCAAAACTGAGCGCAGTGGTGTGGTCAGGCCCTGCGGTCGCCTGTCCACACTGACCCACAGCACGGGCAGAACCCACCAATCCGAGTGTCCCTGGCTCATCGTGCGGGGTGTGGAGGGGAAGGGATTGCTCATGTGTGCACACGATGCATTGTTGGGCTGTCTCCGCAGACAGGCCCCAACAGCCCCTTCCCAACAGCCAAGTTCTTCCTTAGATCATTTGCCAAAGGAGGGGAGAGAGGGTATGGAAGGAAGAACAAAGGTACATTGCTGAGGAGCTCAAAGGGCACAACTCCCTCCCCTCCATCTGCAGAAAGCTGGAGACGGTACAGGAGTGGGATGTGTCCTTGAAATATCAGGAGTTGGCTGCTATGGAGAAGCGGTTCCCAATCTTCCCATTTGCCACTGGCAAATGGAGACAAGTCCGTGCAACTTGGAGGTCTGGAGGATCGGAGTCTCCACCGTGCAGGCTCTGGCCGTTTCTGTCTCTTGGAGTCAGCGTGTTCATGTCGTGTGAGCGCCGGGCACGGGGCCAGGGGACGCCCACTCGCTGCTCATCCTCCCCAGGTGTGGATGGAAAAGGTGCAGCAGCGCGGGGGCGGCCGGGACGTGTCGCTCCCAGGAATGTGCTTCGTCCCCATCTTCATTTCCTCACCTTTGCCCAGGCAATGCCGTGGTTTGTCCTCTCTGATTGCAGCGGTGATGTGGGGAAAGGGGAATGTCAGAGCCAAAACCGGTACAGAGCCCCTGTGTGAGTCCAAACGCTCAGCCTTGCCCTGAGCAGAGCCCCTCAGTGGTTCGGGGTGTCACACTGTCACAGGTCACCGCATCACTGTATGTGTCACACAGGTGATTCACAGTTCTTCCTGTGTGGAGAATTGCCTTTTCTTTCATCTTTTGTTTGCCATTGAACTGCTGTATATAAAAATACACATTGCCCAGAATATCTGTGATACTTTGGTAATGCCACAGGGCAGCAATTAAAATCATGACTGTTAATTAAGACTTAAAACTACATTAACCACTCAAGGACCTTGTTTCCATGACCTCCCATTGAACACAACCACAAGTACTGCATGTTGTTTCTATCACACCCTTTGAAGTAAAAGGCTGAGTATTAAACCAGATCCTGCCTCTGTTCTTGAGCACGTGCACACTGTTAGCCCATTTTTAATATATTTCAGAATCAGAATTCCAGTTCTACGGCATAACAGTAGCTTCATGGTAGCACAATGGTGTTTAAACACACAATTTGGTCTTACTTGGGGGGAAAATAGAGGTGAAGTTCTGGCTCCAAAATTATATATCAGCAGATGCAGATACTACCTGGATAAAACCACTTCCCTCTTTTTATATGTTTGTAAAGTTTGCCCTGGAATCACATTATCATAGAAAAGTTCCCTAAAATGAGCCGAAAACCGCACATTAATGTCTGTTTCTAAAGTGGTCTTTTCTGTCAGAGGAACTCAGTGTTGCCTGAGAAGTCAAACCATGTTTCTGGACTAAATTCCCACTTTCTGAGACCTGCTTCAAGCTGTCGCTGCCTGTCAGCGTCAGCCACCCCTGCAGCTCCCTCCTCGGCAGGTTTCCTAAGGTCAGGGCTAATTATTAATGCTCAAGGCAGGAGAAAATTGACATCTATTTTCCACACCTCCCTCACACTGTGCAGTAGCAGGAGTAATTAAAACAGGGGATTTCATTAGCAAAGTGTTATTTGTTGTTTCTATAGGAACACAGGTGTGCCCAGACTTTTACAGGAGGAAAATATAAAGCAAGGGTGAATTCCAGCGAGGCACCTCAGCATCCCTGCACTGGGTGCTGCAAGGGCAACAGCCAGAGGGGCACAGCCATGGCAGCAGGGTCCCTAAGTGGTGACCTGGAAAGGGGTGTGGCCGTGCAAACTGTGTCTGTCCCGACCCTTCTCAGGCATCTGAGCTTGAGTGATTCAACCCTGCCTTTATCCAGCCCTGGGACATGAATTCCCCCAGGGAGAGTCCCCGGGTTGCTCTGGGCTCCCTCCTCAAGGCTGTGGGAGCAGAGGGAGCACAGTCTGCAGGACCGTGGAGGTGCTGGGGCTGGGAGTGCCTCAGGTTGGGAATTGTGCTGCTACTGACCCGTGGATCATCCATGATGCTCCATGAGAACGTGCAGCGGCCTTTTTCCCGATCCTACTGATGAGCTACTGATGATCGTTAGCATTAAACCTCAAACCTGAACCATATCTCCTCCAGTCGGTGGATGC
This sequence comes from Eulacestoma nigropectus, assembly GCA_013397775.1. Lineage (NCBI taxonomy): Eukaryota > Metazoa > Chordata > Aves > Passeriformes > Eulacestoma > Eulacestoma nigropectus. The sequence goes on from VZTE01001679.1 coordinate 185,376, forward strand.
TGGGGGTGCTCGGGGCAGCCGATGCCCCACGAGGGTCACGGGGTTCTGCTCTAAGGGGGCATGGGGGACACAGCCCATGGCACTGGGCAGAGCTGCAGGGCAGGGGCATGGGGGGGGCCTCAAAACTGTGGAGCCCCGCCAACCTGGCTGTGGGGCAGATGATGCACTGCAGGCATCATTCCAATGTTTGGGGAAAAATAAACAATTCTTTCTTATCTTCTCCTAAATTCCAGACGGATTTTCTGGAGAAGGGTCATAAAGCTGTGTGGCCAGCTCTGCACTCACTCTCACTTAGTCGCATTGCTCTGATTCATCTCATTGATTTAGAAGTTGGATTTATGAAGTAATAAATGTGTCAGAATGCAGCCAAGAATGTGTCTGAACTGGCTTTCCAGGAATGCAGGGCCAGCTGACAGCAGTGGGAACTGCTGTGTCAGGAGCAGCCACCGGCAGCCGGGGAGTGCCACAAGAACTCCCAGAAGAATTTTAATCCTTTTGCTTGCACACACCATACCCTCCTCTTCCCATCACTGTTTTCCTCACCCTTCAGTGGCGCCTTTGGAAGCAGGAACAAAACTGGGCTGATTTTGCCTGTGTGGAGGGACAGCAGCCAGTGGATCCCTGCCCTGCCTGCAGCTTCCAACCATTTCACCCCAAAGCTTGGGATCCGGAATGGGGGGCAGTTTCTGGGGCAGAGCTGGGGGGTGGCATTTGCAGGGTCCTGTCTGCATCACTTGGGCTTTGTTGACTTGCTTGGCCTCGCTGGGTTAAAGCTTCAGCGCTGCTTTCGCTGGGCATTGCAGGAGGGGAGCAGCGCTTTGTCCAACCTGTGAAATGCAGGGATTCTCACAGGTTTCACCTCCCACCACCTGTGGGATCAGTTCCTTTCTAGACCCCCTCCCACACCCTCTCCCCTGAAGCTGCCACATCTCAGGAATTACAGAGGTGTGAGTGTGCAGGCCCCACCATCGGGGTACCAAGGATGGAGAATGTTGCTCCTTCCAGGGAGGAGCTTTTTCCCACAGCTGCAGGAGTGGGACAGCCTGAGAGCATAAAGACCAGACCTTGGTTTGCAGGACTGCAGGGAGAAGCTTTATTTGATTTCTGTGTGCAGCATGGAGCTGAGAGAAGGATCAGAGAGGGTAAGGAGGGGGGTGATAGTGGGAGAAGGTGCTTTTTATGATCCATACAGCAGAAGCACGTCAGCTGGGATCTGCTTTGCTGTGCTGGGCAAGGTTTGCAGCAAAACAGGCAGTGCCTCAGTGGGCAGCCTGCGTGATCTGCTCCCGGGAGGAGATCACCTTCCCATCCTGGACTTCCTCGAAGATTGTGCGGATCTGGCGGGTGGTTACTGGTCCTACAGTGGGGAAAGAAGGAACCGTTATTTCCAGGGCAGCAAGGAGGAAGTGTCTTAAAGATCTTCATCTTAAAGGTTTGTTACTACAACCACCACCTCAGAAACCCAATATAGCACCACATTCCCCCCGCTAAACTGAACAGATTCAGTCTGCTCAGATAATTTCTGACACGTGTTTTGGTATATTGTAAGAGTGGTTTATATCAATTCACATTTTGGAAATTTAACAAAACAGTAACTTTAGTTGAAAAGTAAAAAGAGTCTGTGCTAAGAAGGTGGGTGAGGGGTATGAGAGCTGTGTATGATCAGAGCTTCAGCCAAGACCTGTTCTTACCTTCTTTCACAGGCTGCGAGATGTAGTGGGAAGACATGCTACGGGAGGAGAACAGGGAAAAGGTGGTGAGGAACAGGAAAAAAGTGAGTAATCTCCTAGACAAAATCATTATTTAAACCCTGCCTTTATTTCTTGTACCAATACGTGACTAAAATGCTTCTGGAAAATGCCACTGTCTCAACTGAAGGAAGAAACTGGTACAAATGGATGTGTGACACAGGGATTCAGACACCAGTGCAGCGCCCATCCCAGCTGCAACGAGCAGCACCTGCTCCCTGCCCACGATCACACAGACATTGGAGGATGGGAGGTGGAACCCAGGGGTGCTGCAGGGCTGTTATAACCACTGAGCTGTTGTGGACTGGTGGGACTGAAAAGGGAGACCCTGTTGCATGCAATGGGTCAGGGAATGGGCTGAGAGAACCCTCCAGGGGATGCAGGTGGTTCATTTTCTGATTCCTTTGCTATGAACCATCTCCTCCCACCCACCCTCCCAGCAAAGCCCCTCACGCACTGGGCATCCTCGCCCTCCAGGAGCCGGCGGTACGTGGCGATCTCCTGC